>OW121740.1:23073588-23573588 GCA_933228675.1 Stomorhina lunata
ACTACCAGGTCGAAGCTTTTTCTTTTAACGTCTCCTTTCTTCCCGTCTACCAAATGCCTGAGTTTTTCTACTGCATTGCTCTTATCAAACATGTGACTTGGACTCTCACTTAGTACAGGGCGGGTAATACGCAAACTCCTGATAGCAAATTGTCATGAAAATCATTTGTTTTGACAGCTGTTAACTGTGACCAGCTGTTTAGAGGAATGATGCAAAAATTTTGAAAATTACTGAAGAAAAATATTGTTCAAAAACATTTTAAACCTAAGACATTAACTGTTAGCCCAATTCTCTGTCTAATATTAGTATTAGTATTAGTATTAGTATTAGTATTAGTATTAGTATTAGTATTAGTATTAGTATTAGTATTAGTATTAGTATTAGTATTAGTATTAGTATTAGTATTAGTATTAGTATTAGTATTAGTATTAGTATTAGTATTAGTATTAGTATTAGTATTAGTATTAGTATTAGTATTAGTATTAGTATTAGTATTAGTATTAGTATTAGTATTAGTATTAGTATTAGTATTAGTATTAGTATTAGTATTAGTATTAGTATTAGTATTAGTATTAGTATTAGTATTAGTATTAGTATTAGTATTAGTATTAGTATTAGTATTAGTATTAGTATTAGTATTAGTATTAGTATTAGTATTAGTATTAGTATTAGTATTAGTATTAGTATTAGTATTAGTATTAGTATTAGTATTAGTATTAGTATTAGTATTAGTATTAGTATTAGTATTAGTATTAGTATTAGTATTAGTATTAGTATTAGTATTAGTATTAGTATTAGTATTAGTATTAGTATTAGTATTAGTATTAGTATTAGTATTAGTATTAGTATTAGTATTAGTATTAGTATTAGTATTAGTATTAGTATTAGTATTAGTATTAGTATTAGTATTAGTATTAGTATTAGTATTAGTATTAGTATTAGTATTAGTATTAGTATTAGTATTAGTATTAGTATTAGTATTAGTATTAGTATTAGTATTAGTATTAGTATTAGTATTAGTATTAGTATTAGTATTAGTATTAGTATTAGTATTAGTATTAGTATTAGTATTAGTATTAGTATTAGTATTAGTATTAGTATTAGTATTAGTATTAGTATTAGTATTAGTATTAGTATTAGTATTAGTATTAGTATTAGTATTAGTATTAGTATTAGTATTAGTATTAGTATTAGTATTAGTATTAGTATTAGTATTAGTATTAGTATTAGTATTAGTATTAGTATTAGTATTAGTATTAGTATTAGTATTAGTATTAGTATTAGTATTAGTATTAGTATTAGTATTAGTATTAGTATTAGTATTAGTATTAGTATTAGTATTAGTATTAGTATTAGTATTAGTATTAGTATTAGTATTAGTATTAGTATTAGTATTAGTATTAGTATTAGTATTAGTATTAGTATTAGTATTAGTATTAGTATTAGTATTAGTATTAGTATTAGTATTAGTATTAGTATTAGTATTAGTATTAGTATTAGTATTAGTATTAGTATTAGTATTAGTATTAGTATTAGTATTAGTATTAGTATTAGTATTAGTATTAGTATTAGTATTAGTATTAGTATTAGTATTAGTATTAGTATTAGTATTAGTATTAGTATTAGTATTAGTATTAGTATTAGTATTAGTATTAGTATTAGTATTAGTATTAGTATTAGTATTAGTATTAGTATTAGTATTAGTATTAGTATTAGTATTAGTATTAGTATTAGTATTAGTATTAGTATTAGTATTAGTATTAGTATTAGTATTAGTATTAGTATTAGTATTAGTATTAGTATTAGTATTAGTATTAGTATTAGTATTAGTATTAGTATTAGTATTAGTATTAGTATTAGTATTAGTATTAGTATTAGTATTAGTATTAGTATTAGTATTAGTATTAGTATTAGTATTAGTATTAGTATTAGTATTAGTATTAGTATTAGTATTAGTATTAGTATTAGTATTAGTATTAGTATTAGTATTAGTATTAGTATTAGTATTAGTATTAGTATTAGTATTAGTATTAGTATTAGTATTAGTATTAGTATTAGTATTAGTATTAGTATTAGTATTAGTATTAGTATTAGTATTAGTATTAGTATTAGTATTAGTATTAGTATTAGTATTAGTATTAGTATTAGTATTAGTATTAGTATTAGTATTAGTATTAGTATTAGTATTAGTATTAGTATTAGTATTAGTATTAGTATTAGTATTAGTATTAGTATTAGTATTAGTATTAGTATTAGTATTAGTATTAGTATTAGTATTAGTATTAGTATTAGTATTAGTATTAGTATTAGTATTAGTATTAGTATTAGTATTAGTATTAGTATTAGTATTAGTATTAGTATTAGTATTAGTATTAGTATTAGTATTAGTATTAGTATTAGTATTAGTATTAGTATTAGTATTAGTATTAGTATTAGTATTAGTATTAGTATTAGTATTAGTATTAGTATTAGTATTAGTATTAGTATTAGTATTAGTATTAGTATTAGTATTAGTATTAGTATTAGTATTAGTATTAGTATTAGTATTAGTATTAGTATTAGTATTAGTATTAGTATTAGTATTAGTATTAGTATTAGTATTAGTATTAGTATTAGTATTAGTATTAGTATTAGTATTAGTATTAGTATTAGTATTAGTATTAGTATTAGTATTAGTATTAGTATTAGTATTAGTATTAGTATTAGTATTAGTATTAGTATTAGTATTAGTATTAGTATTAGTATTAGTATTAGTATTAGTATTAGTATTAGTATTAGTATTAGTATTAGTATTAGTATTAGTATTAGTATTAGTATTAGTATTAGTATTAGTATTAGTATTAGTATTAGTATTAGTATTAGTATTAGTATTAGTATTAGTATTAGTATTAGTATTAGTATTAGTATTAGTATTAGTATTAGTATTAGTATTAGTATTAGTATTAGTATTAGTATTAGTATTAGTATTAGTATTAGTATTAGTATTAGTATTAGTATTAGTATTAGTATTAGTATTAGTATTAGTATTAGTATTAGTATTAGTATTAGTATTAGTATTAGTATTAGTATTAGTATTAGTATTAGTATTAGTATTAGTATTAGTATTAGTATTAGTATTAGTATTAGTATTAGTATTAGTATTAGTATTAGTATTAGTATTAGTATTAGTATTAGTATTAGTATTAGTATTAGTATTAGTATTAGTATTAGTATTAGTATTAGTATTAGTATTAGTATTAGTATTAGTATTAGTATTAGTATTAGTATTAGTATTAGTATTAGTATTAGTATTAGTATTAGTATTAGTATTAGTATTAGTATTAGTATTAGTATTAGTATTAGTATTAGTATTAGTATTAGTATTAGTATTAGTATTAGTATTAGTATTAGTATTAGTATTAGTATTAGTATTAGTATTAGTATTAGTATTAGTATTAGTATTAGTATTAGTATTAGTATTAGTATTAGTATTAGTATTAGTATTAGTATTAGTATTAGTATTAGTATTAGTATTAGTATTAGTATTAGTATTAGTATTAGTATTAGTATTAGTATTAGTATTAGTATTAGTATTAGTATTAGTATTAGTATTAGTATTAGTATTAGTATTAGTATTAGTATTAGTATTAGTATTAGTATTAGTATTAGTATTAGTATTAGTATTAGTATTAGTATTAGTATTAGTATTAGTATTAGTATTAGTATTAGTATTAGTATTAGTATTAGTATTAGTATTAGTATTAGTATTAGTATTAGTATTAGTATTAGTATTAGTATTAGTATTAGTATTAGTATTAGTATTAGTATTAGTATTAGTATTAGTATTAGTATTAGTATTAGTATTAGTATTAGTATTAGTATTAGTATTAGTATTAGTATTAGTATTAGTATTAGTATTAGTATTAGTATTAGTATTAGTATTAGTATTAGTATTAGTATTAGTATTAGTATTAGTATTAGTATTAGTATTAGTATTAGTATTAGTATTAGTATTAGTATTAGTATTAGTATTAGTATTAGTATTAGTATTAGTATTAGTATTAGTATTAGTATTAGTATTAGTATTATGTATTAGTATTAGTATTAGTATTAGTATTAGTATTAGTATTAGTATTAGTATTAGTATTAGTATTAGTATTAGTATTAGTATTAGTATTAGTATTAGTATTAGTATTAGTATTAGTATTAGTATTAGTATTAGTATTAGTATTAGTATTAGTATTAGTATTAGTATTAGTATTAGTATTAGTATTAGTATTAGTATTAGTATTAGTATTAGTATTAGTATTAGTATTAGTATTAGTATTAGTATTAGTATTAGTATTAGTATTAGTATTAGTATTAGTATTAGTATTAGTATTAGTATTAGTATTAGTATTAGTATTAGTATTAGTATTAGTATTAGTATTAGTATTAGTATTAGTATTAGTATTAGTATTAGTATTAGTATTAGTATTAGTATTAGTATTAGTATTAGTATTAGTATTAGTATTAGTATTAGTATTAGTATTAGTATTAGTATTAGTATTAGTATTAGTATTAGTATTAGTATTAGTATTAGTATTAGTATTAGTATTAGTATTAGTATTAGTATTAGTATTAGTATTAGTATTAGTATTAGTATTAGTATTAGTATTAGTATTAGTATTAGTATTAGTATTAGTATTAGTATTAGTATTAGTATTAGTATTAGTATTAGTATTAGTATTAGTATTAGTATTAGTATTAGTATTAGTATTAGTATTAGTATTAGTATTAGTATTAGTATTAGTATTAGTATTAGTATTAGTATTAGTATTAGTATTAGTATTAGTATTAGTATTAGTATTAGTATTAGTATTAGTATTAGTATTAGTATTAGTATTAGTATTAGTATTAGTATTAGTATTAGTATTAGTATTAGTATTAGTATTAGTATTAGTATTAGTATTAGTATTAGTATTAGTATTAGTATTAGTATTAGTATTAGTATTAGTATTAGTATTAGTATTAGTATTAGTATTAGTATTAGTATTAGTATTAGTATTAGTATTAGTATTAGTATTAGTATTAGTATTAGTATTAGTATTAGTATTAGTATTAGTATTAGTATTAGTATTAGTATTAGTATTAGTATTAGTATTAGTATTAGTATTAGTATTAGTATTAGTATTAGTATTAGTATTAGTATTAGTATTAGTATTAGTATTAGTATTAGTATTAGTATTAGTATTAGTATTAGTATTAGTATTAGTATTAGTATTAGTATTAGTATTAGTATTAGTATTAGTATTAGTATTAGTATTAGTATTAGTATTAGTATTAGTATTAGTATTAGTATTAGTATTAGTATTAGTATTAGTATTAGTATTAGTATTAGTATTAGTATTAGTATTAGTATTAGTATTAGTATTAGTATTAGTATTAGTATTAGTATTAGTATTAGTATTAGTATTAGTATTAGTATTAGTATTAGTATTAGTATTAGTATTAGTATTAGTATTAGTATTAGTATTAGTATTAGTATTAGTATTAGTATTAGTATTAGTATTAGTATTAGTATTAGTATTAGTATTAGTATTAGTATTAGTATTAGTATTAGTATTAGTATTAGTATTAGTATTAGTATTAGTATTAGTATTAGTATTAGTATTAGTATTAGTATTAGTATTAGTATTAGTATTAGTATTAGTATTAGTATTAGTATTAGTATTAGTATTAGTATTAGTATTAGTATTAGTATTAGTATTAGTATTAGTATTAGTATTAGTATTAGTATTAGTATTAGTATTAGTATTAGTATTAGTATTAGTATTAGTATTAGTATTAGTATTAGTATTAGTATTAGTATTAGTATTAGTATTAGTATTAGTATTAGTATTAGTATTAGTATTAGTATTAGTATTAGTATTAGTATTAGTATTAGTATTAGTATTAGTATTAGTATTAGTATTAGTATTAGTAGATTATTAGTATTAGTATTAGTATTAGTATTAGTATTAGTATTAGTATTAGTATTAGTATTAGTATTAGTATTAGTATTAGTATTAGTATTAGTATTAGTATTAGTATTAGTATTAGTATTAGTATTAGTATTAGTATTAGTATTAGTATTAGTATTAGTATTAGTATTAGTATTAGTATTAGTATTAGTATTAGTATTAGTATTAGTATTAGTATTAGTATTAGTATTAGTATTAGTATTAGTATTAGTATTAGTATTAGTATTAGTATTAGTATTAGTATTAGTATTAGTATTAGTATTAGTATTAGTATTAGTATTAGTATTAGTATTAGTATTAGTATTAGTATTAGTATTAGTATTAGTATTAGTATTAGTATTAGTATTAGTATTAGTATTAGTATTAGTATTAGTATTAGTATTAGTATTAGTATTAGTATTAGTATTAGTATTAGTATTAGTATTAGTATTAGTATTAGTATTAGTATTAGTATTAGTATTAGTATTAGTATTAGTATTAGTATTAGTATTAGTATTAGTATTAGTATTAGTATTAGTATTAGTATTAGTATTAGTATTAGTATTAGTATTAGTATTAGTATTAGTATTAGTATTAGTATTAGTATTAGTATTAGTATTAGTATTAGTATTAGTATTAGTATTAGTATTAGTATTAGTATTAGTATTAGTATTAGTATTAGTATTAGTATTAGTATTAGTATTAGTATTAGTATTAGTATTAGTATTAGTATTAGTATTAGTATTAGTATTAGTATTAGTATTAGTATTAGTATTAGTATTAGTATTAGTATTAGTATTAGTATTAGTATTAGTATTAGTATTAGTATTAGTATTAGTATTAGTATTAGTATTAGTATTAGTATTAGTATTAGTATTAGTATTAGTATTAGTATTAGTATTAGTATTAGTATTAGTATTAGTATTAGTATTAGTATTAGTATTAGTATTAGTATTAGTATTAGTATTAGTATTAGTATTAGTATTAGTATTAGTATTAGTATTAGTATTAGTATTAGTATTAGTATTAGTATTAGTATTAGTATTAGTATTAGTATTAGTATTAGTATTAGTATTAGTATTAGTATTAGTATTAGTATTAGTATTAGTATTAGTATTAGTATTAGTATTAGTATTAGTATTAGTATTAGTATTAGTATTAGTATTAGTATTAGTATTAGTATTAGTATTAGTATTAGTATTAGTATTAGTATTAGTATTAGTATTAGTATTAGTATTAGTATTAGTATTAGTATTAGTATTAGTATTAGTATTAGTATTAGTATTAGTATTAGTATTAGTATTAGTATTAGTATTAGTATTAGTATTAGTATTAGTATTAGTATTAGTATTAGTATTAGTATTAGTATTAGTATTAGTATTAGTATTAGTATTAGTATTAGTATTAGTATTAGTATTAGTATTAGTATTAGTATTAGTATTAGTATTAGTATTAGTATTAGTATTAGTATTAGTATTAGTATTAGTATTAGTATTAGTATTAGTATTAGTATTAGTATTAGTATTAGTATTAGTATTAGTATTAGTATTAGTATTAGTATTAGTATTAGTATTAGTATTAGTATTAGTATTAGTATTAGTATTAGTATTAGTATTAGTATTAGTATTAGTATTAGTATTAGTATTAGTATTAGTATTAGTATTAGTATTAGTATTAGTATTAGTATTAGTATTAGTATTAGTATTAGTATTAGTATTAGTATTAGTATTAGTATTAGTATTAGTATTAGTATTAGTATTAGTATTAGTATTAGTATTATTGTATAGTATTAGTATTAGTATTAGTATTAGTATTAGTATTAGTATAGTATTAGTATTAGTATTAGTATTAGTATTAGTATTAGTATTAGTATTAGTATTAGTAATAGTTTAGTATTAGTATTAGTATTAGTATTAGTAGTATTAGTATTAGTATTAGTATTAGTATGATTAGTATTAGTATTAGTATAGTATTAGTATTAGTATTAGTATTAGTATTAGTATTAGTATTAGTAGTATTAGTATTAGTATTAGTATTAGTATTAGTATTAGTATTAGTATTAGTATTAGTATTAGTATTAGTATAGTATTAGTATTAGTATATTAGTATTAGTATTAGTATTAGTATAGTAGTTAGTATTAGTATTAGTATTAGTATTAGTATTAGTATTAGTATAGTATAGTATTAGTATTAGTATTAGTATTAGTAATAGTATAGTATTAGTATTGTATTAGTATTAGTATTAGTATTAGTATAGTATTAGTATTAGTATTAGTATTAGTATTAGTATTAGTATTAGTATTAGTATTAGTATTAGTATTAGTATTAGTATTAGTATAGTATAGTTTAGTATTAGTATTAGTATTAGTAATTAGTATTAGTATTAGTATTAGTATTAGTATTAGTATTAGTATTGTTAGTATTAGTATTAGTATTAGTATAGTATTAGTATTAGTATTAGTATTAGTATTAGTATTAGTATAGTATTAGTATTTAGTATTAGTATTAGAATTAGTATTAGTATTAGTATTAGTATAGTATTAGTATTAGATTAGTATTAGTATTAGTATTTAGTAGTATTAGATTAGTATTAGTATTAGTATTAGTATTAGTATTAGTATTAGTATTAGTATTAGTATTAGTATTAGTATTAGTATTAGTTTAGTATAGAATTAGTATTAGTATTAGTATTAGTATTAGTATTATTAGTATTAGTATTAGTATTAGTATTAGTATTAGTATTAGTATTAGTATTAGTATTAGTATTAGTATTAGTATTAGTATTAGTATTAGTATTAGTATAGTATTAGTATTAGTATTAGTATAGTATTAGTATTAGTATTAGTATTAGTATTAGTATTAGTATTAGTATTAGTATTAGTATTAGTAGTATAGTTAGTATTATTAGTATTAGTATTAGTAATTAGTATTAGTATTAGTATTAGTATTAGTTTGTATTAGTATTAGTATTAGTATTAGTATAGTATTAGTATTAGTATTAGTATTAGTATTAGTATTAGTATTAGTATTAGTATTAGTATAGTATTAGTATTAGTATTAGTATTAGTATTAGTATTAGTATTAGTATTAGTATTAGTATTAGTATTAGTATTAGTATTAGTATTAGTATAGTATTAGTATTAGTATTAGTATTAGTATTAGTATTAGTATTGTATTAGTATTAGTTAGTATTAGTATTAGTATTAGTATTAGTATTAGTATAGTATTAGTATTAGTATTAGTATTAGTATAGTATTAGTATTAGTATTAGTATTAGTATTAGTATTAGTATTAGTATTAGTATTAGTATTAGTATTAGTATTAGTATTAGTATTGTATTAGTATTAGTATTAGTATTAGTATTAGTATTAGTATTAGTATAGTATTAGTATTAGTATTAGTATTAGTATTAGTATAATTAGTATTAGTATTAGTATTAGTATAGTATTAGTATTAGTATTAGTATTAGTATTAGTATTAGTATTAGTATTAGTATTAGTATTAGTATAGTATTAGTATTAGTATTAGTATTAGTATTAGTATTAGTTAGTATTAGTATTAGTATTAGTATTAGTATTAGTATTAGTATTAGTATTAGTATTAGTATTAGTATTAGATTAGTATTAGTATTAGTATTAGTATTAGTATTAGTATTAGTATTAGTATTAGTATAGTATTAGTATTAGTATTAGTATTTAGTATTAGTATTAGTAGTTTAGTATTAGTATTAGTATTAGTATTAGTATTAGTTTTAGTATTAGTTTTAGTATTAGTATTAGTATTAGTATTAGTATTAGTATTAGTATTAGTATCATATATATTTGTATATTTGTATCAGTATTAGTATCTGTATTGGAATAACTATTAGTGTCAGTATTAGAATTCATACTAGTATCAGTAAGTGTGCTCGTGTTAGTATTAAAATTAGACTAGTATTAGTATCATTAGTAGTACTATTATCAGTATAAGTATCAGTATTGGTATTTTGTATAAGTATTTGAGAATAAGCCTCATATTTCCCAAACATCATATCTTTTTCCTGCAAGGATGCTGTCCTTAGCCGTATGTGTAAACACGCAACCAAATATTTATCTCAAATGTAGCGGCAAAATTCACACATACAAAAAAGTTAAAGAACACACACACATACAGACATATGTTTATCTCTAAATGTATTTAAATATTTACAATTTTATATATAACATAAAACAAAGCAAAAGTTGTTTTGCTTGTATTAAAGTTGTACTTGAATAAGTTTTTTGCTAAAATTATTTTTTGTCCATATACAAGTCCTACCTCAACCGGAAAACTAAAAGTTGTATAAACAAGAAAAAAACTTAAATTTAAAAATATATCATAACAATTTCTTTTAAGGTACAAATTTGGAGAAATTTGTATACTATCCCATCATTCTAAAATTTTTGTTAACCACTAACACACCGAATATTTATTGGCCACAAGTAACAAAAAATAGGTTGCACATTCTATGTAATAAGCACTTAAAGTATTGGTTGTAAATAAACAAACTACTTCCATAATATTTTACAAATAAATATTTTGCAATAAAATATACGTAAAATCTTGGGGAAACTTAAAGTACAAAATACAACACAATCACATATGGGAACACATATTAGCCCGAGCTCAAATAGATGTATGTTTTAATGTTCCTTTAGTTGGCATACATTTAAAAATAGATAAAACATGATAGATATGGGTTTTAAGGAAATAAACGAATCTATTATGAGCTTCACTCGAGAAGTCAAAATCTTATAAAAGAGTAGCCTCAGTCTAGTCATAGACTAGTCGTAGTTCAGTCATGGCCCAGCCATAGTCTAACCACTATCAAATAATAGACTAGCCACAGTCTATTCATGTCTAGTTATAGTTTAGTTATAGTCTAGTCAAAGTCCAGTCATAATCTAGTTATAGTTTATAGTCATAGTTTAGTTTTAGTCTGGCCATAGTATAGTTATGGTATTTAATGTTTACTTAATTTGGTGAAGAGTGAAAATAAAAAATAGGGAACAAGAAGATACATTTTCCTTTATATCTCTACAGACTTAGAAATATTATTTTTTAGAATATTTCTAGTTTTTCCTCTCCACATGTGGAAGTTGTTATGCTTGTATATCAATTTCTATCTGTATGTGTGTGTATTTATGTGAATTCATTTGTATTTTATTTCTTTTAAAACGGTAGTTGGGTATTTTCCTTATCGGAATAAGCTTATTCCGTTCAATGAACTGAAAAATATTGTTTACCTCACAGTTTCCTTTACATATTTTAGCATTTTTTTTTTTCCTGCTACATAGAATATTCTCTTTCTGTATAAATAAATGTTCTTTCATATGATATTCTTTGCTCCAACATTCGCAATAATACAAACACTTACTTAAAAACTATGTACCAGAAAAGACAGACAGTCACAAATGCATTAAGAAAATATGGAAGATCTAGAGACTTGCTTATATTTTTCATTAGTTCTCATGTTTGACATAGGGTTAGCAAATAAAGCTACAACCATCTCTTTACATTGTTATTTTTGGTAATACACATATTTTTTGGAAATTTTCTTTTTACTGAGTTTTTTAGTTTATTAACATAAAAAGTGACATATGTTAGAAATTAACTTGTTTAAATATTTCTACTTCTAATCATTCTAATCCTTAATGACACATAATACTAATACTTATACTAATACTAATATACTAAATAAATATAATATATATAATAATAATACTAATATATTAATAAATACTAAAGCTGATTTTCTTATATTAGGCAATATTTTTTTAAGTTATACCCTTATTCATGTAAATCTTAGATTTGTCTAGTTTCGTCGTTGTCCTCATGAATTTCTTTAGAAAAATTTTAAGTTAAAATTTTTTGTATGTTTTCGGAAATGAGAAATGAAAAAAATGTCAACGACCTCAATATATTATTGCAATATTTTTAATATTGCTGCTGCAGGTTCGAGATGATTTTGAATATTTTTACAAATATTATTCTTAATCATGATTTAATAAGAATCTCTAAAAAAAATTTGGGAAAGCATAAAAGATAAAGATTAGAAAATGTTGAGTAGACAATTAACAAAAGTTCAAAATATCTAACATACAATGAAAATGCTTCTACTACAAATATACTATTTAAATAAACCCGTTCAGCAAATACTGGAGTTATAGGACGATGGAAAGGTCGTCGACGAAAGTTGGGCCTAGCATAAGGCATTCGACAAAGTATGCTATTAAAAATCGTACGACTGCTATTAACGTTATAGTCATCAAATTTAAAAATAGGAAAAATCTTGAACATCCCTATAGTATGCTACGAACATATTTGCTTAAAAGTCTGTATTTTCGATTGGCATAGAATACAATAAATTAGACCCAGTTTTTCATATTAAATTAAGTATGACAATAATATATACAAAACTACACAGGAAACATTACACTCATTACAAAGCCAGTGGTAAACCTTTAGGCAGAATATTAAACATTTTTTAAAATTATAAATCCTTTTAAAATTTTTAGATCTAGCTTTGCACAAAAGTCCTCAAATAAACTGCTTGAATGATGCCTTTGTAATAATATTCCATAAAAAATCTATTAAATGATAAGTGATTGAAATTGAAAATTTATTTATGTATATCAAAAATAATTTTCATATAACTGCAAATAAAATCCAATTTCATATTTATAAATATTAAACAATTTCCGATCAAAAAAAACTCCTTTACCTCTTCAATCATATAGAGGAAGACATTGTTGAGCGCAAATATTAAATACTCATGTAAAACTCATCAATTTACCGCAATTACACCAAATTCAAGTCACACATACAAACAAACATCAATTGTAAGTATATCCTGCTCCAATGGACACGTGAATTTTGATTTTTTGTTTTTTATTGAAGATATTTGCTTAAAAAATATTTTGAAAATATCATAATACCAAAAAACACACGTACAATAACAACAACAAAAAAAAACAATAATGTCTGAAGGGGAGTTGGGGAGTAGAATAACATCAAAAAACCAAAAATTTAAATACAATAATAAAAAAAATCCGCAAAAAAACATTAATAATAATTCACTAACAATATTACGTTTAAGAGGAAAAAAAGTTTGCAAAAATAAAAGCAAACACATAAAGATAAATGTTCATAAAATGAAATAAAATAATATAAGAGCACAATGGGTTGGGGTGAAAACCCATAGGATTTTTTTTGTTAATTTCCTATTTTTATAGGAAATTTTTCAAAAATTTCCTATTTTTATAGGAAATTTTTCAAAAATTTCCTATTTTTATAGGAAATTTTTCAAAAATTTCCTATTCTTATAAGAAATTTTTCAAAAATTTCCTATTTTTATAGGAAATTTTTCAAAATTTTCCTATTTTTATAGGAAATTTTTCAAAAATTTCCTATTTTTATAGGAAATTTTTCAAAAATTTCCTATTTTTATAGGAAATTTTTCAAAAATTTCCTATTTTTATAGGAAATTTTTCAAAAATTTCCTATTTTTATAGGAAATTTTTCAAAAATTTCCTATTTTTATAGGAAATTTTTCAAAAATTTCCTATTTTTATAGGAAATTTTTCAAAAATTTCCTATTTTTATAGGAAATTTTTCAAAAATTTCCTATTTTTATAGGAAATTTTTCAAAAATTTCCTCTTTATATAGGAAATTTTTCAAAAATTTCCTATTTTTATAGGAAATTTTTCAAAAATTTCATATTTTTATAGGAAATTTTTCAAAAATTTCCTATTTTTATAGGAAATTTTTCAAAAATTTCCTATTTTTATAGGAAATTTTTCAAAAATTTCCTCTTTATATAGGAAATTTTTCAAAAATTTCCTATTTTTATAGGAAATTTTTAAAAAATTTCCTATTTTTATAGGAAATTTTTAAAAAATTTCCTATTTTTATAGGAAATTTTTCAAAAATTTACTATTTTTATAGGAAATTTTTCAAAAATTTCCTATTTTTATAGGAAATTTTTCAAAAATTTGCTATTTTTATAGGAAATTTTTCAAAAATTTCCTATTTTTACAGGAAATTTAAAAATTTCCTATTTTTATAGGAAATTTTTCAAAAATTTCCTATTTTTATAGGAAATTTTTCAAAAATTTCATATTTTTATAGGAAATTTTTCAAAAATTTCATATTTTTATAGGAAATTTTTCAAAAATTTCCTATTTTTATAGGAAATTTTTCAAAAATTTCCTCTTTATATAGGAAATTTTTCAAAAATTTCCTATTTTTTTAGGAAATTTTTAAAAAATTTCCTATTTTTATAGGAAATTTTTAAAAAATTTCCTATTTTTATAGGAAATTTTTCAAAAATTTCCTATTTTTATAGGAAATTTTTCAAAAATTTCCTATTTTTATAGGAAATTTCTCAAAAATTTCCTATTTTTATAGGAAATTTCTCTAAAATTTCCTATTTTTATAGGAAATTTCTCTAAAATTTCCTATTTTTATAGGAAATTTCTCAAAAATTTCCTATTTTTATAGGAAATTTCTCAAAAATTTCCTATTTTTATAGGAAATTTCTCAAAAATTTCCTATTTTTATAGGAAATTTTTCAAAAATTTCCTATTTTTATAGGAAATTTTTCAAAAATTTCCTATTTTTATAGGAAATTTTTCAAAAATTTCCTATTTTTATAGGAAATTTTTCAAAACAAATTTTTTTTATAGGAATGTTTTCAAAAATTTTCTTTTTTTAAAGGAAATTTAAAAAAAAAAATCCTTTTTTATAAGAAATTTTTCAAAAATTTTTTTTTATATTCTTTAAAAGCCCATTGTGCCACAAAATACTCTATAATAACAACAAAAAAATCAAATAAAACATTTTTATGCCTGAAGCCACAACTCAACTGATCAAATAACGACATTACAAACACACATATACACAAGCATGTACACAGACGCAAGGCAAACAATAACAACAACCAAAATAATAACAATCAAACATATTTACAATATTTAATGCAAAATACGAGACCAGGATAAACTCACAATGCAGACTTAAGGACATCACATTTCTACATATACATACAAAAAACAACATATAAATATTAGACTGGCTCATTTTGTATACAAAAGAAAATTGACTTCTTGAATATTATTGATTTCAAAGTACCTTCTTTAGAAGCCTTTTCTTGAAGCTAAGGGACAAAATTACTTTTTTACATTAATATTTATAAGAAATAAATCTACTTTTACAAACAACAGGTATGAAGTCAAGATTTAAAACTTGAACTTGACTTGAAACTTGATGAGTGTACTTTTACACTAGACTAAGTATCTGGAACCACTGATTTTTCGTTAAAAACTTTGTTATTTTTTAAAAGTATTTTTATACTCTGATCCTAGATCCTAAAGGCGAAAAGGTCAAAAGTTTTCGAAAAGGCATCTTAAAAAATTTTGTTTTAGGTGGTGACTGTGTCAATATTTGTTGAGCCTTACTAATATAAATAGATTTAAGCAATACATTCATTTATATAAATATTTGTGTGTGGGTATTTATGTAGAAAAAAACACATTTTTGATTCATTTGTGTTGGTTGACAGAAAAGTCATGCAAAAAAAATAATCCATTCATACATTCATTTGGATGCTAAGAATCATAAGCACAATTGCCCTTTCTTTATCTAACCAGTTCCAGTTGTGAAAGCCTATATAGTTGTACCACTACTGCTATTGCAATACTACGTGTCCCTGGTATGTTTTGCTCTTATTTATATATGTATACATATGTATATATATATTGATACGAGTAAAGTAGTGACATCTGTGTACGTGACATTGGTGTAAAAATTGATTTTTACTTTACAACACATTACTTTACCGCCTAAGTATAACAATTTTTGCTATGTTAAAAATTCAAATATTACCAGTAAAAGCAAACAATACCAAGGCAAATAAATTTGAGCATACACACAAACAATTATATATACAACACATACATGCCCTTAGATGTATGTATTTTATACCTATAAATGTTTGTGTGTATGCTTAATATATTCATATGTATTGTTTATATAAACTAGGAGATCCCAGGAATGAAAAATAATATTTTTTTGGCAAAATTTTACCACCAAATGTAAAAATTACTAACATTTTTTTAAAAAGTTTACTAAGAAAAAGAAATATTTTTTTAAAATTCTTTATATACACTGGGACACTCTTTATACATAAATTTATTTATTTCAACCTGGCTCTATAAAACATTGCATACTTGATTTTACAACAATTTAAAATTGATGAATGTTGACATTTTTGAAATTATTTGTCAGAGTATATGTATTTGTTTGTTTGTGTATGTGTCTGCATGTGTTCTTCTTTTCTAAATTAATAATTTGACATAAAAATTGTGTTAAATCTGGAATTATTTAAATTGGTTATCAAAATATTTTAAATGGTTTATAAAGGTATTTTTAACTTTATAACGACAAACATTGATTTAACGAAATAAAGTAAAAAAGTATTTTTATAGAAAAAATTCTAATAACAAAAATTTTAGTATAGAAAAAATTTTAATGATGAAAATTTTTCTATAGCAAATATTTCAATACCAAAAATTTTCCTATAGAAAAGAAAATTCTAATAGAGAAAAAATTTTTTATTTGGGAATTAATTATTCAAACTTTAAAATTAATTGAAAAATTAGGTTTAATCAGGCTTGAGTTCACTTAACTTTCAAATTATTAATTTTGAAAATTTGAAAAGTAATTGTGTAGAAAAACTGAAAAAATTATTTTTGAACGCGGCTCAGTGGATTGCTATTTCTGTCCCGCCACATGACGTCATCAGCACTTAGCGCCCTCGACCACAGTCGAGTTGTCAAATTGCAGAGATAATCATTAATTTAACTCATTGAGTTTGATCGAACATCCCTACGTTTAATTGATTGTGTATTCTACTATTACTTGTTTAATAGGAGAAAATAATAGAAAATTTAGAAAAAATTTTTCTATAGAAAAAAAAATTTAATAAAGACAATTTCTATTTCTATAGAAAATATTTTTGTAAAGAAAATTTTTATAGAAAAAAATTTTTGTAAAGAAAATATTTCTATAGAAAAATGTTTATAAAGAATATTTTTCTATAGAAAAAATTTTTGTAAAGAAAATTTTTCTATAGAAAAAATTGTTGTAAAAAAAATTTTTCTATAAAAACAAAATTTTTGTAAAAAAAAATTTTCCAAAGAAAAAATTTTTCTATAGAATAAAATTTTGTAGAAAAAATTTTTGTAAAGAAAATTTTTCCATAGAAAAAATCTTTGTAAAGAAAATTTTAATATAGAAAAAATTTTTGTAAAGAAAACTTTTCTATAGAAAAAATTTTTGTTTTTCTATCAAAAAAAATTCTATAGAAAAAATTTTTGTAAAGAAAATTTTCTATAAAAAAAATTTTTCTATAGAAAAAATTTTCGTAAAGAAAGTTTTTTTATAAAACAAATATTCTATAGAAAAAATTTTGTAACGAAAATTTCTTTATAGAAAAAATTTTAATAACAAAAATTTTTCTATAGAAAAAAAAATTGTAACGAAAATGTTTCTATAGAAAAAATTTTTGTAAAGAAAATTTTCTAAAGAAAAAAATTTTAAGAGGTTGTGGGTTCGAATCCGGGCTCAGGTTCATATCATAAATTTTTATTTTTTAATTTTAATAATTTTTATGATTTTAAATTAGATTAATAATTTTTTAAGAATACTGAAAAAACTATGTGACACTTAGCAGTGTGGAATGCTGCATTTTCTGTCCCGCTACGGACTTCATCAGCACACTATGTCACCAACTGTTAGATGCCAGTAGTTAAGATCATCTATTTAACTGAATTCTTAAGCGAAATTGAAAACGAGAATTATATTAACACTCATTTCTATTTCACCTATGACCATATGATCGATTCAGTTAGACGAACTTATCCACCATAGTTTTTTCCTTTTATGTTTTGTATTCCTATCCTTTATTAATCTACATTTACTTTGTACTTTAACCAACTGTCAGCTGGTAATGAAGACAAAGATTCCACACTGCTAAGTGTCACATAGTTTTTTCAGTATTCTTAAAAAATTATTAATCTAATTTAAAATCATAAAAATTATTAAAATTAAAAAATAAAAATTTATGATATGAACCTGAGCCCGGATTCGAACCCACAACCTCTTAACATAAATTCATGGTTCAACTAAAAATTAATTTCTTTCCAGAAAAAAATTTTGTAAAAAAAATTTTTCTATAGAAAAAATTTTCGCAAAAAAAATTTTTCTATAAAAAAAAATCTATAGAAAAATTTTGTAACGAAAATTTATCTATAGAAAAAATTTTAATAACAAAAATTTTTCTAAAGAAAAAAATTTTGTAACGAAAATTTTTCTATAGAAAAAAATTTAGTAGAGAAAATTTTTCTATAGAAAATTTTTGTGAACAAAATTTTTCTATAGAAAAAATTATTGTAAAGAAAATTCTTCTATAAAAAAAATTATTGTAAAGAAAATTCTTCTATAAAAAAAATTTTTCTAAAAAAAAATTTCTTGACGAAAAGTTTTCTATACAAACCATTTTAATAACGAAAATTTATGGGAAATTTTGTATTTTTATAGCAAACTTTTGAAATACTTTTTGAAAATTTCCAATTTCCTATAAAAATAGGAAATTTTTGTAAAATTTCCTATAAAAATAGGAAATTTTTGTAAAATTTCCTATAAAAATAGGAAATTTTTGTAAAATTTCCTATAAAAATAGGAAATTTTTAAAATTTCCTATTTTTACAGAAATTTTTTTAAAAATTTCCTATTTTTATAGGAAATCTTTGAAAAACTTCCTATTTTGATAGGAAATTTTTGAAAAATTTCCTATTTTTATAGGAAATCTTTGAAAAACTTCCTATTTTGATAGGAATTTTTTGAAAAATTTCCTATTTTTATAGGAAATTTTTGAAAAATTTCCTATTTTTATAGGAAATTTTTGAAAAATTTCCTATTTTTATAGGAAATTTTTGAAAAATTTCCTATTTTTATAGGAAATTTTTGAAAAATTTCCTATTTTTATAGGAAATTTTTGAAAAATTTTCTATTTTTATAGGAAATTTTTGAAAAATTTTCTATTTTTATAGGAAATTTTTCAAAAATTTCCTATTTTTATAGGAAATTTTTGAAAAATTTCCTATTTTTATAGGAAATTTTTGAAAAATTTTCTATTTTTATAGGAAATTTTTGAAAAATTTCCTATTTTTAAAGGAAATTTTTGAAAAATTTCCTATTTTTATAGGAAATCTTTGAAAAATTTCCTATTTTGATAGGAAATTTTTGAAAAATTTCCTATTTTTATAGGAAATTTTGAAAATTTTCCTATTTTTATAGGAAATTTCCTATTTTCCAGTTTTTCTAAAGAAAAAAAAATTTATTAACGAAAATTTTTCTATAAACAAAATTTAAAAAACTAAAATTTTTTCTATGGAAAAAATTTTTGTAAAGAAAATTTTTCTATAGAAAAAATTGTTGTTAAGAAAATTTGTCTATTCATAAATTTTTGTAAAGAAAATTTTTCTACAGAAAAAAAAGTTTTGTAAAGAAATTTTTTTTATAGAAAAATTTTTTGTAACGAAAATTTTTCTATAAATGCGAATTTTTATCTATAAATGCGAATACTCTTCTTTTTGAAAAATTGTTTGTAGAAAAAATTTTTGTAAAGAAAATTTTTCTATAGAAAAATGTTCAAAAAAGCCCACAATTTTCAAGAAATTTTAAATTTTGTTAAAATCGTTCTATTTTTGACCGAAGCTCCCATACAACACCCTTTTATAAAAGCCATCTAAATGCGTCGAATTTCACAACAACACTCTTAAATCTATAGATTATGAAAATTTTATATTTATTTGTTGTTAGCATAATTTTTGTATAAGCTGTTATCAATTTCTATAAAATCAGTTCACATTTGATCCTAGCTCCATGTAAGACCCAATGTCGGAAATGGCTTAATTACAAAATTGGTTATATTTAATTAATTTACTCAATTGTTTATAAAATCAACATTTATTCGGGTTTTTCATAAAATTAGACTCATTTAATTTGAAATATTCAGAATTTGAAGATTATGTAATAAAAATGTCAGAACTTTGCAATCATCAATTTTTTAGGAATTTTTAAAAATTTGTAAATTTTAATTTTTTGTTAAAGAAAAAAAAATTATATTTGACTTCCAAATGCAAATAACATAGAATCCGTAAGACATTTAAAAAAAATTGTTCTAAAGTGGCTTAAAGCTAATTTTATTTACTTTTATATTGCATAACCTTCAGTAAAATCAAGCTTCTCGTTCCAAAGTTATGATAAAATCAATGGAAAAGTATTTTACAAAATTTTTATATTTTGTAAAAATATAAAAGTTTAAAAAAAAAGAAATTTTGAAACTTAGAAAAATTTAATTGAAAAAAAAAATTGACCGTTTTTTAAAAAAATAACCTCATCACGATTTTTTATAAATTTTTAAAAAATTTAAAATTTTTTTTTTTTTCTTTTTTCCAAAAATTATTTTTTTACTTCCAAATGCAAATTACTCAGAATCCGTAAGACATAAGAAAATTATTTTTAAAGCTGCTTAAAGATAATTTTATTTTATACCTATTCTATGAGCAACTCGTTCTAAGGATATGATGAACACAATGGACCAGTATTTTTGAAAATTTTGAAAAAAAATTTAAATTAGAAAAAAATTTAAGTGAAAAAATTTGACAGTTATTTTAAAAAGGAGATCATAGCGAATAATAAAAATATAATATGACTCAAAAAGTTTAATTTTGTTGACTAGTGTTATCAAATGGATAGAATATGAGTTTCTATAAAAAAAATGTTAAAGTAATAGCTTTTCATTGATGGCTTTGTTAAACCATTAATATGATCCTTTTCCTTGATTTACATACATGAACACAGCATCTACTTACAATAGAAATATCAGACCAATAACTTGAAACACACGCTCAATTAACTCCAATAATATATCAACTTTTACTCTTATTTCAAAAACGGTTAATCAGCGGCACAGTGCTGCGATTTCATGTATTTAAAGGAACAAATTTATAAAGAAAAAATCACAAAAAAGGTTTAACTCAATCATTTTAAAATGCACTTTCATTTCTTGGAATATTTCATTATCCCAAGTAGTAAAGATTTTATTAAGATTCCTTAGATTACTGTATGTACGATTACACTTAATACCCCCCTAAACGTATGATTAATATTAATTATAGAATACTTGTAATTTTATTCTCAAAAACACACTTACACATACTCATTTACATGTATAATTGTACACATAAGAGTTTTTCGGTGTATAATGTTTACACATATTTAAGTATTTGCCAACCGACACTATTATTTGCCATTTTACACCATCAATCATATCAATCATACTCATTACAATTGTATGTGTGTGTCCCTGTATTTATATTTGTGTTTGTGCTAAATTAATGTTAATTACTAACTAAACATTAACCAATATTTCAAACCAAATCAAATCCAAAACCGAAGCTATATATAACCCGCCACATTCACACCCAAGCAACCCCTTTAAGCCGCTTATTATAGGCATTCCTCGAAATTGTCTGTCCATTTGATTGCTTCTTCATCTTCTACTGTTTCGCTTTCTCAATATAACAAACATTCCATTATTATCCGCTTTTATAGATTAATTACTTTCATACCTTATGTGGCAAAACAATTACTATCATTTTAAGTTGTGTTTGATGATATAAAGCGACTTAATTTGTTGCTACTTCCTAATCCTCTTTCTCTACGCTCTTCAAACACTTCAAACACAAACAATCATTTCTACTTAACAAATGACCAATCACACAAGAAATGCCATGACTTGACCGCCAAAGTCTCAAGTCTGTTGCATTTGTATTTTACAGAGCCAACCAACACATTCGATTTTCGAGTTAAAGTGTTTTTATGTCTTTAGTTTTGGTGAACCAACAACATACAATGGCAATTAGTTGTTGGCGCTCGTCAAGATATACATATGTTGTTGACATGTAATTAGCTTAAATCAAAAAAGTTCTATAACAAAAGCAAAATTAAAAAAAAAATTCCAAAGAAAAAATTTTTTAACAAAAATTTTTCTAAAGAAAAAAAATTTTTCTAAAGAAAAATTTTACAAAAATTTCACTAAAGAAAAAATTCTAATAACGAAAATTTTTCTAAAAAAAAAAAATCTTAGCTAAAATTTTTCTAAGGAAAAAATTTCTTAACGAAAATTTTTCTAAAGAAAAAATTTCTTAACGAAAATTTTTCTGAAGAAAAAATTTCTTAACGAAAATTTTTCTAAAGAAAAAATTTCTTAACGAAAATTTTTCTAAAGAAAAAATTTCTTAACAAAAATTTTTCTAAAGAAAAAAATTCTTAATGAAATTTTTTCTAAAGAAAAAAATTATTAACGAAATTTTTTCTAAAGAAAAAAATTATTAACGAAAATTTTTCTAAAGAAAAAATTTCTTAACGAAAATTTTTCTAAAGAAAAAATTTCTTAACGAAAATTTTTCTAAAGAAAAAATTTCTTAACGAAAATTTTTCTAAAGAAAAAATTTCTTAACGAAAATTTTTCTAAAGAAAAAATTTCTTAACGAAAAATTTTCTAAAGAAAAAATTTCTTAGCTAAAATTTTTCTAAAGAAAAAATTTCTTAACTAAAATTTTTCTAAAGAAAAAATTTCTTATCCAAAATTTTTCTAAAGAAAAAATTTCTTAATGAAATTTTTTCTATAGAAAAAAATTCTTAACGAAAATCTTTCTATAGAAAAAATTTCTTAACGAAAATTTTTCTATAGAAAGAATTTCTTAACGAAAATTTTTCTATAGAAAGAATTTCTTAACGAAAATTTTTCTAAAGAAAAAATTTCTTAACAAAAATTTTTCTAAAGAAAAAAATTCTTAATGAAATTTTTTCTAAAGAAAAAAATTATTAACGAAATTTTTTCTAAAGAAAAAAATTATTAACGAAAATTTTTCTAAAGAAAAAATTTCTTAACGAAAATTTTTCTAAAGAAAAAATTTCTTAACGAAAATTTTTCTAAAGAAAAAATTTCTTAACGAAAATTTTTCTAAAGAAAAAATTTCTTAGCTAAAATTTTTCTAAAGAAAAAATTTCTTAACTAAAATTTTTCTAAAGAAAAAATTTCTTATCCAAAATTTTTCTAAAGAAAAAATTTCTTAATGAAATTTTTTCTATAGAAAAAAATTCTTAACGAAAATCTTTCTATAGAAAAAATTTCTTAACGAAAATTTTTCTATAGAAAGAATTTCTTAACGAAAATTTTTCTATAGAAAGAATTTCTTAACGAAAATTTTTCTATAGAAAGAATTTCTTAACGAAAATTTTTCTATAGAAAAAATTTCTTAACGACAATTTTTCTTTAGAAAAAATTTTAATTTTAAATTTTTCTATAGAAAAAATTTCTTAACGACAATTTTTCTATAGAAAAAATTTTAATAACGAAAATGTTTCTATAGAAAAATATTTAATAACGAAAATTTTTCTATAGAAAAAATTTTAATAACGAAAATTTTTCTGTAGAAAAAATTTCTTAACGAAAATTTTTCTATAGAAAGAATTTCTTAACGAAAATTTTTCTATAGAAAGAATTTCTTAACGAAAATTTTTCTATGAAAGAATTTCTTAACGAAAATTTTTCTATAAAAAAAATTTCTTAACGACAATTTTTCTATAGAAAAATTGTTAATAACGAAAATTTTTCTATAGAAAAATTTTTAATAACGAAAATTTTTCTATAGAAAAAATTTTAATAACGAAAATTTTTCTGTAGAAAAAATTTCTTAACGAAAATTTTTCTATAGAAAGAATTTCTTAACGAAAATTTTTCTATAGAAAAAAATTCTTAACGACAATTTTTCTATAGAAAAATTGTTAATAACGAAAATTTTTCTATAGAAAAATTGTTAATAACGAAAATTTTTCTATAGAAAAATTTTTAATAACGAAAATTTTTCTATAGAAAAATTTTTAATAACGAAAATTTTTCTGTAGAAAAAATTTCTTAACGAAAATTTTTCTATAGAAAGAATTTCTTAACGAAAATTTTTCTATAGAAAGAATTTTTTAACGAAAATTTTTCTATAGAAAGAATTTCTTAACGAAAATTTTTCTATAAAAAAAATTTCTTAACGACAATTTTTCTTTAGAAAAAATTTTAATAACGAAAATTTTTCTGTAGAAAGAATTTCTTATCGAAAATGTTTCTATAGAAAAAATTTCTTAACGACAATTTTTCTATAGAAAGAATTTCTTAACGAAGAAATTTTTCTATAGAAAAAATTTCTTAACGACAATTTTTCTATAGAAAAAATTTTAATAACGAAAATGTTTCTATAGAAAAATATTTAATAACGAAAATTTTTCTATAGAAAAAATTTTAATAACAAAAATTTTTCTTTAGAAAAAATTTTAATAACGAAAATTTTCCAATAGAAAAAATTTTAATAACGAAAATTTTTCTATAGAAAAAATTTTAATAACGAAAATTTTTCTATAGAAAAAATTTTAATAACGAAAATTTTTCTACAGAAAAAAATCTAATAACGAAAATTTTTATATTTAAAAAATTTTAATAACGAAAATTTTTATATATTTTTAATAACGAAAACTTTTATATAGAAAAAATTTTAATAACAAAAATTTTTTCTATAGAAAATATTATAAAACTGAAAATAATTCTATAGAAAAAATTTTAATAATGAAAATGTTTCTATAGAAAAAATTCCTTAACGAAAATTTAGTTATAGAAACAATTTTAATAACGAACATTTTTCTATAGAAAAATTTTTCTCAACGAAAATTTTTCTAAGACTGGGACTTATTGACCTGCCCTCGTTCTTTTTATAATAGGCTTCACTTAATCGTTTCGTATTTATATTTATTGTCATTTGGCGTCGGAAATATTTACAATCAACGTTTTAGCTACAATAAACTTCCTGTCTAGTCACAAACATCCCATCTATACCATCAGCATGTCTCCTTAGCATATCCTTTTTTACGTAAACCACTTTAATAAGACAAAAACGCACTTAACTAATAATATACATTTAAGCTTCATAGAAAAAAATGCGTTATTTTTTTGCATAAAAATTACATATTTACAAAAAAGAAGTTCATAAACTTTAATACAAAAAAAGTATGTTTTTATGTCTAAACTAAAAATATATAAGAGTATGTGTGTGCTTACTCATAGAATATAAGTGCACGCACACATGCGTTTATGTGAGACAGGATATTTACACCTTAACTCTAATGTATATGCTAAAGGTATAATGAGAATTATCAAATGTAACTGTCATAAACAGCTGTCATAAGTTTTAATGAAAGTGATATAAATGCAAACACATACAAACTTATATAATTATAATCAAATACACATAAATGTATGTGTATTAAAATGAATTTGTATGGAAGTTTGAGATTAAAACACACTCTAATTGCACTAATGCATATCTTAAGGCTATTTCATATAAAACTTCAGATTTTCTTAAAAAAATTTTTGAAAAATTTTCGAAAAATTTCCTATAAATGGTAAATTTTCAAAAAATTTCCTATAAATAGTCAATTTTTCGAAAAATTTCCTATAAATAGTCAATTTTCGAAAAATTTCCTATAAATAGTCAATTTTCGAAAAATTTCCTATAAATAGTCAATTTTCGAAAAATTTCCTATAAATAGTCAATTTTCGAAAAATTTCCTTAAATATTAAATTTTCGAAAAATTTCCTATAAATAGTCAATTTTTGAAAAATTTCCTATAAATAGTCAATTTTCGAAAAAAATTTCCTATAAATAGTCAATTTTCCAAAAATTTCCTATAAATAGTCTATTTTCGAATAATTTCCTTTGAAAGTAAATTTTCGAAAAATTTCGTTTAAAAATTAAATTTTCGAAAATTTTCCTTTAAATAGTAAATTTTCGAAAAATTTCCTATAAATAGTCAATTTTCCAAAAATTTCCTATAAATAGTCTATTTTCGAAAAATTTCCTTTGATAGTAAATTTTCGAAAAATTTCGTTTAAAAATTAAATTTTCGAAAATTTTCCTTTAAATAGTAAATTTTCGAAAAATTTCCTATAAATAGTCAATTTTCGAAAAATTTCCTATAAATAATCAATTTTCGAAAAATTTCCTATAAATAATCAATTTTCGAATAATTTTCTTTGAAAGTAAACTTTGAAAAATTTCGTTTAAAAATTAAATTTTCGAAAAATTTCCTTTAAATAGTCAATTTTCGAAAAATTTCCTATAAATAGTCAATTTTCGAAAAATTTCCTATAAATTGTCAATTTTCGAAAAATTTCCTATAAATAGTCAATTTTCGAAAAATTTCCTATAAATAGTCAATTTTCGAAAAATTTCCTAAAAATAGTTAATATTCGAAAAATTTCCTATATTTAGTCAATTTTCGAAAAATTTTCTATAAATAGTCAATTTTCGAAAAATTTCCTATAAATAGTCAATTTTCGAAAAATTTCCTATAAATAGTCTATTGTCGAAAAATTTCCTATAAATAGTCAATTTTAGAAAAATTTCCTATAAATAGTCAATTTTCGAAAAATTTTCTAGAAATTGTCTATTTTCGAATAATTTCCTTTAAAAGTAAATTTTCGAAAAATTTCGTTTAAAAATTCAATTTTCGAAAAATTTTCTTTAAATAGTCAATTTTCGAAAAATTTCCTATAAATAGTCAATTTTCGAAAAATTTCCTATAAATAGTCAATTTTCGAAAAATTTTCTATAAATAGTCAATTTTCGAAAAATTTCCTATAAATAGTCAATTTTCGAAAAATTTCCTATAAATAGTCAATTTTCGAAAAATTTCCTATAAATAGTAAATTTTCGAAAAATTTCCTAAAAATTGTCAATTTTCGAAAAATTTCCTAAAAATAGTTAATATTCGAAAAATTTCCTATATTTAGTCAATTTTCGAAAAATTTTCTATAAATAGTCAATTTTCGAAAAATTTCCTATAAATAGTCAATTTTCGAAAAATTTCCTATAAATTGTCAATTTTCGAAAAATTTCCTATAAATAGTCAATTTTCGAAAAATTTCCTATAAATAGTCAATTTTCGAAAAATTTCCTATAAATAGTCAATTTTCGAAAAATTTCCTATAAATAGTCAATTTGTGAAAAATTTCCTATAAATAGTCAATTTTCGAAAAATTTCCTATAAATTGTATATTTTCGAAAATTGTGTGTATTTTTCAAAAAAAATTATAGTATGCTATGAAAGCCTCTAATTAAAACCTTTCTGATCAACACATGTGTAATTTTTTGCACTCAAAAGTTTATATTTGAAACCGCATATGAAAAATGAATGCGAAATGCAAGAACAATGTGTTTGTGTTTCAAAAAAAAATCTCATCAGATCCACAAGTCTTTAGAAATACCCTAAGCCTAAAAAAATGTTCTTTTGAAAAATTCCAGTATTTATTCTTCAAAGTTATTAAAATACCAAAGTGTATTTCCATACTTTTCAAAATCCGTTTAATACAATCTCTGTTAAAATCTAATTACCACCTATAGGGCATCCAGTGCATACATACATTCATTCATAACCTAAAAATTTCGTTGAAAAAAATTCAAATTACAAACAGCATTTGTAATCCGAGATCACGAGAAAAAAGATTTCGCTGCATTAAAAATTCACACACATTTTCACTCTCTTTTATAGAACAATAATAGAAAACTTATGCATGAATATAATTTGGAGTGTGTGTTTTTTTTCATAAATCTTTATTAGAAGTTTTTCCTCATTATGTTTTTGTTATGTTAATGTTAAGCAACTAATCTTCTCCATCTCTTTCTCCCTCCCTCCATCTCGCTTGTTTTCTCCCTGACTGTTAAATTCACATGCTGGTACTCGAAACATGTAACTAGAAGTCGTTTGAAATGCATGAGTGAATAAATGTTTGAAGGCATTTAATCCTTTTTTGTCCTTTTCCTCCTTTTTTTAAATAATAACGAAATAATTCCCTTAAACAATTTTTAACATATGACACAATAATGCCGCAAAAATTAATTTTAAATTATAATTATTTTAGAATGTACGCAAGTATTTTACACCACATGGAAAAAAACAAATAAACCAAATGCCAGTGAAAAAAATATGTTATAAGCCAAAATGTATTAATTAAAAGTTGTCTTGATTTTTAGGTTTTTTGTAAATAAATTAAAATTAAATTTTAAAAATCTTCAACATAGAAATTTTTTGTTATAGAAAAGATTTCTATAGAAAAATTTTCGTTTTTACAAAGTTTTTCCATAGAAAAATTTTCGTTTTTACAAAATTTTTCTATAGAAAAATTTTCGTTTTTACAAAATTTTTCTTTAGAAAAATTTTCGTTCTTACAAAATTTTTCTATAGAAAAATTTTCGTTTTTACAAAATTTTTCTATAGAAAAATTTTCGTTCTTACAAAATTTTTCTATAGAAAAATTTTCGTTTTTACAAAATTTTTCTATAGAAAAATTTTCGTTTTTACAAAATTTTTCTATAGAAAAATTTTCGCTTTTACAAAATTTTTCTATAGAAAAATTTTCGTTTTTACAAAATTTTTCTATAGAAAAATTTTCGTTTTTACAAAATTTTTCTATAGAAAAATTTTCGTTTTTACAAAATTTTTCTATAGAAAAATTTTCGTTTTTACAAAATTTTTCTATAGAAAAATTTTCGTTTTTACAAAATTTTTCTATAGAAAAATTTTCGTTTTTACAAAATTTTTCGTTTTTACAAAATTTTCGTTTTTACAAAATTTTTCTATAGAAAAATTTTCGTTTTTACAAAATTTTTCTATAGAAAAATTTTCGTTTTTACAAAATTTTTCTATAGAAAAATTTTCGTTTTTACAAAATTTTTCTATAGAAAAATTTTCGTTTTTACAAAATTTTTCTATAGAAAAATTTTCGTTTTTACAAAATTTTTCTATAGAAAAATTTTCGTTTTTACAAAATTTTTCTATAGAAAAATTTTCGTTTTTACAAAATTTTTCTATAGAAAAATTTTCGTTTTTACAAAATTTTTCTATAGAAAAATTTTCGTTTTTACAAAATTTTTCTATAGAAAAATTTTCGTTTTTACAAAATTTTTCTATAGAAAAATTTTCGTTTTTACAAAATTTTTCTATAGGAAAATTTTTGTTTTTACAAAATTTTTCTATAGAAAAATTTTCGTTTTTACAAAATTTTTCTATAGAAAAATTTTCGTTTTTACAAAATTTTTCTATAGAAAAATGTTTGTTTTTACAAAATTTTTCTATAGAAAAATTTTCGTTTTTACAAAATTTTTCATTTTTACAAAATTTTTCTTTAGAAAAATTTTTGTTTTTACAAAATTTTTCTATAGAAAAATTTTTGTTTTTACAAAATTTTTCTACAGAAAAATTTTCTTTTTTACAAAATTTTTCTATAGAAAAATTTTTGTTTTTACAAAATTTTAATATAGAAAATTTTTCGTTTTTACAAAATTTTTCTATAGAAAAGTTTTCGTTTTTACAAAATTTTTCTATAGAAATGTTTTCGTTTTTACAAAATTTTTCTATAGAAAAGTTTTCGTTTTTACAAAATTTTTCTATAGAAAAGTTTTCGTTTTTACAAAATTTTTCTATAGAGAAACTTTCGTTTTTAAAAGTTTTTCTATAGAAAAATTTTCGTTTTTACAAAATTTTTCTATAGAAAAATTCTCGTTTTTACAAAATATTTCTATAGAAAATTTTTCGTTTTTACAAAATTTTTCTATAGAAAAATTTTCGTTTTTACAAAATTTTTCTATACAAAAATTTTCGTTTTTACAAAATTTTTCTATAGAAAAGTTTTCGTTTTTACAAAATTTTTCTATAGAAAAGTTTTCGTTTTTACAAAAGTTTTCTATACAAAAATTTTCGTTTTTACAAAAGTTTTCTATACAAAAATTTTTGCTATAGAAAAATTTTTGTTTTTAAGATTTTTCTATCAAAAAACTTTTATATACGAAAATTTTGTTTGTATGAACTTCTGCATCTTAAATTTTTGTTTATTTCAGAAAAGTCAAAATATTTTTCTTTTGCCCCTTAACTTATGAAGTGACGCAGATTTTCTTTATTTCGTTAAATTTTTGATGTGTAAACATTTTTCTTCATAAAATCCAGACATAAAAGGATGAGAAATAATAATTGTAACGAGAAACATAATAATATTTAAATAATATTTTCAAGAAGATTAAAATTTAAAAGCTTTTTGAATGGTCAAATTTCTAATAATAAGCTTTTATAAATAAACTGAGGTAATAAGCAGCTTTTGAAGCTTCGGTTTTTTTAAGCTTTTCAGGTTAAATATGCAGCATCTAAAGCTGGAACAATTTTTAAAGCTTTTGATAGTTATAAACAGTTTTCAAGGTACCTAAAATGAATTTTTAAAGCTTTTCAGATTAAACACATACAAATGTAAAAATAAAACCTTTTAGTAATTTAAGTTTTGTTGTTTTTTTATAAAATTTGTTAAGACTTTGAAAGTTCTTGTTCTTTTTTTAACGACTTCATAGTAAATAAAGTTTCAAAAAAGGTTTAGCAAACTAATGAGATTTTAAAATAGTACAAACTTCTATTTTTTTTTTTTTTTTTGTAAAGCTTTTAATTTTCTTTAAAATTTGGTTACCAATTTCTAAAATTTAAAAACAATTTAAAAGCTTTTGAATTTTACAAATCTTGTATCCTTTATTTCCTGTCACCATGTATCAAATTTTTTTCTTCTTATTTTTTTGTTTTTTTTTTTTCTTTTTTTTTTTGTAAATTCTTCATGTGTGAAAAATACGTCAGGTTTACGTGCCACAATTTCTATACAAATGCGTTTATTTTCATTTTCATTCCTCCAACCAAGATTTTTTCTTCCAAACATTTTTTCTAAAGAATTTTTACTCAAATTTGTTTTCAGGAAAAACTCTATTAAATATGCAAAAATACTAAAAAAGCATATGAAAATAAGAAATAAAAAATATAAAAACTGCAACAGTTAAAAGTTATACAAATTGAGAGTGAAGCAGCAGCTGAATATGAATCTTTAAAAATATTTCATATAAGTGTATATGTATGAGTGTAAGAAAAAAGAATATAGTTCATACGACGAAAGGGTTAAAAATACAACACAAAATTCTAAAGAATCAACCAACCAACCCAAGTTGGGTTGGCACCATCTACTATTTCCGTGTTAATTCACAAAATAAATATAAAACAAAAAAAACTAACTTAAAAATTCAAAAAAGTATAAAATCGTGAGGGTAAGAAGATTTGAATAAAATTTTTACAGAATTAAGGTTTTAGTATTTTATTTAAAATTTTACAAAATATTTGTTAATTTACTTAAAATCCTATTTAATACAAAAATCAAAAATCTATTAAATCTTTAAAAAAATCGAAAAGTCAGACAGACAGATAGGCAGACAGACAGACAGACAGATAGGCAGACAGACAGACAGACAGACAGACAGACAGACAGACAGACAGACAGACAGACAGACAGACAGACAGACAGAAAGACAGAAAGACAGAAAGACAGAAAGACAGACAGACAGATAGATAGACAGACAGACAGACAGACAGACAGACAGACAGACAGACAGACAGACAGACAGACAGACAGACAGAAAGACAGAAAGACAGAAAGACAGATAGACAGACAGACAGACAGAAAGACAGATAGACAGACAGACAGACAGACAGACAGACAGACAGACAGACAGACAGACAGACAGACAGACAGACAGACAGACAGACAGACAGACAGACAGACAGACAGACAGACAGACAGACAGATAAACAGACAGAAAGACTGACAGAAAAACAAACATACTGACAGTCAGACAGATAGACAGATAGATAGACAGACAGACAGACAGAAAAACAAATATACTGACAGTCAGACAGACAGACAGACAGATTAACAGACAGACAGAAAGACAGACAGACGGACAGAAAGAAAGAATGAAAGACAGAAAGACAGACAGAAAGGCAGACAGAAAGACAGACAGACAGAAAAACAAACATACTGACAGTCAGACAGATAGACAGACAGCAGACAGACAGCAGACAGACAGCAGACAGACAGCAGACAAACAGACAGACAGATAAACAGACAGACAGACAGAAAAACAAACATACTGACAGTCAGACAGAAAGACACAGACAGACAAACTGCCATCACTCAATATACCCCCATTCTTTTCGATGGTAGGTTTAAAAATGGCCCAAAATACAGGTTTAAACCTCTTTAAAGGAAGTATTTTCAAAAAATTCAGTTAATTTCCAAAAGTTTCCCTATTAATACACTCAATCTTTTTAATCAGACTCCCCTCATGCATCACAATCATTATATCATTTGTTAAGTAATCTTCCCCTATTTTATCTTACAATTAACCCCTTTTTTAATAATTAAAAAGTTCGTGATAATATTTAACTTTAGTCTATTTCATTATCTCCCTTCCCTTTCGCTCCTCTGACATTTAACTTTAAACAATCAAAAAACTTGAGAATGTTAATCAATTTGTCCATAATTTCTTTGCTCATTAGCCAGTTTTTTTTTTATAGTTTTAAATGATTTCACCAAAAGAAAAGTAAAAAAAAACTACCAACAGGAAAAGGAGCTCTATTAAGAGAAAGGAGGAAAAGAGAGGGAATGAAAGGGAAATCGCTTAAAAGAATATTTATAAACAATAAAGCTAATAATAGGGATAATCATAAAAAATGGAAGAAAGATGGAAGAAGGAAAAGAAAAACAAAAGCAAAAAAAGAACAAACTATCAAACAATAAAATGCCTTCAATCTTGTGGAAAAGCAAATCATGAACTTTTGAATGATTAAAGTTTTTTTTTTTTTGATTTTAAGCTTTTTTGCTCGTTTTTTCTTAAGAGCTTTATTAAGAATTTTGTAATTTTTAATTGTTACTTTTTTGTAAATATTAATCTCTTTATTAGATTCGCTTTTTTGTTGTGAAAATGTTTTGCTAGATTAAAATAGAAGGCAAATTTCACAAAAAAGGGAAAGAAATATAATTAAAAGAAAGTTTTAGTATTGAAATCAGTTATATGTTAGTTTCCGAAAAAAAAGGATAAAAACAATAATGACCTAAAAGTAGCAGTAAACAAAGGAAGAACACAGAGAGTTAAGAAAAAGAAAATCAGGGCAAAGGAGCAATTGTTTTGAAGAAGAATTTAGAGATTAAGAAGCTATGCAAAATGGGGCTTAATTACTAATAAATAACATTTTGAACAAATTGCAAAATTACGTAAATTTTCGTATAGGAAAATTTGCAAAATTTTCCTATAGAAAAATTTGCAAAATTTTCCTATAGAAAAATTTGCAAAATTTTCCTATAGAAAAATTTGCAAAATTTTCCTATAGAAAAATTTGCAAAATTTTCCTATAGAAAAATTTGCAAAATTTTCCTATAGAAAAATTTGCAAAATTTTCCTATAGAAAAATTTGCAAAATTTTCCTAAAGAAAAATTTGCAAAATTTTCCTATAGAAAAATTTGCAAATTTTCCTATAGAAAAATTTGCAAAATTTTCCTATAGAAAAATTTGCAAAATTTTCCTATATAAAAATTTGCAAAATTTTCCTATAGAAAAATTTGCAAAATTTTCCTATAGAAAAATTTGCAAAATTTTCCTATAGAAAAATTTGCAAAATTTTCCTTTAGAAAAATTTGCAAAATTTTCCTATAGAAAAATTTGCAAAATTTTCCTTTAGAAAAATTTGCAAAATTTTCCTATAGAAAAATTTGCAAAATTTTCGTTTAGAAAAATTTGCAAAATTTTCCTATAGAAAAATTTGCAAAATTTTCCTATATAAAAATTTGCAAAATTTTCCTATAGAAAAATTTGCAAAATTTTCCTATAGAAAAATTTGCAAAATTTTCCTATAGAAAAATTTGCAAAATTTTCCTTTAGAAAAATTTGCAAAATTTTCCTATAGAAAAATTTGCAAAATTTTCAAAAAGGTTTATCAAAATTTGGGACATCAAACATTTAATTAAAAAGTTTTACTGTAGTGTATTGCACTAAGAATCCCAATTTATTACAATTATTTATTATTGTAATAAATAGTTTTTTGATAAAACCAAAAAATGTCGTTGGGGAAACCTTTCCTCGACGCGTTTCGATGGTTGGTTAGACCATCTCATCAGGAGGATTATCCCTAATTCTAGACAGAGCGAAAACCTCACATTATGTATAATTTGAGGGACTGAATAAAGACGAATTATTATTGTGTCCAACAAATATCAACATAAAGCGCAGATTATCATCCGAACAGAAACACACAAACATTTTTCAGTTTTATCATTTCTTTATTTCCCACACTTTTGTTGTTGCTTTGTTGGCGACTAAGACAAAAGTGCTATAAAGGGGGTTCAAAGAAAGATTTAAATAAACAAAAGTTTATTTTAAAACTTGGCACATGTGCAGCCGTATATTTATTACAAAGGTTTATCAAAATTTGGGACATCAAACATTAAATTAAAAAGTTTTACTGTAGTGTATTGCACTAAGAATCCCAATTTATTACAATTATTTATTATTGTAATAAATAGTTTTTTGATAAAACCAAAAAATTTTGGTGGGGAAACCTTTCCTCGACGCGTTTCGATGGTTGGTTAGACCATCTCATCAGGAGGATTATCCCTAATTCTAGACAGAGCGAAAACCTCACATTATGTATAATTTGAGGGACTGAAAAATCGTTTAGAAAAATTTGCAAAATTTTCCTATAGAAAAATTTGCAAAATTTTCCTATAGAAAAATTTGCAAAATTTTCCTAAAGAAAAATTTGCAAAATTTTCCTATAGAAAAATTTGCAAAATTTTGCTATAGAAAAATTTGCAAAATTTTCCTATAGAAAAATTTGCAAAATTTTCCTATAGAAAAATTTTCAAAATTTTGCAAAATTTTCCTATAGGAAAATATATACCTTATAAACCTTATACATGAATATGTAGAAATAAATATGCAATATAATATTGTGACGAATTTTAAACTTATCCGTCCCATTGTGCAAAGTTCACTGCTTATAATTCTTCCCCTCGCTTTCTAGATGTTTCTGTAGGTGTTGTTGTTATTCTGTTTATGTCAAATAAGCAGAGCAACATGTTTCTCTTATGTACAGTAAAGAGCATAGCAACATGTTTCTCTTTTATCTACATTCTCTCTCTCTCTGTTACTGTTAACTTCAGATAAACTATTTGTACAACGTATGTGTGAGTGTGCTCTTGATCATGTGAGAATGTAGTGGAACCAGTGTTGCCACCAACCAAATGTTAAATTACACATGGATCGTGCCAAAATTACACATGAAATTAGCAATTACACATGATTTTTTTTTTTTGGCAAAATAACATGTTTTGAATTTAATATAATTAATTTTTTTTAACGCTTGAAAACAATTAACGTATACTATTTCAAATCGATTTCAAAAAATGAAATACTTAACGACTATATTGAAAATCTTCCACTTCTTGTTTAACATTTTTTTGTGTAGGTTCAAAAATTGGTCCACCATTAATAAATTTTTGCAAAGTAGGAAACAATCTATCTAAAAGGAATTCTTGAAATCAAAAACTTTTATCTAATAAAGTTTAAAAATCGAAAGGTGCATGTCAAGAGTTTGCTAATCGACATTGAAGAATGAAAATCTTTTTGTTAAACATATATGTCACCTTCTCCAAAAAAGGGACCTAGTGTATGAAAATAAAGTTTTGAGAAAAACTAAAAAAGTAGAATTTTAATGTTATTTTCATTTTTATCGATTTTCCCAAATTCGTTTTGTATGTTTTTATGGCAAATAAATTTTTATTAGATATCTAACTCATTTCATCTTATTCTAAGCCCTTTTATGTACCAGAATCCACTGCTAACTCTAAACCCGTTTTTTGACACACTAGGTTCCTTTTCTTGGAAAAGATCATATATAATGATTGAAAAGTTTGGGCAATTTTGCGATCAATAATATCCGCAATTGAATAAATATCGTCACTTAAATTAAATATTATTTTAATTTAGTATAATTTTTTCCCGAATTAGAGATTGTGGTCAAAGATTCATGAGCAGCAATACCAATATATCATATTCTTTAATAAACATATATATTTTAATCTGAATGGTTGATTTCCCATAAGCTCTGGGATTTTAAAACATACATTTTTATGTAGTTAGAATAAAAATTTTGCATTATATGCACTATTTCGATTTGGAATGGGACGCACATAAATTTATTTTTTATTTAAGTTTTTTATTTAAGTTTTGAAAACTGTTAGTACTCAAAAATGATAAGCAATTAAAATTACACATGAATTACACATGCAGCCAATTACACATCGGCTACACATGAAAATAAAAATTACACATGATATGTGTAATTACACCTGAAGTGGCAACACTGAGTGGAACACACATGAACTTTCGTAAGCCACATTGTTAGTGTAATCAACTACAGCTGCTCTTTGTTTACGTCTGCAGAAATTGCTAGAAACTCTCTTCTCTACTATATAAGGCCGATGGGCGAGTATTGTAGGAACAGTTTTATTTCAAACGCGTATAAGAGAAACAGTGTGACTAAGAATATTTGTAAAGCAGTTTTGTGAAGTTTGTTTACAGTTTTTGTGAAAGTGTGTTTAAGTGATTCTAAAGTTAATAAAACGTTTACTTTGAAAAACTACCTAAAGTTTTTTAATTAATTTGTTTACGGTTGTTTGCAAAAAGAATTCCATCCACGTTTTTAAAGGAAAAACGTAACAATATATATATATTATATTGCATATAATACTGTACAATAAATTTTTCAGTTTTACATTGATAACATACGAATATTAGGAAAATACCCAGCAAAACTTTTCATTACCAAGTAATGAGTTAAACAGCTAAACTATTGAACACGAACTACTTACTCATTCACTGTTTAAGTCATTACATTAACATGGGGATGTCATTGGAGGCAAGTACTTACCAATTGCAGAAATGTAATGACTTGGGTAAGCAATTGGAAAACAACAACAAAAACTTTTTTGTTGTTGTATTTAAAAAAATATATTTTGAAACGAAATACAAAATTTTTTTACGACCGCATGGGGGCTCAACCCAGACCCTCCGACTGCTAGGCAGAGACTCTTCCACTGAGCTACTTCATATGTTGAAAACTTATCAGCTTATAATTTATATAAACAATTTTTATTTTTAGATCCAAAATCATGTGACAATAACTTTGTTTTTGCTTTGTTGTAATTTTTGGAAAAATATTTTTATAAGATTTTTTGTAAATGTTTAATGCATTTAATAAACAATAAAGAAGTTTTTTTTTCAATTATTTTAAAACTTAAACAATTTAAATCTTCTTTTTTGTATAAGTTTTTACATAAGATTGACTCTTACTTACTTAAATGACCTATAGTTACAACCTGTTAAGGTTAAAGTCCGAGCATATATTAGAATTCCATGGATTTCGATCTTGTGCGATATTCTCCAATTTTATTGGCCAAGCTGTGAAAAATGTTCCTCTACTTGGTCTTTCTATCGAAGTTTCGGAAATCCTTCTCTAACATTAGGTGGGACATTCTAATTCTAATTTTATCCTCTTCATAGCATTTTTTTTCAAGAGAGGGTTACTAGCCCGTAATCCTAACCCATTTTTATCGATCTTATGGGACAACTCTCGGTACATGTTAGCTCACTATATTAATGGGTGTTAAGCTAGCTCCCCGGGTGATACCACGAGGAGGTATGTGTCCACAGTTGAGATGAAGGATGACAGGATAAGTTGGGCTTACCAAGTTAAGACCTATTTGAATCGTGTTTGGTATCCAACATCCCTTACATAATCAAAATTGACTCATGATGGTATTTTTTCATTACCGTGAGTTAGTTTTCCAATTTTTTTTACAGAAGGTAATATTTAAGTTCTTATATTCAAAAATCATTTAAAAAGACTCTTCTAATAAAAAAAAACTAAAAAAAAATGTTGCCCTTGGTGGGATTTGAACCGGGGCCATTCAGTTTAAATTACCATCTTAATTACAAATAAGTACTTCTGTAATAACTTATTATTTATTCGGAGGGTATGTTGTAGTCATTACAAGGTAACCAGTTATCAGAGTACTTGCCATTACCAAAGTTTTGCTGGGTACATTTGTAATAAATGAATTTCTTGAATTGAATTATTAAAACTATCTTAAAAAATTTTTCCTCATATTTATTTCAAACTATAGATACTAAATGAATTTAATTAAGTAAAAGAAATTCAAATTAAATAAATTCATATAACAAAAAAATGATTGGAATATGCAAAAGTATTCTTAAAGAAAATATTTATTTAAAAATTGTATAAATATGTTTTCTATGATTTCAAATCATATTATCCTTCTCTTAAAGATAATTCATAAAATTTAAATTTGTTAAAAATCTTAGTTTTGGTAAATATTTTGAAGCCGCTTTAAAACTAATTCGTCAAATTTATAATTCAATAGTTAAAACAATTTATCTAGATTATATTTCTTAAAGAAGACATTTAAATCGGTTCAGAAATAACAAAGATATGAACGATGAAGTAAAAACGTACAGAGAAGAAGTGGTTGTTAACTTGAATAATCTATCAAAGACAAATGCAGTGTAAATGCTTCTGCTTTATTGCCGATATCTTTTAGCCATTTTATTGTTTGTTTTTTATTTAAACTACTATTGTATTTATATAATGAAAATCTTTTAAACAATTAAATAAATTGTTAAATGTTAATAATAATAATATTTTTTTCCCATTATTTGCCTTTTTATTCGTAGTATTTATATAATAAATGATATTTAACTGATATTTAATAACCACTTAAATATATAAATGCGTCTATTTATATTCGATTCGTGTTCATTCACTTCATGTTCTTGCTCTTCCTCTTTCATTGTTATCATTGTTATTTAATTAATTTTATCATTTATTATATTTTTTATGTAATTTCATTACAAAAAGAGGATTATTGTTGTCTATTGTTTGGTTGTAATTTTTTTTTATATTGTACTTGTATGTGAGGACACATATTTAAATGTTATATACTTCCCAGTAAAAAATAGGATCATCAAAAGAGTACTCTTGGAGCGCTCCTTTGCGAGTAATGGATTACTCCATAAAACTCCGAAACTCATAGGATTTTTAACACACCATGTCCGCAGACACGAGTACTCCTTTTAAGCTCCTTATGGAGTGCTCCATTTAGTCTTGAAAATGACGACAGAGGGAGTTATCGTTTTTGTCTCCTAAAGGAGCATAAAGGGAGTAAACATTCATATAAAATACAAATTTGGTTATTTTTTACAAAAATAAGAAAATATTGATTTTTATTTATGTATATTGGAAACGTGCCTTCAAGGGCTCTGGAAAATTAAGAAAACTCAAATGTAAGCGCAAAATTTAAAATTTATTGTAGATTTTATCTACTTTTGTTCAGCTTCCTTGGGGGCCTTGATAGCTTCCTCAGCTTGTCTTTCGATTTCAGCCAAACGGTTCATTTCTTCCTCCTCTTCTTGGCGTTTGCGTTGTTCTTCGGCTAGACGTGCAGACTCTTCTGACTGACAAGCGGCTTCTTCTGCCTGGCGAGCAGCTTCTTCTTCTTAGGCTTACGTGCGGCAGCTTCTTCGGCAGTGCGTAGGGCTACCTCTTCTAAAGCTCTAGAATTAAAAGTTAGTTCAAATTAGTTTTAAAGAAAAGATAACGCGTAATATATTATTTAAAACATGCAATAAAAAATTCACCAATTACCGAAACAAAAAAAGTAAACAAATTTGTATTTGTTTATTATTTGATCCATTCCAATTTAATTTGAGCAAAATATTTTTTGTTATGTCAAAGAAAAAAAAAACGAACTGATGCATCCCTCGTTGATCCATTTGGAGTATTAAGCGAGGCATAAACAACAAAACAAAATAAAAAGTTTCGATAGCTCGATTATTACTCCAAATGGATGAACAAGTCTTTACTCCTTTGTTGCTCGATTATGGATTAATCCATATATTTTTTACTGGGTTATGTATATGTTTGTATGTATTTGTAAACAATTTAACTTTTTCACAGAATTTTTATATGTAAACATACATTAATCCTATTTGGACAGAATTTTCTCAAAGAATATTTTTACTATTGGCTTTAGACATTGAACAATTTATTTGCTTATACATTTTCTATAAAGATAAAAAATTGTTTACGAAAGTTTTTCTGTAAAGAGAAATTCTGCCATAAAAATAAGAAACTTATACTAATACTAATACCAAAATACTCTTACTGATATTTATATAGAATTTCTGTGCCTAAAATTACTATCTTTAGTTTGATATCATTTACAAAATTGCTCAATTGTTTAAGTAAAAAAGTTAATAAAAATTATTTTTTTAACATTTAAAAATGTGGTCATTTGTAAATAAAAATCTTATTAAAAAAATGTTTGTTTTAATTTTTCCACTTGTTTTATGAAATTCCCATTAACTTTTTATATTAAACATTTGTACAAATTGCATGTTGCTTATCTTTATTTGTTTAAAAGTAACACAATGTTAACATGCTCCATTTTTTTTTTTTTCAAACAAACACATACTAACATTTATGTGTGTTTGTGTATGTGTGTGTCCTTGAGTATTGCATGTACATGGAAAGGAAATCCTTTAAAATAACATTTAAACAATACAAAAATAATAGTAAAAGATTTGTTATCAATTTATAATACATTTGCCATAACAAACATTTTTTAAGAGGTGATTTTAGAAAAAAAAGAACTAATTTGTTTTTCATTAAGATTATGATGTTGATTTAATTTGTACATTGAGGGTTTTTTTATCAGAAATTCTATACAAATTTATTATAACAGTCTTTTTATTGTAAATTAAATAAATAGAAAATTGTTTCAGACATGAATGTGGAAGTTTTCTAAAAAATATTTATTTTGTTAAATACAAATTTCAACTGAAAGTTAATCTAAAGTAAAAGTTATTGGTAACATTTTTATGGAATACCATTAAGTTATCCATAACACTAGTTTACAAAATTCAACTTTTTACGTTACATTTGATCATCACAATATTTAAAACCTATACCACTATAGGTGAAAAGAAAGTTCCTATCTTTTTGATATTTTTGTGGTCAAATGGTGACCGATTGTGACAAAATTTTGCATACTGGCTAGCTTTGACATAAAACTTCCTTGTGCTATAGATAGATAGATTTATAGACAGATAGATTTATAGACAGACAGACAGACGAACAGACACATACACAGAGACAGACATACAGGCTGACAGACAGACGAACAGACACAGAGACAGACAGACAGACAGACAGACAGAAAGACAGACAGACAGACAGACAGACAGACAGACAGACAGACAGACAGACAGACAGACAGACAGACAGACAGACAGACAGACAGATAGACAGACAGACAGACAGACAGACAGACAGACAGACAGACAGACAGACAGACAGACAGACAGACAGACAGACAGACAGACAGACAGACAGATAGACAGACAGACAGACAGACAGACAGACAGACAGACAGACAGACAGACAGACAGACAGACAGACAGGCAGACAGACAGACAGACAGACAAAAAGACAGACAGACAGACAGACAGACAGACAGACAGACAGACAGACAGACAAATAGACAGACAGACGATTATCGCCCAGAAAAGTTCTGTATTTAAATGTCTCGCCATCTCATTGAGGGATGCCCGAATAAGAACAGATATTTCAATATTTCAAGATATTTTGTATCAGACTTTATAAAAAATTTAAATTTTTGATGTGATAAGAACAGGGGCCAAATCGCCGCATTTGATCTCGATCGAAATGCGAGATATTTCAGAAAAATTTGTGTGGCATACTTTTAGGACTATCTAAATAATATACATATTATATATACATTGTAGCTTATTTGTCAAAAGCCTTCTGATAATACAAAAACTTCATCTAAACAAAACCTTTTGACAGATATCCAGTTTTATTAAACTTTTTGTATAATAAATTATTTTAAAAATCCCTAAGGTATGTTACACAATATTTGCTTTAAGTCTGAGTTTTCGATCGATATCGAATTCGGCGACTTTTGATCAATCTGAGAGCTAAGAAACAACTTGTAAATTTGTTTTAAAATTACTCCGTATTTGACCTTCATGATAAAGGATATGAAATGGACTTACTTGACCCACTATAGCCCTTCCTTAATAGTTTTCTTTGTGGTTATCATCTTAAAAATCTTATTTGTTAAATGTTAACATTTTTCCAAATACCCTCATATTTGTCTTTATAAACAAACATTTGTAAATTGTTATTTTAGTTTAAGAGACCGGATGTTCATTGAGTATTAAAATTCTTTAGATATTTTCCAAATGTTTCTAATTTCATATTTTCTTTTTTCAAATTCCTATTGTTCAGTTTCCTTTTTCCATCAAATTTTACTTACAATTTTTTTACTTTCATTTTATCTTTCTTTCTTGTTTTTCCGAATATCTTTTTGTATCTCAAAGTCTGTGTCCGAATCTTATAGAAACAAGAAAAATATTGAATTTAATTAACTTTATGTGTCATGCAAATTCAACATAAATAAAGGACATTTTACCAACACCATTACACAAACTTAAAAGAAATACATGTGTATAAGTATGTATACTCTTAAAAGAAAAATGCAAATTCATATATGAATGTAAAAGTAAAAAGAATAACTAGCATTTATCCAGAATTGTTTTAATTTCGTTCTCCCCCCGAAAAAAAGAGTCTCCTTTATAAAAAGAGTCCTTTTGTAGATGAAATACAATAATGTTTCCTTTATACTTGTTTTTATATGCATCTCATAAAAATATAGTCACTTGCAGCTGCAGGAGCAAATTTGTGATGAAAATTAAAATTTCAAAAAAATACCAAAAAGACAGACAGACAATATACATAAATGCATATTTTTTCATGAATGTATAAATATAAGTAAAAATGTAAGTAAAAATGTATGTAAGTTAAATGTAAGTAAAAATATAAGTAAAAATGTATGTTAAATTTTATGTAAACCTGGTAAGTATTAGAGTATAAAATAGCAATTGTTTGAAACTATAAGTCATTGTTATGCGACTTTGGGTTTTTAGATGTTTTGTTTAGTTATTCGTTCTTTTTATACTTGTATTTTCTTAAAAGTAAAATTTTTGCATTTATAATGAAAATGCATTTTACTTACAATTTTACTACAACTTTAGCTACTTTGTTGCTCATTGACTTGAGTACTCTTTGGCAAATTTTTTTTGTTTTTTTTTTTGTATTTTCATTACTGTCGTCGTTTTAGCTTGAATATTTTCCTTAAATTACTTTACAAGTACTTACTTACATGTATTGCATTTTAAATTTACACATATACTCGCATTAGTATCTTATATGTGTGTAAGTATGTCTGTGTGTGAGCATGGCTTTGAACAAATTACAAACACATGGTGTGTATTAAAGCAGGATGTCTTTGACAAAAGTTTTACATAAGATAATAACCTGAGTACATACATAGTCTAAGCTATAGTCATAGTAAAATAGTATAGAAGAGTATCAATCTTCAAAGGTTCTAAGAGCATTCAATGCACTCGCAATACACTCCCTTGCTACAAAAATATATTGTGAGCCTATATTCAATACCGTCTATGAACCAAATTTTTTCAAAATCACTTTTGATTTGGGAACTGTTTTTTTTAATAGTTATATCACTTTTAATAAAATTTACAGTACGTTTACACACGTAGGTGACTTGTTACAAGTTGTGTATACGTATTAGCAACCAATACACCGAAAAAAGTAATGAAAACACTTCCCTGTAGGAGATTGAGTGTCAATTGTCTAAAAGTTACTAGTAATTTTCTACTACAGCAAGTACTAGTGCAAACGGAGTTGAAACTTTAATAGAAAAGTACTAGTTCTCGAAGTGGTTTTAGTGCACCACTTGCAGATCGATAGAATTTTGTTTAATGGAACAAAAATTCGTCTATATCTAAAATGTATCTAAAATGTATTTAAATATATTTTGTTCTATTTATATATTTAAGAATAAAATAGTTAAATACAAGCTTAATTTTATTCATCGGCTTTTCGCTTTTAAAAATGATTGCTATATCAATTAAAAGACTTTAAACATTCCGTTATAAAATAAATAACTTGGCAAGCCTATGACAATTTTGTATTTTTGTATTGAAGTTTGGTTTTTGTCAACAAAAAATTAAAAAATAGAATATATAAAAAACAATAAAAAAAATAGAAAATATTTAAAATATTAAAATAAAAATGAATTTAACCTTGATGGCACGCATGGAAAGCGGAATCTCAAAAAAGAAATTCTTTTATTTTGCATTAATAGGTATTGAGGCCCTATGCTCCATTGGGAGTCAAGGATAACAGAAGAATAGGTATGTAAATAAAAAAAATTAAATCTTAAATCCAGTGCGTAATCGTAAAATTCTGCATACTCATGTTTAATTATTTAGATGCTATTGCTGTATTTACCGATGGTCCCGATATCGTCTTGAGAAAAGCCTTGTAACTACAAAAGACCAACCGCTTGGTAAAATTAGAAAAAGAAAATATGGAAAGCAATGAAAACGCTGAAATTGAAGACCTAAATCGCATGATTAAATTTAATATATTTTTTTAATTAATCTAATAAATAAAGCTATTGAAAATTTTATAATTAAGGGTAATTTTTACTAGGGGAACAAAGGAAAAAGGGACCACAATATGGGGACTTTTTACATACATTAGTACTAGTATTAAACTGGTTCCATTGCAACTAATTGTACCAAAATGTACTAGTGCACTACTAGAACCTATGGTACTAGTAATTTTCTGAACACACTCAATGATAATTTGAACATTAAGATGGTATAAGAAAGTTTACAGTTGGGAACTAGTACTGGTAGTTTTGGTACTAGTTAAGTACTAGTTAAGTACTAGTTAAGTACTAGTAAAGTACTAGTTTGATCTCCGACAGGGTTGCAACTTGCTTGATTGTTTACACAAACAAGTGCAAATTCATTTCCAAAATGTCTACGAAGAAAATGGTTGTAAAGAAAATTGCTTGTTGTTTTCTTGTGTTTTTTTTTTTTGTATACTCATATGAATTTTCAATGGCTGGGTTGCCATAGCTTATTATTGGCAAATTATAAGGGAAGCAGATTGTATGAAAAATTTGTTCATAAAATAATTCATAAATGTATGTACCAAATTATAATAATACATATAGAACTACAAGTTTTTAATGTTTTTTTATCTTATTTTCGTTATATAACAAGAAATTAAATCATTTTGTTATTATTATAAAAATTGTTCCTCGTATTCTATCTATTTAAATTAACATATAATCTTTATGTGGCAACACTCCTTTTTTGCTTCTGACATGCAAGTAAAAAAATCACTGGCAATCAAAATCGCTTGCAAGTGAGCCTACAACTTGCAGAAGTGTGATTGTGTTAGTAAAAAAATATAAATGTATTGAGCTTTTTTCACTTGCACTTGCATGTGTAAATGCCGTGTTAGGGAGAGAAGTCTAATTTAGAACATTGGCCTTAATATATTGTAGAAAAAATTATGACTTCTATTTAAATATTTTAGATATTTAACAGTTTTTTGCATTAAAAATTTTATATTTGTCTGTTTGTCTGTCTGTCATCCGTCTGTCTGCCTGTCATCCGTCTGTCTGTCCGTGTTTCCATCTGTATGTCCGTCTGTCTATCTGTTTGTCTGTCATCCATCCGTCTCTCTGTCCATGTGGTCAGTGAAACTTGGCAAAGATATTCTTCATTTCCTGAAAAATCTTGATATTGAAATTTGCCTAAATTGGTTTACATTTGACCATATCTTCCGTATAACCTCGCCTAGGCTAATCGCTTATTTGCTAATAAATGACAAATTATAACAGCTATGATGATAAAATTTGATACATATATAAGTTTTACATATGTACTAGCCAGTAATTTCATCGAAATCGGTTCACATTTTACCATAGCTCCCATACAAAAGACTGTCGGAAACAGCCTAAATTTCACCCAAAATACACTTAAATGCCAATAAATGATAAACCGTAATAGCTTTGGCCACTAAATTTAGCACAAGGAAGTCTTATATAAATGTCAGCCAGTGTACAAAAGTTTGTCACAAGCGGACACTATTTGACCATAGCTCCCATATAAAAGAACTTACGGAAACACAAAAATGCAAAAAGAAAAGGGGGTTTATGTCCGTGTATCTTTTAAGTGCAAATGCGACAGCACCTTAATTAAAAGAGCTAGAGGAACAAAATTTGACAAAAGTATTTTCGATATCTTGAAAAAGTTTTGTATTAAAATCGGCGAAATCGTTTCACATTTAGTTAGAGTTCCCATATAACCACACGCCGGGAATCGATTAATGCTGATAAATTGAATACAATTGTAATAGCTATGACGACTTTATTTGGAACAAAGAAGTTTATGAAACCATTGGTCAGTATATCAAGATTTATAGGAATTGGTCCATATTTCTATCGCTTTTGGTTTAGAGATATACTTTACCGATTTTTACCCCCAAAATTAAAAAAAGTACCAAAGACGTAGTTTTTTTTCAATATCAATCGACCAGTCAATAAATTATACTTCTGGCTTCATTAACCTAAAAGATATATACAGCTAAAAAGCAAAAAACCTACCCTTGAATATTTTCCCTTTTTACCCTTTTGTAACCCATTAATCACAAAAGTACCAAATACGTATTTAATTGTTTTTTAATATTTATAATATGTTTCTATGTTTATTAATTCAAAAGATACATATGGGTTAAAAAAAGTACCAAAATATAGTTTTTACCCTTTTTTATCCTTATTGGTGCCACCACCAAAAAAAAAGTACCAAACACGTGTCCCTTAATTTTTAGTGCGAATCTCAAACCAATTTAATCTTAGCTTCTATCGCTTTTGGTTTAGGAGATATAATGTTATCAATTTTTACCCTTTAAATTGAAAAAAGTACCAAATACGAATTTGATATTTTGTACTTGGCAATCGACCTCCCTATAAATTTTATTTCTAGCTTTATTGGTTCAAGTAAAATACAAAGAAAAATAAAAATGGACCTGCCCTAAATTTTTTTCTCCGTTTTTACCTCTTTTTGCCATCTGAATCAAAGTCGTGTCTAATATTTTTTTCTTGATTATCGTCTCCGTTTTGAATTTTGTTACTACGTTGATTGGTTCAAAAGATATACATGGGTTAAAAAAAAGTACCAACATTTTATTTTTACCCTTTTTATCCCCTATTTGCCCTATCTGCTAAAAAGTACCAAACACGTGTCTACTTATTTTTATAGTTGATCCCAACGCAATTCTAATTTTGGTTCTATGACGTTTACTTCCAGAGATACAGCATTACTAATTTTTCGCTTTTTAACCCCTTAAAGGCCGAATTTCCAAAAAATCCCTTCTTAATGGATCTACACTTCGAAAAAAGGTACTCGCTGTCAAAATTTCAGCTTCTTAACTTTAGCCGTTTAGGCTGGGCGGTGATGAGTCAGTCAGTCAGTCACGCTAGAGTTTTATATATATAGACTAGCTTTAGAACCCGCTACTTCGTTAGCGGTACAACTTGAATTGACAATTAAAAAGTTATAAAATTTACCAAAATAATTTTTTCACTTGTTTATCGATTCCAATATAAATTAAATATTTATTGGTACTTAAGATACATATAGGACAAAATAAGTACCTACCTTCTACTGGTGCCCTTTTCCAAAAAGTACTAAACATGCCACCCTTATTTTCGTAGCTGACCCAATTTTGATTGCTAACCCAATTTAAATCTTGTTCTTGTCGCTTTTGATTTTGAATATTTTACACAAGTTTCCTTATTTAAAAAATATACCGAATACGTGTCCTGATATTTTTATTGCTGATCTTAACTCCATTTTTGTTAAGGAGGAATAATATTAGCGATTTATCTATTGCTTACCCTTTGATTGAAAAAAGTACCAAACACCAGTCACATATTTCATCAATGTCAATCGAATAGTCCATAAATTATTAATTGATTTATCATTTTATTGATTTAAACAATAGTTTAAAAAGAAAAAACCTATCTTTAAATTTTAGACACATTTTTGTCCTTTTCTACCCCATTAGTAGAAAAAGTAGTTTATACCATTTTGATGTTTATCGATTGCGGTATAAATTTTGTTTCTATAATAACACAGGTCAACAGCAAAAATGTGCTCGAGTAACCACTATACACATTTGATGTATCATGGCTACCTTAGTACAGAAATGGTAAAATTTTTAAATTCTATGGCAAGATTTTTTTAAAAAAAATTTTTTTTTAAATTGCAATTTTTTTTGACTTTTCTTCAAATAATTAATGATAACTCAAAAACTACTAGTCCAATATTATTAAAATAAAATCAGAAAAATTAAGATTTACATAGCCTTTAATTCGTCTATATATCGTGTTTCAATCGGATCAATAGTATCGGAGTTATAATAAAAAACTTAAGAAAAAAATATATTTTTTACGTAAAAATGGCAAAAATTTTCGTTTTAAAAAAACCATGAAAAATCGAAAATGGCAAAAAACTTCCAGATTTGTTATTTTATCGCATAGCGACATATAATAGCAATAAAATGAGATATCGACCATAAAAATCGATTGATGTTTGTCGAATTTATTCACAATTTAGTGAATTCGCTCATTTTCACAAAATTTTAGTTTTTTGCTTGATATACGCATTATAGCGGGTTTTCAAATGTATGAAAAAAATAAATTTTCCAATTTCAAGGGGTGCATGTCGGATTATTGTGAGATTTGGTGAGAAACTTCCACCCACGAAATTTTAGTCGAGTTGGACAACGTTAACACGTAGCGCATAGGCCCCAAATCTGAAAAGTAGCGTTTAAATCGAAAAAAATTTACAAATTTTCAGTTTTTGCAAAATTAAAGCTATTTATTCCCCCTTTTGCAAAAAAGTGGATTCTAGTTCTATTTCATGCATTTGAAAACCCGCTATAATGCGTATATCAAGCAAAAAACTAAAATTTTGTGAAAATGAGCGAATTCACTAAATTGTAAATAAATTCGAAAAAAATCAATCGATTTTTATGGTCGATATCTCATTTTATTGCTATTATATGTCGCTATGCGATAAAATAACAAATCTGGAAGTTTTTTGCCATTTTCGATTTTTCATGGTTTTTTTAAAACGAAAATTTTTGCCATTTTTACGTAAAAAATATATTTTTTTCTTAAGTTTTTTATTATAACTCCGATACTATTGATCCGATTGAAACACGATATATAGACGAATTAAAGGCTATGTAAATCTTAATTTTTCTGATTTTATTTTAATAATATCGGACTAGTAGTTTTTGAGTTATCATTAATTATTTGAAGAAACGTCTAAACAAAATTGCAATTTAAAAAAAAAATTTTTAAAAAATCTTGCCATAGAATTTAAAAATTTTACCATTTTTGTAAAAAGGTAGTCATAATACATCAAAATTGTATAGTGGTTTTAAGAGCACATGAAATTTTTTTTATTTTGTTGTGCTGTGTAATTGATTAAAAAATTATATATGAGTCAAAAAAAGTACCAAAATTTAGTTTTTATCCTTTTCATTCTCTATTTTTACCTCATTTACGAAAAGTACTAAAAACATAACTTTTTATTTTTCTAGTTTCATATAAAAATCACTCTCGGAAAACACGATAAAGTGCAAATAACTTAGAATTTGTTAAGCCCATACACATTTCTTTTAAGCGGCTTAAAGATAATTTAATTTACTTTACTTTTCTATGACTTTCAACATAATCAAATATTCCACATTACTTTTTAATTTTAATTAAATATTTCAACATTTCTTGACCGCATTAAATTATCTCCAACCATTTATTATTCTTAAAATTTAAAAAAAAAATTCCATGAGTTACATAAATTATAAAATTTTCTGCATATATAAGCAATTTATTTAGATAGTTTTTAAATTGAATACATACATATCATTTGAATTATTATTTTACAAACTATCATTTTGATCAACTAATAAATCTCATGATTTTCAACATATTTTTTTTCTCATACATATTTTTCGTTAAATTTTTCTGTCATTTGTGTGTATTTTTTTGCTTCAAACGCTTTAAAATTATACTGAAACAGCATAAAACTCATAGGAGCATTTTTTTCCGAAGTTTGTTTTTATACCCTTCACCACCATAGGTGGAAAGGGTATATTGGGTTTGTGCTGATGTTTGTAACGCATAGAAATATTGGTCTGAGACCTACCTTTTAGTATACCAATCGACTTAGAATCACTCATTGAGTTGTTTTAACGATGTCCGTCCGGCTGGTTGGCTGGCTGGCCGGTTATCCATGTAAGCTTGTTATCACTCTACAGGTCGTAACTTTAAAGATAATTTGATGAAATTTGGCACAGGTTATTATTTTGGTCCAAAGACGATCCCTATACTTTCGGATTACTATTTCGGGTACCTCCCATAGGGATGCCTTCCCGGAATAGAGTTTTTGGTTATTTATAGCCACAAATTTAGTTGTATTTTAATAATAGTACCTGGTTGACCGAGTCTTGCTCGGAGCTTTATGATAAGCATTTTGAGGAAAATTTTAAAGTTTTTATATATTTTATATTATAAAGTGCTAAAATAAATTTAGAGGAAAGACATTGTACAAATATTCAGTTAATTTTGAATTATTTGATTTATTTTGTCCGACCAACACATAGTTTGCATAGTTCACAGTTTAACTCATTTTGAACAACAACTTTGCTAAAGATTATAGTCTGATCAAATGCACAGTTTACGATTTAATTCATTTTGAGTAGTTTGCAGTGGCGCCACCTGAAGTTGTTCCTACCATATAAGAAACCTTTGTCTGCTTATTCGTAACAACTTTGCTTATGATTATAACATGATCAAATGCACAGTTTACGATTTAATTCACTTTGAGTAATTTTCTGTGGCGCCACCTGTCGGACTTTGCCCATTCCAATTCATTAACCTTCTTCGGCTTATCCGTAACAACTTTTCTGAAGATTATAGCATGATTAAATGTACAGCATACGATTAAATTGACTTTGAGTAAATTTCAGTGGCGCCACCTGTCGAAATTTCTTCATACCAACTAAGAAACCTTCGTCGGCTCATGTGCAACAACTTTGCTAAAGATTGTAGCATGATTAAATGTACAGATTACGATTAAATTGACTTTGAGTAAGTTTCTGTAGCGCCACCTGTCGGAAATTATTCATACCAACTAAAAAGCCTTCGTCGGCTCATGCGCTACAACTTTGCTAAAGATCATAGCATGATCAAATGTACAGTTTACGATTTAATTAATTTTTAGTAATTTTCAGTGGCGCCATCTGTCGGAAATTAGTCTTATCAACTTAAAAACATTCGCCGGCTTATCCGCAACATATTCGCTAAAGAGCATAACATGATCAAATTCACAGTTTACTATTCTATAAAGAACATACATACAGACAAACATTCATTTGTTTAAAATAATACTAATTTTCCCCCTTTTTATTCCCTAATTTCTAAAAGTTCCATATGCATATTTGGTACTTTTTTGATGCCAATTGAATTCGGTACATTTTTTTAAAACAACATAATGTATAATGTTCCTATTCATATTACTTTGGAGATGTTAAGTTATCATTTTATCCCTTTTTTACCCATTTTGGCTCCAAAATCAAAAAAGTACCAAATACGTATTTCATGTTTCTTTTACATCTATTGATTACAGTACCAAGTTTCTTTCTATATTCTTTAGTTTAAAATATAAGAGTGGGTTAAAAAGGTGCCAAAAAAAAACTATTTTCACCCTTTTTTACCCCCTATGGGACATAGTTTCAAGAAAGTACCAAATACCTGTCCGCTTATTTTCATAGCTGTTTAAAACGTAATTTTAATTTTGTTTCTATACCTATTACTTTAGGAGATATAGCGTTTTCGATTTTTTCCCCTTTTTACCCGTTTTTACCCTCTTAGAGGCAAAAGTTCCAAAAGTTCCTTCTTCTTCGACCTATACATCAAAAAAGATACCCACTGTCCAAATTTTATCAAAATCGTTAGAGCCGTTTTCGAGATAGCCATTCTATATATATATATATATATATATATATATATATATAATATATATATATATATATATATATATATATATATATATATATATATATATATATATATGTATATATATATATATATATATATATATATGTATATATATAAATACATACAATTATTGCTCGTTTAAGAATATATATATATGTAAGATAAGATTCAGCACAAATATTGCTTATCATAACCTTAATTAGTGTTCCTAATTTTGTTAATAACTCTAAAGATAAATGCATTTGATTACTTAAACTTTGTACAGATAAATATTTTATAAATATAAAACAATAATCAAAATTTGGTAATAATCGGTCCACAATTGACCCTAGCTCCCATATCAGACCCTTAGCCGGAAATGATATAAATCTCGAAATTTTGAAAAAATAGCACATAGTATATGTATGCATGTCTCTAAGACTTAAGGAAAACTTGTTTAATTGTTGGTCCATATTTGGCCTTAGTAGTGAAGTTTATTATATAGTCGGGCTTGACCCACTATAGCTTTTCTTACTTGTTATATTTGTATGATGTCATTTTATCACAAGCCTAAAAATATATGAAGAATTTATGTATTTACAGTTTTTACTCACACTTGTTGTGTGTGTGCGTGTGTGTTTGAAATGAAGATAAAATAATAATTAAGCAGAAGCACATGGAAAAAATGTTTATATCACACACAACTACACTGTAAAACAAAAGGAAACTTTGTTCATTACATTTGAAACTAAAGCTACAAAAATTTATATTTCAACTATTTCTATAAGTTCATATTTAGAGGCCATAATATTTCCAAGAAATAAAGCTCATTAGGTTTCATGCTAAAATTCTTTTTTTGTTGCATAGTGTTATACTTGATATTACGATTGATTTAAATTGCGACCTATACAAATAAATATTTTGCATTTTGTACTGCGAATATTTACAGATGGATGCTTATATGAATATGGTATATTGTACCTTTGTTGCCAAAGAGTCATAACTCTAAACTTTTAAGGTTATAAAGCAGATTAAATGCTCTATTTTGAAATTTTGAAAATATATTTATAAATTGATCACATACATAAACATGTATACAAAAGAGTGTTCCTTATCAAAAATTCGAATTTAAAAAATTCGAATTTAATAAATATTAACCTATTTTTTTATTTATGACTTTATTTTAGCCAAAACTCAATATTGTAAATGACGAATGAAATATTACACAGTGTGATCCATTTATAACTAATACAGAAAAGTTATTTAAATCCTCTAAAAAATTGTATTAATTTTTGCTACCCACTGTCCATCCATTCAATACACAAAGAGTTTATTTATTTTGTTTGAGCCTCATTCATTAACCTCCAAAATTAATACATACAATATGTTTCATACTTAGTTGGTATGTCAGTATGAAGCCATAAAAATTGGTATTCCAAATGCATGATATACAATGACACTTAAGTGCTACTTTTTTACACAGAAATACATTTATCCTTATTATAAATATGTATGCGCAAACACCTACAGCCAACACAGTCACACACACAGACACACACTTAACTCTTGATCTATAAATATTTGTTGTTATATCATTGAGTTGCACTTTGGGACAAAATCAGATTCTAGGAATAAATAACATTTTATTAAGAATCCAAATATTGAGAAAAATATATAGCAACAAAAATGGTTATATTGGAAGTTAATTTGTTCTCCTCATGAAATAAAATACTCTCTAGATTCGATACTTATCTAAACATTAAAAATGTGTTGCATACTTAAAGGAGGCTTTCCAAAGTCTCCTTAATTTTAAATCGAATCGACTGAGCAAATTATATCAAAAATCGCTTAATTATGTTGCAAAAATGTTAAAGCTAAAAAATTTCCTTTTTTACACAAAAAAATCAACATCTCCCCGCATTGTAGGCTACAAAAATTTCACGAATTATCGAAAACTCCAAACAAATACAACGACATAACCATTTGTTACGAGAGCACTTAAACAAGTGTATCAATAAAAACCAACAACACCACTACATACATACAATATATAAAATACAAATAATCATTAAAAACATTTTTATACCCTTCACCACCATAGGTGGAAAGGGTTTGTGCTGATGTATGTAACGCATAGAAATATTTGTCGTAGACCCACCTTTTAGTATACCAATAGGCTTAGAATCACTTTCTGAGTCGATTTAACGATGTCCGTCCGTCCGTCCGTCTGGCTGGCTGGACCCCCATGTAAACCTTGTAATCAAACTACAGGTCGCAATTCTAAAGATAATTTGATGAAATTTGGTACAGATCATTTTTTTGATAATGGAACCATGACTATTGAAATTGGTCAAAATCAATCCATTATTTATGGTACCTCCCATAGGTCCCACTTCCCGGAATTGACATATTTGCCACAAATATCAATATTTTTTCATGAAATTTAAAACAAATACTACTTATGTAAACCTAAATCACTGTACCACATTTCGTTGAAATCGGTCCACATTTGACCATAGCTCCCATACAAACTCTTCTTTAAAAACGCACTAAATGAGACAAAAAAAATCACTAAAACGCTCGTAAATCCAAAGATATTGAAAATTTTGAGTTTATTTTTTGCGTACATATTTTTTGTAACAACTGTAATCAATTTGCCAAATTTCGAGATAATCGGTCCACATTTGACCCTAGCTCTCATATAAGTCCAAATGACGGAAACAGATTAAATATATAAGTTTTGAGAAAATAGCAAATATTTGTCTTTATACAGGACCTTAGTGGTGAAGAGTATCGTATGGTCGGGCTTGACCGACTATAGCGCTTTCTTACTTGTTTTTAATTGTTTTTTTACTTTGCTTGTAAATTAAATAAAGATAAATGGAAATGCCTTCAATTAAGGCAATGAAATATACGAAGGGAGTTTTAAAGCCAATGATTTAACTTAAAAATTAATAAATCAAAAATTTTGTATAGTAGAACGCTTGCACGAGCATGCTCCAGAATTTATTGATAGACAAGAAGTGGAAAATTTTAATTTTTAACAAAATTAATAAAAGTTAATTTTAATATTAAACTTAAGAGAGTTGATTAAGAATTTAAAAATTATCTTTTAAATAAAAGTTAAGAATTAACAAGAATGAATATATAAGTATTAGTATTAGTATTTAAAATATTTCTAAATTTGAGCCCCTCTACTACACAAATATCTACTAATACATAACTGTTCTCATAAAAAGTTCAACAACCATTAACTTATCAACATAAATTTAAAATGTTAATGAAATAAAAACTACTAAATAAATACATCAATAAATATCCGCTTTTACAAATAAAGCCAAATGGTTTTTTTCGTTGAATATTTTCATATTTTTTTTTTATTATTTTTGCAATTTTGTCGCCAATCATTTTATATAAATGGTTTCCGAATTAAAAACCATATTTCACCACATTTTACTAAATGATTATGTGAAAAAATATTTATAAATCATAGAGACCCAGTGCATGCTATTGCATGCATACAATACACAAACACGGAACATAAAACCAAAAAAGAATACGAAGTCTAGTAACATAATATGAGTATACAGGATAATAAAATTCATAAATTCCGGCAATTTTTTAGCGAAAAATTTAAAATTTTATGCAGAAAAGTTTAAAAGCAGAAACAAAAAATAGATGAGAGCAATCAAAACTATAAACTAATAAACAAAAATAACTATTTTTAACTATGACCACAATAAACTAGAGAATACAGTGCAGTTCCAAACTGGTGGCTATTTAAAATTTAGTTTTACAATTAGTATCGATAATGGAATTAGTTTCAGTTCTAGTATAAGTGTAAGTGTTACTATTAGTATTAGAATTATTGTAAGTTTCAGTATTGGTATATAAATAAATAGGTATAATAGTAATAATAGTAGTAATTTTATTAGAATTAGTATTAGTAGCAGTATTTGTATCAGTATTAACAACAGTATTTTTATCTGTATCAGTACAAGCTTTAGTATTTCTATCACTATTACATATTATCATTATTGGCAATAGTTTCAGTATCATTGATACTAATATTTCAGCTTCAGTATTAGGAAGAGTATGAGTATCATTTTTGGTATTAGTATAAGTATTAGTGGCGTAATTAGTATCAGTATCAGAATCAGTATTTTTATCAGTATTAGTAATAATATCAGTAATAGTATTAGAATTAGTGTACGACTTAGCATATGTATCACTAATATTACTTACATGTCTCAGTTTATGTCTTAATTTAAGTCTTAATCTTTATCTTAGTCTATGTCTTAGTGTATGTCTTAGTCTATGTCTTAGTCTATGTCTTAGTCTATGTCTTAGTCTATGTCTTAGTCTATGTCTTAGTCTATGTCTTAGTCTATGTCTCAGTCTATGTCTTAGTCTATATCTTAGTCTATGTCATAGTCTATGTCATAGTCCATGTCTTATTCTATATCTTAGTCTATGTCTTAGTCTATGTCTTAGTCTATGTCTTAGTCTATGTCTTAGTCTATGTCTTAGTCTATGTCTTAGTCTATGTCTTAGTCTATGTCTTAGTCTATGTCTTAGTCTATGTCTTAGTCTATGTCTTAGTCTATGTCTTAGTCTATGTCTTAGTCTATGTCTTAGTCTATGTCTTAGTCTATGTCTTAGTCTATGTCTTAGTCTATGTCTTAGTCTATGTCTTAGTCTATGTCTTAGTCTATGTCTTAGTCTATGTCTTAGTCTATGTCTTAGTCTATGTCTTAGTCTATGTCTTAGTCTATGTCTTAGTCTATGTCTTAGTCTATGTCTTAGTCTATGTCTTAGTCTATGTCTTAGTCTATGTCTTAGTCTATGTCTTAGTCTATGTCTTAGTCTATGTCTTAGTCTATGTCTTAGTCTATGTCTTAGTCTATGTCTTAGTCTATGTCTTAGTCTATGTCTTAGTCTATGTCTAAGCCTATGTCTAAGTCTATGTCTTAGACTATGTCTTAGTCTATGTCTTAGTCTATGTCTTAGTCTATGTCTTAGTCTATGTCTTAGTCTATGTCTTAGTCTATGTCTTAGTCTATGTCTTAGTCTATGTCTTAGTCTATGTCTTAGTCTATGTCTTAGTCTATGTCTTAGTCTATGTCTTAGTCTATGTCTTAGTCTATGTCTTAGTCTATGTCTTAGTCTATGTCTTAGTCTATGTCTTAGTCTATGTCTTAGTCTATGTCTTAGTCTATGTCTTAGTCTATGTCTTAGTCTATGTCTTAGTCTATGTCTTAGTCTATGTCTTAGTCTATGTCTTAGTCTATGTCTTAGTCTATGTCTTAGTCTATGTCTTAGTCTATGTCTTAGTCTATGTCTTAGTCTATGTCTTAGTCTATGTCTTAATCTATGTCTTAGCCTATGTCATAGTCTATGTCTTAGTCTATGTCTTAGTCTATTTCTTAGTCTATGTCTTAGTATATGTCTTAGTCTATGTCTTAGTCTATGTCTTAGTCTATGTCTTAGTATGTATCTTAGTCTATATTTTAGGTTATTGTTGTTTGCGTAAAAATTTCTGTATAGCCAATCCTCTTCACTGTATAATAAGTATTTTCAAATAAATTCTACTTCCTTTTCCTTGCACGAACAAAAAATGTCCTTTTGTCCACCCACTGTAAATACCACAACCACATAAAAGCTCTAATAAACGAAAACATACTTACTAGCAAAGACACATACAATCGTTTAACAAATGCATGTATGTTGGTGTGTATGTGTGTATGTATATGAAAATACTCAGACTGCAGTGGAGAAAAGGACAATAACAACAAAAAATAAATACCAATTTATGTTACCATATGCAAACAAAACAGAAAAACAACTGAAACATTTGACAGGTGTTACCAAAACCGAAAAACAGCAACAAAGACAAGAGCAACAACAAAAATAAAGATCAAATAGAAAAAAGTTTTAAATAAAACCATAATAACAACTCGAACAAAAACAGCAACAAAAATAAAATAGCAAGACACGTACAAGTGTTAAGCTTAAAAAGGATATACACTTAGACAGGACAACACACTCAGACACATTTTACACAAAAACACTCACACTCAGGTCTAAAACTTAAGGAAAAGACACAACAAAAACACATTTAACTTTATGATCCTTAATATTAGGTAATTGTAGGTGTATTTTTCAAAAACAACTGCAATGGTAACGGCAACAACCAGGACAACAAACATCACATATGCTTCAAAGGATATGAAAAACAAACACCAACAAACAACTGGAACAAAATCAGACAACAACAGCAACAACAACCAGATGAAAGAAATGAAATGAATTGAGAAAGTTTGTGAAGACAAACAAACATTAATATGCATGTCCTGCAAACTTCTACGTAAAAGGACTTAGGCCAAAGGATGTATGAATTCATAAGCAAAGGCAATAGATTATATGAGAAAGAAAATTTATTGCTGAGGTTATATATGTACTTATATTCTACTTAAATTAGAATAGTTTTCTATATGGAAAATTAAAGTGATTGATAGCTTTAGTAAAAAAAGATAGAATAGGTATTATTCTATACGAAAATTAAAGTGATCGTTAACTTTACTATAGGAAAATACAGTTTCTAAAATTTAATTTAATCAAAATTTAAAACCAATTTCTACATTTGTTTCAAATATCTATAACATTTGATTAGTAAAAAAGTTTCCTTAAACTTTTAACCATTAATTTAAATTAGAATGAATCGCGAGAAATTTATTAAAAGATTAAAATTCAACCAACACATGTTTGGCCAAAAAGAAACAAAAATAAAGTTAACATTAATTTAGAAAAGGGATGACAAACGCGAAAAGATATTCTAACATTATGTGGCATTTTGAAACGTAGCCAGGGACCCAAAATATATTATGCGCTTATCTTGGAATAAAATAAAACGTACGCAAGCAGGAAAAAAAACAAAACAAATATGACACAGTGGTACAGAAACGAAAAATTTCAATAGAAAAATTTTCAATATAAAACCATTTCTATAAACAAATTTTCAATATAAAAATTTTTCTAAAGAAAATTTTTTAATGTAAAAAATTTTCTAAAGAAAAATTTTCTATAGAAAATTTTTCAATTTAAAAAATTTTCTAAAGAAAATTTTTCAATTTAAAAATTTTTCAAATTAAAAAATTTTGTAAAGAAAATTTTTCAATTTATAAAATTTTCTAAAGACAATTTTTTAATTTAAAAAAATTTCTAAAGAAAATTTTTCAATTTAAAAAATTTTCTGAAGAAAATTTTTCAATTTAAAAAATTTTCTGAAGAAAATTTTTCAATTTAAAAAATTTTCTGAAGAAAATTTTTCAATTTAAACAGTTTTCTGCAAAAAAGAAACATTTTTCAATATAAAAAATTTTCTAAAGAAAATTTTTCAATTTAAACAGTTTTCTAAAAAAAAATTTTCAATGCAAAAAAGAAAAATTTTTCACATTCAAAATGCCACATTCAATATAAAAAATTTTCTAAAGAAAATTTTTCAATATAAAAATTTTTCTATGGAAAAATTTTCAATATAAAAATTTTTCTATGGAAAAATTTTCAATATAAAAATTTTTCTATGGAAAAATTTTCAATATAAAAATTTTTCTATAGAAAATTTTTCAATATAAAAATTTTTCTATGGAAAAATTTTTAATATAAAAATTTTCAATATAAAAATTTTTCTATAAAAAATTTTTCTATATAAAAATTTTCAATATAAAAATTTTTCTATAGAAAAATTTTCAATATAAAAATTTTTCTATAGAAAAATTTTCAATATAAAAAATATGTTATATGTTTTTAAACCACTTTGCAAATGTACATAGACTTATGAATATTTAACTTTGCATACTTTTAGGGGGAAAACACAAAAGATCTTAAAACATACAAAAAAGGAAATCTTAGTTAGAAAACGTGTATGCTACACATAATTTTTCTAAGTTAGATACTTTTCGAACTAACCCTTATTCTATAATTCAGATTTTTATTAATATGTACCAAAAGCTAAACCATTTCGCAGCAGTTAAATGTTAAACTACAAACAACAACAGAAAAACAATAGTAAATTTGCTAAATAAACCACAAATACAAATAAAGCTTTAACCACTACTAACCAGTGAACAAAACTAGAAACAACAGCAACTAAATAAACGAATCCAACGAGTTCTAAGGGGGAAACCCCCGTAAAAATCATCATAAACCCAACAAAAATAACTAAAACGATAAGTCACTAAAGGACTTACAGTATAAATTCAAATCACAACCGCACAAAACAACTTTCCACCGATTGCCCCTTTCGCAAAAACGTCCCATTCCGCTTAAACAAACGTGATAGTGGTAAAAAAAATGTATATGTTAAACATACAAACAAATAAACCGCAATACATCATAGAAAGTACACATACATATGAACACTCAAACACTTACGGCTGCGACTACAGCAACAAAACCAGGACTCTATACCGCCACCAACATGACCATCACTTCACATTTAAATTACACATAAACAAACATACGAGTACATACAATTCATACGCAAATCACATCTTGTGCATATTAAATATTCAACTAACTCATACATTCTCACTGCCATTCATCCATTCACACTCTCCCCTCACACAAACACACTCAAATAAACATCCTTTACAACACTCATACATTCACATTTCGGTTGATAGAATTGGCAGCAAGACTAGACTTAATACATTTATGGTTTAACGAGTGGTTTGTTTGAACGCCGATAACTTTTGTGGCAAACAATTGTCGATGAACGTGAGCGGTACTCTAACGAATGTCGAAAATAATAAAAACTAAAACGTATTCAACTAAACATTCATTTTTCAAATTTTAAATAAGGAAAACGAAAATTAAATTTGGGCCAAAGGAACCCATAAAATTGGCAGAGAAGAGATAAAACTTTCAAACACTTAACCAAATCAAAATTTATGTGTCAATATGGAGGGAAATATGAAAGAAAGTTTTTAGGTGCTTGGCTTGATAAGTGCGTGTTGCGCTTTTCTAAAATTTTTAAAATGAAAAATTAAAAATTTCCTTAGAGAAAAATTTTCATATTGAAAATTTTTCTATAGAAAAATTTTAATATTGAAAATTTTTCTTTAGAAAAATTTTTATATTGAAAGTTTTTCTATAGAAAAATTTTTATATTGAAAATTTTTTTTAGAAAAACTTTACTATTGAAAATTTTTCTTCAAAATAATTTTTATATTAAAAATTGTTCTTTAAAATAATTTTCATATTGAAAATTTTTCTTAACCAAAATTGTTATATTAAAATTTTTCTAAGAAAAATTTTTAATATAGAAAAAGTTTCAATATAAAAATTTTTCTATAGAAAAAGTTTCAATATAAAAATTGTTCTATAGAAAAAGTTTCAATATAAAAATTTTTCTATAGAAAAAGTTTCAATATAAAAATTTATCTATAGAAAAATTTTCCATATAAATTTTCAATATAAAAATTTTTCTATAGAAATTTTTTCATAGTGAAAATTTTTCTATAGAAATTTTTTCATAGTGAAAATTTTTCTATAGATAAATTTGTATACCCCTCTAAATTTTAGAAAATTTCCCAACCTTGCATATGTCCTTCTCATGTTTTTGTGTTGTATAATATTTCATTATTCTTGTCTATTTTTTTTTTTAGTTGACACATGTCTTTACACATTGTGCTCGTTAAAGATTAGAATTTCTTCTTTTATTTTTTTGCTTTTGCTTGTATTTGGTAGTGACGAAAAAAATCTCTATACAATTCTTTGATATATTTTTGATTAATTGGAGGCCCCATTGATTTACAGGACATTCTCATACTTGTTCGAATACTCATGTAGTCTTTTCTGAGCTTCTGACAAAAAACGTTGATGAAAAACTTGTCAATGGGGAGTCCAAGCAAATGACAAAAGCCATAAAAGCGACAAAAAGGAATTATGTAAGCAAATTTAGTTTTGGTGGGTGAGTTTTTTTTTAACGAAGTCTTTAATTGAGTTATTAGCAGAAAAGTTTAGAAGTTGAAATTCTTATAAATTTTTCTTTTATTAAATTTGTATTGCATACTTTTAGGATTTAAGTTTAAAGCATTTTTTGTCTCTCACTTCTTTTGAAATTTTCTTATGAATTTGTTCTTTATTAAATTGTCTTTTCATATGTGGCGTATGAGTGATATTAATTAAATAAATTTCAGATTTTAACAGTTTATCCTGCATGTTTTTATTCTCATATTCCTGGTAAATATTTATATGAAAACTGAATCACATATTTTTACATTTTCTCCATAAATTGTAGAATGGACTGAAGGGAAACATGAAATGCAATTAAAATTACATATAAACTGTTGACATACATTAGGGTGTCCCACATGTTTTTAAATATTTAGATAATGCCAAGAAAACAAGTTCTACGATAACGCTTAATTTAGAAAGACATAGACCAAAACATAGACTAAGACATAAACTACGACATAGACTTAGACATAGACTTAGACATAGACTAAGACATAGACTAAAACATAGACTAAGACATAGACTAAGACATAGACTAAGACATAGACTAAGACATAGACTAAGACATAGACTAAGACATAGACTAAGACATAGACTAAGACATAGACTAAGACATAGACTAAGACATAGACTAAGACATAGACTAAGATATAGACTAAGACATAGACTAAGACATAGACTAAGACATAGACTAAGACATAGACTAAGACATAGACTAAGACATAGACTAAGACATAGACTAAGACATAGACTAAGACATAGACTAAGACATAGACTAAGACATAGACTAAGATATAGACTAAGACATAGACTAAGACATAGACTAAGACATAGACTAAGACATAGACTAAGACATAGACTAAGACATAGACTAAGACATAGACTAAGACATAGACTAAGACATAGACTAAGACATAGACTAAGACATAGACTAAGACATAGACTAAGACATAGACTAAGACATAGACTAAGACATAGACTAAGACATAGACTAAGACATAGACTAAGACATAGACTAAGACATTGACTAAGACATAGACTAAGACATAGACTAAGACATAGACTAAGACATAGACTAAGACATAGACTAAGACATAGACTAAGACATAGACTAAGACATAGACTAAGACATAGACTAAGACATAGACTAAGACATAGACTAAGACATAGACTAAGACATAGACTAAGACATAGACTAAGACATAGACTAAGACATAGACTAAGACATAGACTAAGATATAGACTAAGACATAGACTAAGACATAGACATAGACTAAGACATAGACTAAGACATAGACTAAGACATAGACTAAGACATAGACTAAGACATAGACTAAGACATAGACTAAGACATAGACTAAGACATAGACTAAGACATAGACTAAGACATAGACTAAGACATAGACTAAGACATAGACTAAGACATAGACTAAGACATAGACTAAGACATAGACTAAGACATAGACTAAGACATAGACTAAGACATTGACTAAGACATGACATAGACTAAGACATAGACTAAGACATAAACTAAGACATAGACTAAGACATAGACTAAGACATAGACTAAAACATAGACTAAGACATAGACTAAGACATAGACTAAGACATAGACTAAGACATAGACTAAGACATAGACTAAGACATAGACTAAGACATAGACTAAGACATAGACTAAGACATTGACTAAGACATAGAATAAGACATAGACTAAGACATAGACAAAGACATAGACTAAGACATAGGCTAAGACATAGACTAAGACATTGACTAAGACATAGACTAAGATATAGATTAAGACATAGACTAAGACATAGACAATGACATAGACTAAGACATAGACTAAGACATAAACTAAGACATAGACTAAGACATAGACTAAAACATAGACTAAGACATAGACTAAGACATAGACTAAGACATAGACTAAGACATAGACTAAGACATAGACTAAGACATAGACTAAGACATAGACATAGACTAAGACATAGACTAAGACATAGACTAAGACATAGACTAAGACATAGACTAAGACATGCACTAAGTAAATTTTTGAAAAATTTACTATAAAAAGTAAATTTTTGAAAAATTTACTATAAAAAGTAAATTTTTGAAAAATTTACTATAAAAAGTAAATTTTTGAAAAATTTACTATAAAAAGTAAATTTTTGAAAAATTTACTATAAAAATAAATTTTTGAAAAATTTACTATAAAAAGTAAATTTTTGAAAAATTTACTATAAAAAGTAAATTTTTGAAAAATTTACTATAAAAAGTAAATTTTTGAAAAATTTACTATAAAAAGTATATTTTTGAAAAATTTCCTATAAATAGTAAACTTTCGAAAATTTTCCTACAAATAGTAAATTTTTGAAGACTTTTCTTTAAAAAGTAATTTTTTTTTAAATTTCCTTTAAAAAGTAAATTTTTGAAAAATTTCCTTTAAAAAGTAAATTTTCGAAAAATTTCCTATAAATAGTCAATTTTTCCAAAATTTCCTACAAATACTCAATTTTCGAAAAATTTCCTATAAATTGTCTATTTTCAAAAATTTTTCTATTAATGCAAAAAAAGAGGTTAAAATTTATGAAAATGTTTGCTTTCCATACTTTCTTATTTTCCGCCTCGCCCTAATATTTCCATGAGTATTTTACTATTTACTTACTTACGCATATAAACATTTATAGTTTTACTTCCACATTCTTTCTTTCTTGAAGTGAAATGTTAAATTGAAAAGTGATTTATTAAATTAAAAACGTATAAAATAAAAGATTTTAAGAAAATTATTAAGGGAAAACATTAAGTTCTTAATAATAAAAATTTAACCTTAAGGCAAAAAAAAACCAAAAGAATTCAAGAAAAATTGCAAATGTAATAAAAAGGCAAATAAGACAAGTAAATTGCAATGAACATTTTTTTCTCATTCTTCAAACAGACAAATAGTTAAATATTTTCTTCATTCTCTTGTAACGAACAAAAAACGGAAGCGAGTACAAAAAAAATTCAAATAATTCTTAACATTTCTTTTAGTCTGTGCGACCAAATGTGATTCCTTAAACACCTTTAAAGGCATGTGTAAGTTTGTATATGTTAATGTGTTTGTGTGTGTGAGTCCTTTTTGCCTGTCTCGTCATTTTCATTTTCACCGGAAATTACACTTTAATATTCATTTCCGATTTAATTTACATACTAACTTCCGTTATGTTTTATTTGGATTTTTTTCATTTTTTCTCTATTCACAAATTGAAATTGCAGACGGGAGGGACATTTATTTGCTTAAACCAACAAACAAACATAAGTCCTTATGTAGATCATTTAATTGTCCATGACTCTTGGCTGGTAAATAAAATTGAAAAGCTAAAAATTATGACATTGGCCTGTTAAAGCCTTAAAGGCCTCTCGTGTGTTTAACAAAAACATGCTGAGAAAACTAATCAGTCACATATACTTTCCTTATGCTTGTCAGGATTTTTTTCTTTTTTTCATTCGCTTTTCAAAAAAAAATATTTTAGAGACTAGAAAAAAATATGTTTTTCTATTTATGTTAAACAAATTGTTACGCTGCAGGATGTTTTCTGACATTATTTATGAGGATACTAAAGCAATTCGTCAAAAAGGAAATGAAATTTTAAAGCTTAACATTGTACTTACAACAAATTTTGGTAATTTCAAAAATTTAGTATTTTTAGTAAGTTTTTTAAAAATTTACTTCTTTTAAGAAATTTTTCAAAAAATTTAATTTTTATAGGAAATTTTTCAAAAATTTACTATTTAGAGGAAGTTTTTCAAAAATTTACTAATTAAAGGAAATTTTTCAAAAATTTATTATTTATAGGAAATTTTTCAAAAATTTACTACTTATAGGAAATTTTCCAAAAATTTGCTATTTATAGGAAAATTTTCAAAAATTTACTATTTATAGGAAATTTTTCGAAAATTGACTATTTATAGGAAATTTTTCGAAAATTGACTATTAATAGGAAATTTTTCAAAAATTTACTATTTATAGGAAATTTTTCAAAAATTTACTATTTATAGGAAATTTTTAAAAAATTCACTATTTTATAAGAAATTTTCAAAAATTTACTATTTTTATAAGAAAATCTTCAAAAATTTACTATTTTTATAGGAAATTTTTCAAAAATTTACTTTTTTTTATAGGAAATTTTTCAAAAATTTACTATTTTTACAGGAAATTTTTCAAAAATTTACTTTTTTTTATAGGAAATTTTTCAAAAATTTACTATTTTTATAGGAAATTTTTCAAAAATTTACTATTTTCATAGGAAATTTTTCAAAAATTTACTATTTTTATGGGAAATTTTTCAAAAATTTACTATTTTTATAGGAAATTTTTCAAAAATTTACTATTTTGATAGGAAATATTTCAAAAATTTACTATTTTTATAGGAAATTTTTCAAAAATTTACTATTTTCATAGGAAATTTTTCAAAAATTTACTATTTTTATAGGAAATTTTTCAAAAATTTACTATTTTTATAGGAAATTTTTCAAAAATTTACTATTTTTATAGGAAATTTTTCAAACATTTACTATTTTTATAGGAAATTTTTCAAAAATTTACTATTAATAGGAAATTTTTCCAAAATTTACTATTTATAGGGAATTTTTCCAATATTTACTTTTTATAGGAAATTTTTCCAAAATTTACTATTTTTATCGGAAATTTTTCAAGAATTTACTATTTATAGGAAATATTTCAAAAATTTACTATTTATAGGAAATTTTTCCAAAATTTACTATTTATAGGAAATTTTTCAAAAAATTACTATTTATAGGAATTTTTTGCAAAAATTTACTATTTATAGGAAATTTTTCAAAAATTTACTTTTGATATTAAATTTTTCAAAAATTTACTTCTGATAGGAAAATTTTCAAAAATTTACTTTTGATAGGACATTTTTCAAAAATTTACTATTTTTAGGACATTTTTCAAAAATCTAACATTTTAAAGAAATTTTTCAGAGCTCCAAAAAGTATACTACAAAATTTTCCATTATTTAAAATGATATTATACATGAAATAATAATAACAAGGAAGTTTCATTCTCTCTCTTCAAAATTATTTTGAAGTATATTGGGTTTTTGAAGTTTGATATATGAAAACAAATGAAAGAAAAATGTTGCCACATTAAGAAAACGGGTACGAAATACATTGGGAATAATTATCAAAAATGTATAATTTTGAAGTTAAACATATAATGAAGACATTCAATATTAAAGAAATAAATTTGTATGATTGAATGATTGTTTATTGAACATTTGTAGTAAATATTTATAAGTTTTTTATACAAAAATTTTGTCATCATACAATATTAGAAAAGTGGGATTGTCGGCAAAAATATGGTAGCACAAACTTTCACTATCCTAACAAACGTCAGAAAGTTATCATGGCGACAAAAAGAGAGAATGGAACAACCTTCAGTATTATTAAGTCATGATATTATATATGTACATCGATTTGAACGGAGTTACTATGTCCTACGGAAAGAAATACAAATAATTTTTAAGTTTTTAAAATTTTTACTAAAATTACACTAGTCAACAAAATAAAATTTTGGTTGATTTTTACCAAGTTTTTAAGAACTTTGATATATTTTAAAAGGCTGGTCTATCTATATCATATCATTGGAACGGGTTGTTCGACTTGTAGGAAGTATAATAACTTGGACCTATATGAGTTTTTAGGTGTATAACTAGGACAATCTCTTTGAATATTGTAAATATTTCGAAACTCCTAAAAGTATACTACAATACTTATATTTTTAAATCTTTAATATAACTAGGACAATATTTTTAAAACAACAAAATTGTTATAACGATTCTTAGGAAATATGGGAACTAGAACGGAAGAGAAGCTTTAAAGAATATAACTAGAGCAATCTCTTAAAAAATTGTAAATATTTCGAAACTACTAAAGGTATACTACAAAATTTTCTATGAAATATTATTATCAATTCATAGGAAGTCTATGGGATTTAGAATCTAAAGGAGTTTTGGCGAATTATAGTATGAAATAATTTTAAAGTTTTTAAGATTTTTCTTTCAAATATACACAAATTGCCTTAAATCTAACTTTATTTTCACATTTTTCGCAATAAAATCACTATTAATTCATAAATTTTCAAAGTTTAAGGCTTGTATTATTTGAAATGTTCATAATTTTTACGATTATCAAGAAAGCGGTGCCATTTTAAATTTTTTATGATTTTTAAAAAAATACATATTTCTTTTTTTTTTTTTTTTTTGATTTAGCAAAAAAATATTTTTTTTAATTGCGATGTAAATAACTCCCAAACCGTTGACCACACAAAAAGTGCTTAAGCCGAATAAGGGGCAATTTGGTTCTTTACCTATTAAGGTATTTTTTATTGAATTTGTTTAAGCCGTTTTCAAAATATTTTAAAATAAATAGGACAACTTCTTTAAAAAAAATAATAAATTTTTTGAAACTCCTAAAAGTATACTACAAATTTTGTTATGAAATCCTTTTATTTCTTATTCGTTGGATGTATGGAATTAGGACCGAACAGGAGTTTTTATTAATATAAGAAAGAACAATCCCTTTGAAAATTGTACTTTTTTCGAAACTCCTAAATGTATACTACAAAATTTTTTATGACATCTTATAACTGACTCTATATGTGTATAACTATGTGTATAACTAGGACAAACAAACTCTTTGAAAATAGTAAATTTTTCGAAACTCCTAAAAGTATGCTACGAAATTTTCGATAAAATCTTATTATCGATTTGTGGGAAGTTTGGGAATTAAACCCGTGCAGGAGTTCTTACGAATTATAGTACAAAATTGTTTAAAAGTTTTTAATATTTTTATTTTAAATTTCCCCGGAAATATACCCATATACTCTTATTATGTGCAAAAATTACCCAAAATCCAACTTTTGGTTTTTTTTTAATTGTCTTAATCTTTTCATTGTTTTAATATTTCTCCACTTCAGTTTTTTTGCGTTTTTAATTGCTGCATTTATTGCTGTAATTTGTCATTCATTTATGGCCGATGTTTGAGTATATAATTACAACATACAATTGTTTGCAGTTAATATAAACGAAGGATAAAAATATACATACACACACATACATACATTTACATGAATGTTAATGTATATATGTAATTTTATTTAAAACATAAGTATTTACTTACAAAATATGTAATTTAAGCAATTTAATTATATATTGTAAAGTAGGGGTTATGAATATGATGTAGACAAGAAATTTAACGAGGGGTGATTTAAAATTTTTCAAAAATATAAAAAAAAATAAATTCGCTCTAATCTCTCATGTTTCAGCAATTATTTGAATTACAGATCTTTTAAACAAATTATGAGAAAATTTTTATTATGCTAAAAAATTTTTCTTTTGAATCATTCAAAAATTTTGAAATAATTTTTAGCAAACAAACAAACACTTTTTTAAGGAGTTAAGCCTTAAAAACTCACATATTGTCAAAATATATGTATGTGTTTTGGTTAAGTATATTTCTACATGTAGATACATGCATATGTATCTTTGTATGAATGTGTATTAGTGCATAAGTGTATAATTTAAGTAATTAACACTCACTTATGTAAGAGTCGCACGATTAAATTTTTACTTTTTTCTCGTAATTTTTTATTGTTTCTTCTTGTAACAACTTGATGCTATTGTAACAGTAAACCTTTCTCCACCACACTCATACATACATATATGTTTATATACATATAGGTTCAAATGTGCAAATGCCCTGCTACGGTATATTATGTCGTTATGCGCCAAACGGAAACGGAAGTGTGCAATAAAAAAAAATTCAACTTTATTTTTTTCTATTGTGCAGGTCTTAACAAGGAACAGTGGAACAGTAGGGGGTAATCTTTCGAATAATTCAGTAAACAACTTATGTAGGTGCAGGGAAACAGGGAACTGTAAAGTAGACAAGTTAGTTAGACTAACACGCTCTTCTAGCTCTTATTATAAAGAACTTGTATAGGCGACAAGGGACATTTGTCGAAGCTGAGGTGATGAGGAGGAGTCCATAAGACATAGGGAACGGCACTAAATCTGGGTTTTTATTTCTTTGGAGTTATCGGCGATAAGTTTAATGTAAATATTGAAAAAAATGCTATTTATAGAGCAAGTTTTTTATTACTTTCATATTTTTAGGAAATTTTCTACTGAAAAGAATTTTTCAAAAAATTTATTATTTAAAGAAAAATTTAAAAAAAAAATATTTAATTTCGATTTAGGAAAATTTTGAAAAATTAAATAAAATTTTCAAAATTTTTCCAAAACATAATAAATTTTCTGAAAAATTATATTTGTTTTTCTTTCCTTCTGTGCAGTTTTGGTAGTATACTATTTTTTTATGCTTTGGTAGAAAAATGCTTTAAGCCACTCTTGAGTAGTCAGTGATGATATTAATTCACCATGAATATTTAAAGTTCTTTTGCATATGAAAAACAAATACACTTTTTTGAGATCATTGTCCTGTCAACTCTCACAGGCTGTAAAGTTTTCAGGTAATTACTTCTTTTGGTCAATTAAATTGAATGAAAAGTGATAAATTTTACACAAAAAAAATTAAACTGACCAGCATTATAAAACAGCTTTAATTAAGTGCACAGTGGGTGGAAGAAAATTCCATAAAAAATTCCCAATAAATAATAAATAAATATTCAAAAAATTCCCTATAAATAGTCAATTTTCGAAAATTTTCCGATAGAAAGGAATTTTTCGAAAAATTTCATATAAAAAGGAAATTATAAAAAAGAAATTTTTTAAAAATTTCCTATAAATATGTAGTAAATTTTTGAAAAATTTCCTATAAATAGTACATTTTCAAAAACTTTCCTCAAAATAGTAAATTTTCGAAAATTTCCTATAAATAGTAAATTTTTGAAAAATTTCCTATAAATAGTACATTTTTGAAAAATTTCCTATAAATAGTAAATTTTTGAAAAATTTCCTATAAATAGTAAATTTTTGAAAAATTTCCTATAAATAGTACATTTTTGAAAAATTTCCTATAAATAGTAAATTTTTGAAAAATTTCCTATAAATAGTAAATTTTTTTAATATTTCATATAAATTGTAAATTTTTTAAAAATTTCCTATAAATAGTAAATTTTTTAAAAATTTCCTATAAATAGTAAATTTTTGAAAAATTTCCTATAAAAAGTAAATTTTTGAAAAATTTCCTATAAATAGTAAATTTTTTAAATATTTCATATAAATTGTAAATTTTTTAAAAATTTCCTATAAATAGTAAATTTTTGAAAAATTTCCTATATAAAAAGTAAATTTTTGATAAATTTCCTATAAAAAGTAATTTTTTGAAAAATTTCCTATAAATAGTAAATTTTTGAAATATTTCATATAAATTGTAAATTTTTTAAAAATTTCCTAAAATTGTAAATTTCTGAAAAATTTCCTATAAATAGAAAGTTTCTGAAAAATTTTTTATAAATAGCAAATTTTTGAAAAATTTCCTATAAATAGTAAATTTTTAAAAAATTTCCTATAAATAGTAAATTTTTGGAAAATTTTCTATGAATAGAAAAATTGAAAAATTTCCTATAAATAGTAAATTTTTGAAAAGTTTCCTATAAATAGTAAATTTTTTGAAAAATTTCCTATAAATAGTAAATTTTTGAAAAATTTCCTATAAATAGTAAATTTTTTAAATATTTCATATAAATTGTAAATTTTTTAAAAATTTCCTATAAATAGTAAATTTTTGAAAAATTTCCTATAAATAGTAAATTTTTGAAAAATTTCCTATAAATAGTAAATTCTTTAAATATTTCATATAAATTGTAAATTTTTTAAAAATTTCCTATAAATAGTAAATTTTTGAAAAATTTCCTATATAAAAAGTAAATTTTTGAAAAATTTCCTATAAATAGTAAATTTTTGAAAAATTTCCTATAAAAAGTAAATTTTTGAAAAATTTCCTATAAATAGTAAATTTTTGAAATATTTCATATAAATTGTAAATTTTTTAAAAATTTCCTAAAATAGTAAATTTCTGAAAAATTTTTTATAAATAGCAAATTTTTGAAAAATTTCCTATAAATAGTAAATTTTTAAAAAATTTTGGAAAATTTTCTATAAATAGAAAAATTGAAAAATTTCCTATAAATAGTAAATTTTTTAAAAATTTCCTATAAATAGTAAATTTTTTAAATATTTCATATAAATTGTAAATTTTTTAAAAATTTCCTATAAATAGTAAATTTTTGAAAAATTTCCTATATAAAAAGTAAATTTTTTGAAAAATTTCCTATAAATAGTAAATTTTTGAAAAATTTCCTATAAATAGTAAATTTTTTAAATATTTCATATAAATTGTAAATTTTTTAAAAATTTCCTATAAATAGTAAATTTTTGAAAAATTTCCTATATAAAAAGTAAATAGTAAATTTTTGAAAAATTTCCTATAAATAGTAAATTTTTTAAATATTTCATATAAATTGTAAATTTTTTTAAAATTTCCTATAAATAGTAAATTTCTGAAAAATTTCCTATAAATAGAAAGTTTCTGAAAAATTTTTTATAAAAAGTAAATTTTTTTAAAAATTTCCTATAAAAAGTAAATTTTTAAAAAATTTCCTATAAATAGTAAATTTTTGAAAAATTTTCTATAAATAGTAAATTTTTTTAAAATTTCTTATAAATAGTAAATTTTTGAAAAATTTCCTATAAATAGTAAATTTTTGAAAAATTTCCTATAAATATAATTTTTGAAAAATTTCCTATTAATTAATAGTTAATTTTCGAAAAATTTTCTAAAAATAGCAAATTTTCGAAAAATTTCTAAAATAGTCAATTTTCGAAAAATTTCCTATAAATAGTAAATTTTCAAAAAATTTCCTATAAATATTAAACTTTTGAAAAATTTCCTATAAAAAGTAAATTTTTGAAAAATTTCCTATAAATAGTAAATTTTTGAAAAATTTTCTATAAATAGTAAATTTTTTTTAAATTTCTTATAAATAGTAAATTTTTGAAAAATTTCCTATAAATATAATTTCTGAAAAATTTCCTATTATTTTAATAGTTAATTTTCGAAAAATCTCTAAAAATAGCAAATTTTCGAAAAATTTCTAAAATAGTCAATTTTCGAAAAATTTCCTATAAATAGTAAATTTTCAAAAAATTTCCTATAAATATTAAACTTTTGAAAAATTTCCTATAAAAAGTAAATTTTTGAAAAATTTCCTATAAATAGTAAATTTTCGAAAAAATTTGCTGTAAATAGTAAATTTTGAAAAAATTCCTATTGATGATAGCAAATTTTCAAAAATTACCTATAAATAGTAAATTTTTGAAAATTAAATTTTTATTTTCCAAAATATGCCTATAAAATATGCTTAACATTTCAAATTTTCGGAAAATTTTTGTTTCATTTTTTTTATAAAAAAAAATTCTAATTATTTCTTCTCTTCCTTCTTTACAAAATTTTAAGCTTATTAAGTTCTTAAAAGTTCCTAAGTGACCCAAAATCAAAAGAACCCTGAGTTTATGTTGTTCTTTAAGAATTTCTTTTTTTTGTTCAAAAGAAATGCAATAAAATGCACTTGTAAGTCTTTTGTCCCTCCTCTATACTTTATTGTACTTATATTTTGTTTCAGCCTCTAGGAACTTCAAAATTTTTCTTCAGGCAACTTTGTTTTTGGCTTTTTATAGAGATTTGATATATAAAAGCGAAACTTTCTGTGTGTTCAAATACTGGCTTAAGCAGCCAAGAAAAGAAAAAGCCCTCGCTAACAAGTTATAAGGAAGGCAAAAAGAATAAAAAGTAATAACTGAAGGTAGACTCATAAAACTCTCTTACAAAGTCCACAAAAAGAAAGAAAGCCATAATAATGTTGAAGAGTTATAATTTGGCTGAAATTAAAACAATGAAAATAGGAGAGATGAAAAATGAAGAAACTTAACATCATTTGTTTTGGCTAAGAAAAAAAGGAAAATTTCATATGGGGAGTCTTGAAAGAAAGACTTCTGCTTAAGGACTTTGTATTAAGCCTTTTGTAGGAGGTAGTTATATGGGCTAAGTGACCAGTCTTTAATTAGAGTTTTTTAAATAAAATTCTTAGTACAAAAATGATTAAAAATATGTTCAAAATTGTTTATAAAAAATGAACTAAAATCTTGTGATTTTAAATTTTAAAGTAACAAACTTTGAAATTTAGGATTACAAGATTTCAGTTAACTTTTAGAAAACTATTTTGAAAATTTTCAGTTCTTGTTTAATGAACAAATACCAATTGCTGTACGTTTAAGCAAATATTTTATATTTAGCAAAATTCTAAAAAGAACATTTAATACTCACAGGAAATGGAAGTGGTCCTCCTACAAATACATAAATGTATATACATATGTATTTTCATATGTCAGCAGTGATGACCTCGTCATGTGATACATGCCCAAAGCTTTATATCCTTTCTTATTTGCACCAACAAATCTTTATGAATATGTTGGTGATTTGTATTTCCTTGAACACTATTTTTTTGTTCTTATTTATGTTTCATGTTAGTTTTTCATGTTTTTGTAAACTTTCAGTTTTTCTATTATATTTTGTATTTTTTATTTGTTTAAAGAGAGGGACAAACAACTATAAAATGCCAAAAAAAAGATTGTAAAATATTTTTAGTTATATGTAAATCCTTGTCTAGATTTTTTATTGTTATTTCCTGTTTTATTATTTTCTTTATTTTACTCTTCTTATTTTTTTACATTTTTACAAATAATTTCTACAAATTTTGTCTTTCACATTTTTTGTCAATGAACGAACATACGTTGCGTATTAGTAATATTGAATTTTCTATGAGTTGCAGAATAAGTATACGCCCAACCAAATACTGCAGTAATCATTCGGCGAGAGAATACTTAATTAATTCAAAAAAGGCCTGTTAGGGGGGGATTAATAAAAATATATTCAAAACAAGTAAGAGTGTTATATTCGGCTGTGCCGAATCTTATATACCCACCATCAAGTTGTGTTAAATTTAGAAACATATCTCATATATCTACAAGGGTGCAGCTAATTCAAAATCTGCACCAAAACTGGAAAAATCGCTAAGCTATTTGGTATTGTTGGTAAAACCTTTGGACTAAATTAGGTTTCCGTAGCTTTATAGTTCAACATTCAAAAATATTTTAGTGGTTTCCCCAGTATTTACTTTGATCAAAATTCGGTCTCATAACCAGGTATAGTTTTACATTAATAAGTTGTTAAATACTTTTCGTTGTGATTAATATGTAGTTAGGCTAAACACGTTAATAGTAATACGACAGGTCCATATATTTCGTTATGAGTTCCTAATGCATTCATCATATATAAAGTCTGGGCTGAACATTGATTGATGCCTATATAATTTCATAGGTGCAATCTTAATATAATGAATGTACCTCCAAATCTTTTTGATTGTAGATATAAAAAGGGGATGTTATATATATAAGAATTATAGCCAAATGTTGACCGATTATAACAAAATTTTACACACTGGCTGGTATATATAGAGAGCTTATTCTTGCAAAATTTAGTGACCATAGCTATCATAGTTTCTAATTTAATAGCTTTTAACTGGCCTTTGCTTAAATTTTTGGTTTCCGTGAGTGTTTTTCACATGAAAGCTAAAGTCAAATATGGACTGATTCCTATAAAATTTGATAAACTGATCAAAAATTGCATAAAACTTCCCTATTTTAAATGTAATCGTCATAGCTATTACAATTGTATTCAATTTATCAGCATTAATGTGTTTCCCGGGGCGGGTTTATATGGGAGCTCTAACTAAATTTGAACCGATTTTGTCCATTTTTAACACACATCTTTTTCAAGATATCCAAAATACTTTTGTAAAATTTTGTCCCTCTAGCTCTTTTCGTTAAGGCGCTATCGTGCTTTTATCTGACGGACAGACGGACATATTTTCTTTATGTATTTTTGTGTTTCCATAAGTTTTTTATATGGGAGCTATGGTCAAATGGTTACCGATTGTGACGAAATTTTGCACACTGGCTGGCATTGACATAAGACTTCCTTGTGCTTAATTTAGTCTTACTAGCTCTTGTAGTTAAGGAGCTATCACGATTTTATCTGACGGACAGACGGACATAAATCCCCTTTTCTTTTTGAATTTTTGTGTTTTCGTAAGTTTTTTATATGGGAGCTAGGTCAAATAGTGACCGATTGTGACAAAATTTTGCACACTGGCTGGCATTGATATAAGACTTTCTTGTGCCAAATGTAGTGGTTATATCTGTTATACTTTTAGATTTATTGGCATTTAAGTGTATTTTGGGTGAAATTTAGCCTGTTTTCGTAAGTTTTTTGTATGGGAGCTATAGCTAAATGTGAACCGATTTCGATGAAATTTTATATGCTGCCTAGTGCTTATCTAAAACTTCTAGATACCAAATTTTGTCATCATAACTGTCATAATTTGTCATTTATTAGCAAATAAGCGATTAGGCTATACGAGGTTATACGGGAGCTATGGCCAAATGCTAACCGATTTTGCCCAATTTCAATACCAAAATTTTCTCATAGATAAAGAATGTTTTTGCTAAGTTTCAGTTAGCTAGCTCTTTTCGTTTAGACGTTATCGTGATTTCAACAGACAGACAGACAGACAGACAGACGGACAGACAGACGGACATAGCTCAATCGTCTTAGAATTTCATAAGGATTCAGAATATATATCGTTTTTGATTTTTGAACCAATATTAAGGAAATTACAAACGGAATGACAATCTCAATATACCCCCCATTCTTTTTGATGGTGGGTATAACAAGTAAGAAAGCGCTATAGTCGGTCAAGCCCGACCATACGATACCCTTCACCACTAAGGTTAAAGGTGTTATTTTTTTCCTATATAAAGACAAATATTTGCTAAATTTTGCCATCATATTCATACAACAAACATTTTCTCAAAACTTAGAGAGAGAGCTAGGGTCAAATGTGAACCGATTATCTCGAAATTTGGCAAATTGATTACGGTTGTTACAAAAATTATGTATGTAAAAAATAAACTTAAAATTCCCATCGACTTAGCACTTACGATGTTTTAAGCATGGAAAGAAACAACATACTCCAAGGGGTAATCCATGCGAGAAATCCCCCTGTTACGGCAGCTGGCACAAGGATTTTGGAAGTGCCTAATCTATGCAAGAACATCCTGATGAATGAAACCAATTCTATCCGAAGAAATCGGACTATAAGACCTAATATAGGCATGAAAGAAAATTTAAAGTTTGCGACATGGAACGTACACACATTATACGAAACGGGGAAATTAGAACAACTAAGACGAGAAATGTTAAGTTATAAAATTGATTTGTTGGCGGTGCAAGAAGTAAGATGGACAGGGCAAGGGGAGATACGGAATGAAAATACTGTGTTTCTCTACTCCGGTCGCCCGGAAGGCGATGAGCATAGTAGAGAGGTGTGGGATTCCTAATATCAAAAAAAATAGCTAAATCCGTGATAGCGTGGTATCCTATCAGTGAGAGGCTCATGGCAATAAAGATCAAAACTAAAGCTCGCAATTTGATAATTATCAATGTCTACGCTCCGACTGAAATCCAATCTGAAAATGATAAGGATTAATTTTATGATGTACTCAGCAGTTGGATGAACAGCAACGTACATAACTGTGATATAAACATGATAATTGGTGACTTTAAACCCAAGGTAGGTTCAATTAATACCGGTTTGGAACGTTATATTGGTAAACATGGTGTCGGTGTAAGAAAATATAATGGAGAAAGGCTGATCGAGCTATGTTGCGAAAAGAATCTTGTTGTAGGTGGCACTATTTTTCCTCATAAAGAACAGCATAAAATAACCTGGATTTCGCCGAATGGCATCACAAAGAATCAAATCGACCATATTTTAATAAATTCTAAGTGGCGATCATCTTTACTTGATGTACGCTCGAGACGCGGAGCTGATATAAATAGCGACCATCATTTAGTGATGTGTAAAATTCGAATAAAAGTTGCTGCTCTGAGGTCTGATACGGCAAAAGCAGATCGGAAAATAGATGTAGGGAAACTGGAATCCGAAAGTCATCGGAATGCCTTTATTACTTCCATAAGAAATCGGCTTCCAGATGTAATAAAGAGCAACGGTGCCAGTATTAGTGAAATCTCCAGGTGTGTCACACAAACATACAATGAAGTTGGTCAACAAATCCTAGGATTTAAAGATCACAAAAGAAAGATTTGGATAACACAGGCAACATGGGACTTGGTAGGACAACGCAGATCCCTTAGAAATACAATGCTAAATGAAAACGGAGATGATGGAGCCCTCAAAGTAACATATCGTGATCTATCCAATAAAATAAATAAGTCTGCAAGAAGGGACAAGAGAATGTGGATAGACGAGCAAGCGAGCCAAGCTGAATCAGCTGCAAGCAAAGGCGATATGAAGACCTTGTATAACATATAGAGGGCGTTGTGTGGCAAACCTACCTTACAGTAACAGTCCTATCTTGAGTAGCAGTGGCACACTCCTTTCAACTGCGGATGAACAACTAATACGCTGGATGGAGCACTTCAAATCAACACTTAACAACCCTATTGGATTAACACCACTGGCTGAAGTGCATAATGAAACCAACCATGATAGTATATTCAGAGGAATTTCCGACAGTCCGCCAACAATACAAGAAGTGAAGAACGCTATTAGAATCCTTAAACGCAACAAGGCCCCGGGCAATGACAATATTTCAGCAGAGATGCTTTTATGTGATGTTAAAGGATCGTCGAGATTGTGACACCCATTTGTGCGTAAAATATGGGAAGAAGAAGCTCTACCAACCTCCTGGAATGAAGGTATACTAGTCAAAATACCAAAAAAGGGTGACCCTAAAGACTGCAATAACTACAGGGGTATAACACTTCTTCCAATACCAAGCAAAATATTAAGTCGTGTAATTTTGAACAGAATATCCGACGCAGTTTCCTCTACACTCCGCGAAAATCAGTTTGGGTTTAGAGAAAACCGTTCTTGTGTTGATCTTATCAACACAGTAAGAATAGTATTAGAGCAATGTAATGAATTCCGCACACCCATTTACCTAGCGTTTATCGACTTTATGAAGGCCTTCGACAGTGTCAATAGAAGCTATCTATGGAGAATTTTAGAAAATCGTAACATGCCTACGAAAATTCTCAACTTAATCCGGGCAATGTACGTGGACTTTAAATGCCGGGTTCTACATAAAGGTAAATTGTCTAATCCGTTCGAAGTTACTACTGGAGTAAGACAAGGATGTATAGTATCACCTATACCTTTTATCCTTGTCATCGACAATATAATGCGCACGGCACTGAATGGTAGACGTGGTATTCAATGGACACCATTTAAGCAACTCGAGGACTTGGATGGAATATGCCGATGATGTATGTCTTCTAAACCAAAGCTCTGGCCACCTTCAAGAGAATACTAACGCTATTACTGCTGAATCTCGTATAGCTATTTCCAAGACAAAGATTATTCGTGGAGGCTATGGCGCAAACCCGTTGACACACATCAATGTGAATAACGAGGTTATTGGGCGTAGATACCTTCAATTACCTGGGAAGTTTAGTAACTACAAAAGGTGGCGCCGACAAGGATATTGAATAGCGTATTAATAAGGCAAAATCAGCATTCGGCATTCTCCGAGCTATTTGGAAATCTCGGCAAATATCAACAACAACTAAGTTACGAATATATAATTCGAATGTCAAGTCCATCCTGTATTACGGCTGCGAAACATGGAAACGCACAAATGCCATCGATAATCGACTGCAAACCTTTACAAACAAATGCTTAAGACAAATTCTTAATATATGGTGGCCGAATCGCATAAGAAATGAAGATCTACTTAATGCAACAAACCAAATCCCTGCTTCCACAGAGGTATGTCAACGGAAATGGCGATGGATAGGCCACACACTTCGAAGACCCAATACCAACATTGCTCGACAAGCGCTTCGTTGAAATCCACAAGGAAGCGGCCGTAGTATTGGTGCACCTGCTAGAACGTGGAGAAAGAAGATCAATTTATGCGGAGTTACAAGCAGCTATTCATGGAATGATGTATGATGCCCTAACATCTCGCAATAGAGTCCGATGGTTGAGGATAGTTGAGGCCCTATGCTCCACTGGGAGTCAAGGATAACAGAATTTGTGTCATTAAATCTTGGAGAAAGTAGTTTTTTAATAATAAATATTCCTGTTATTCGAGATCTTAATTGGGAAATGGTCACTCACCAACCTCAGGCTTAGGCAGACAACTCCATACAAGCGTTGGAGCAAAGTCAACACTAGCCATTGTCACGTACACAGATGTTAATGTGTTTCTGGTACTTAATAAAGTAGGCTGGCGATCCATCGTTCAAAAATACCATATTATTATCATCAGCAAAATTCCCAAATTCTCCCACTAGTGGAATTCGTGGCCGAACCCCATAAAACGTTCTGCGAATTAAAATCACCCATTACTATATGATGAACTCCATTTACCGGGCATATTTCATTAACCATATAGAAGCCGTCAATCTTATTAGGCCGCATTCCTTGTATATATTCGTTATATATGAATTTCATTCAATATCAGCCTTAATATTACGATCGCTTGGAAAAGCAAATCTCCGGATGATTTAGTAGTATGTTGTGTCACATTTATTTGTACCTAACTAAGAGTTGACGGAAGGCACTCATCAAGCGTATTGGATGTGCGTACAATTCGGGGAGCCAATATGGACTCCGATCACTATCTTGTTGCAGCCAAGGTGAGAACACGCCTGAGTGTGTCGCGAAACATGCAGACAGAATCGCAGAGGAAATTTAACACCACCAAGCTACAATCCCATCAAATTGCCACAGATTACTCGCAACGAATAGCTCAATTACTTGGAGAAAATATTTCAACTCCCAACGACATCAGCGCTCTATGGCAACATATTGCCAGCTCAATGAAAACTGCCGCAAAAACTGTATTGGGGTTCCAGAACCCTCTTCCAAAAAACTCTTGGTATGACGAGGAGTGCCGCAATGCCACTGCGGCGAAAAATGCAGCCTATAGGGCAACCCTGCAGTCAGTAGTTACTCGTCGAACTTTAGAAAGATATAGAGAAAGAAAGAGGGAAGAGAAACGCCTATTCCGAAGAAAAAAGAGAGAAATGGAAAGACGTGTGTTCGAGGAGATTGAGTTATATAAGAGTCGTAATGAAGTGCGTAAATTTTATCAAAAAGATAAACATCAGACGGATGGTTTTAGCAATTGTATTCTCTCCTCCAAAGACGACCAAGGAAACCTGGTAACGGATGCTGAAACCGTACTGAAACTGTGGAAGGAGCACTTTTTCAAATTGTTGGTATCAAATGAAAGCGACCAAGATGACACGCCTGAACAAATCAATGATGATGGCGTTCTATGTCCACCACCAAACCAAAATGAGATTAGAATCGCTATAAATCGACTAAAAAATAACAAAGCTGCGGGTGCCGATGGTCTTCCTGCTGAGCTTTTTAAGGCCGGAGGAGATGAGTTGATAAGGCTTATGTCCCAACTTATAGAAGCAATATGGTCAGAAGAATGCATGCCAGACGATTGGAATCTTAGTGTCCTTTGTCCTGTGCACAAAAAAGGAGATAAAACTGTGTGTGCAAATTACAGAGGGATAAGTCTCCTCTCAATTGCATATAAGATTCTATCGACCATACTGTGCGAAAGGCTTAAGCCCAAAATTAACGAAATAATTGGGACGTACCAATGTGGCTTTAGACCAGGTAAATCAACCACTGACCAGATCTTTACTCTACATCAGATCCTGGAGAAGACCCAAGAGAAACAAATTGACACGTATCATCTCTTTGTTGACTACAAAGCAGCTTTTGACAGCCCGATACGGAAGAAGGTGTTTGAAGCAATGTCTGAGTTCGGCATCCCCACGAAGCTAATAAAGTTATGCAGGATGACACTAACTAATACAATATCATCTGTTAAGATAGGTAAGAACCTATCAGAGTCTTTCATAACTAAACGGGGTTTCAGACAAGGTGATAGTCTATCATGTGATCTCTTCAATATTGTTATCGAGAAGGAATCAAACAAAATGGGTTTAGCTGTAAATGAATCAAAAACAAAACTGATGGTTTCTTCAGGCAGACAGACCACTAGAATTGGATCACATGTGCCCGTAGAAAACTATAGTTTCGAAGTTGTAAAAGAATTTGTATACCTTGGTACCGCTGTGAACATCAACAACGATATAAGCTTTGAAATTAAACGTAGAATAAATAATACTTGCCAATAGATGCTATTTTGGCCTAAGCAAACAGCTAAGAAATAAAGTCCTCTCCGTAAGAACTAAAATTACGCTCTATAAAACGCTTATACTACCCGTGTTACTGTATGGTGCAGAATCATGGGTACTTGCACAGGCAGATGAAGCTATCCTTGGAGTGTTTGAGAGGAAAATCCTACGAAAAATACTTGGATAATACTTGGATGATATTTATGTTAAGTCCAATATTCTAAGCAAAGATTATTTTTTGCCCTTTTCCTTAATTTTCTTTGTTTTCTTTAATGTGTTTAGGGTTTTATAATAACATTTATTAGTTCCGGAAAATTTTTGTAAATTTGAGATGTGGGGGAGGGAAATTTCGGAATTTATACAGCAAATTATTTGATCTGGTCGGAGTATTTAAACCCAACCATCATCAATAATAATGGCTTCTTTAGATTGCTATCAATATTCATATTTGTGGGTAAAAGTTATCATCTAAAAGACTGTCATCATCAAAAAACTTATCATCCATCAATGATGCTTTTATCTATGCTTGTGTATTATTATATATATATTTGCGACGTCTGTTTTAGTTTGACTTACCAAGTTTGTTGCAGGAAAAATCAATTTTAAGGGAGTTCTTTCTTGACTAGTAAAAATTGTTTCCATTGTTGAATGGAGTAGTTGTAAAGTTAGTTTATTTTATTATTGTTGTTTTTGTTGGTTGATGAAATATTTGTTGGTTGATAAAATTTTGGAATTTGTTTCTATTGTTGTTGAATGTAACGGTGTTGAAGATCATTGCATTGTTGTTGTTAAGATCGATCAAGGGTTCATTTTCTGTATTGAATTTTTTCTGTTGAATTTTTTTCAGGAAATTTACTCAATGTTGCTGTTGTTGATGTAAAAGCCTCTGTTAACGGTGTAATGGTTGTTGTAGCTGTAGCGGTTGTTGTTGGTTGGTGTTATTGGTTGTGATTGATCGATCATTTAATATTTGTGCATATGATTTTAAATTTTTTGATATTCTAGGATAGGCTTAATATTTAGAGTCGGATTGTCATTATAGACCTCCTCCCCAAGCAAGCTTCATCTTCTTGAAATTCGCAAATAATTTACTGATTTACAGTGAACTCTCGGTAATGTGAACTTCCAATATAATGAACTATCCAGTAATGTGAAAACACCTATTTTTTTATATGGACGCTCTAAATAAGTGAACAAAGTTTGATGGCTCTAATAATAGTGAACAAAAATTTTGGCGATTTTTGTTTGTTTTCTAATTTGGGAAATCCCCCGATTGAACAAACAACTGTAAGCAATTGTACTTTACACACTTTGTTAATGAAGGTCAGTTGAATTTCGTGGCGCATAGAAACTACTTGAACTTAATATTTCTTCTTACATTCCTGTGTATTTGCAAAGATGTCTAAGAATAACAGAAAGTTTTTTTAACCATTAATGAAAAATATGAAATTCTTCAACTTTTGGAAAAAGGATCAAGTGTTTATTTACAGCATAAATAAGTGTTAAGTAAATGTTGGGAAATCTACCATTTGTGCAATACGCAACAAAAAGGATAAAATTTATAAGTGTGTTAATAATACGTGTTATGGACCAGGAAACGTAAAACTTTACGATCTTCAGAGCCTTCCTACTATAATGGAAAAATCTCTATCTATAAGTGGTTTCTTAACATGAGAAGTAAAAACCTTCCAATAAGTGGATTGATGCTGAAAGAAAAAGCGAAACAGCTTCATTCTAATTTTAATGAAAATGGACACGTATACAAATTAGCGAAGAAAAACATTCAGCGCAACCTCAACTGGGTAGATCCTTTTAAATTGAAACTAAAAGCAAAGATAGATGAATTTGGTTTATCTATCAAATTATCAGCTTTACAAATGCAGATGAATCAGGATTATTTTGGAAACTTCATTCTCAAAAAACGTATGTACATCATTGGAAAAAAATGCACCGGATACCGAAAATGGAGAAGCAAAAGAGTTCATTTCTTTGTTGTGCAAATGCATCTGGATCACATAAGACCAAACTTCTTGTATAGGAAAGTCGAAGAATCCTCCGTAGCTTTAAAAATGTTATCTGTCCAGTGCACTACAAAAACTCGAAATCTGCTCGGATGACTTCTTCAATTTTTAAAGATTGGTTTCATTACTGTTTTGTTCCCGAGGTAAGTAGACTCCTCCAAAACATCAAAGATTTTAGGTTGAAAAAATATATTTTTCTCTTTCAGGTTACAGAATTTTTAACTAACAAGGGGGGTTAACCAATAAAAGCTTTCTTGTTATTAGATAATGCCCATCTCATGCTCCCGAATCAGAACTCAAATCTGAGGATGGTGATGTTCATCCCACCAAACGTAACACCATTAATACAGCCAATGAATGGACCAGACAGATGCCATCAGAATCACAAAACTTCATTATAGGAATAGTCTTCTTTCCGGCAACAATAATAGCAAAGGACTTGAGTTGGACATGACTGGATGCAATGAATGAAGCAACTAACATAAAAGAAGCAATTAATCTTTTGGAAGCAGCATGGGAACGAGTGGGGAATGAAACCTTGGGAAAATATACTAGATATGGTTAGTATGATGATGATCCAGAATATAATACATACACCTTTAAGTTTTTAAGAGATAAAATAATGAATGGCAATCAGAAAATTAGAGTTTTGGAAGAAAACGCCGCCGATCTTTTTCAAACATTGTTTCCTCAGGAGCCATGTACCGCGGCAAACATCCAAGAATGGAATAATAATAACCCATGGAAGATAAAAACGCTATTTAATGAAAATAATGTAGACGAAATATCCGATGATGATCGAGAATACAAAATAAAAAACCGAAATTTTGTCGAAATTTTTAATAAGGCACTACAGTGGGCTGAGTCTGAATTAATCGGACCAGGCAGATATAAAAATTCTGAAAAAATTAAAGGAAGTGGCAACTAAATAAGCTGCTGGAACGCTGCTGGAAAACTCAAAAAATGATAACCCATTTTTTCCTTACCTAAAATATTTATGTTTTATGTTTTTTACTGCAATAAATTGTACAATGAAGAATTAGTGGTACCGAAAATGTGAACAAATTCGATAATGTGACTACCTTGGTTTTTATTAGTTCACATTATCGCGAGTTCACTGTGTATGCTTCCGTCCGTATGTTGGGCAATTTTTTGGTCACTTGATGGATGAGTTTCCAATTGACAATTTATACAAAACTTACATGTAAAGGGATCATGAGATGTTGTTGGTGTACCGCATTCCTTACATTATTTAACATTACGACAACATTTTTTCGTATGACCTAGCTTTTGGCAGTTTTTGCATTTCATCGGGTTTGGTCGACAGGAATTTTTCAAAAAAAAATTTAATCAAAATTTTGAAATTTTGGAATTTTGAAATTAGATTTTATTTTATTTTATTTTATTTTATTTTATTTTATTTTATTTTTTATTTTATTTTATTTTATTTTATTTTATTTTATTTTATTTTATTTTATTTTATTTTATTTTATTTTATTTTATTTTATTTTATTTTATTTTATTTTATTTTATTTTATTTTATTTTATTTTATTTTATTTTATTTTATTTTATTTTATTTTATTTTATTTTATTTTATTTTATTTTATTTTATTTTATTTTATTTTATTTTATTTTATTTTATTTTATTTTATTTTATTTTATTTTATTTTATTTTATTTTATTTTATTTTATTTTATTTTATTTTATTTTATTTTATTTTATTTTATTTTATTTTATTTTATTTTATTTTATTTTATTTTATTTTATTTTATTTTATTTTATTTTATTTTATTTTATTTTATTTTATTTTATTTTATTTTATTTTATTTTATTTTATTTTATTTTATTTTATTTTATTTTATTTTATTTTATTTTATTTTATTTTATTTTATTTTATTTTATTTTATTTTATTTTATTTTATTTTATTTTATTTTATTTTATTTTATTTTATTTTATTTTATTTTATTTTATTTTATTTTATTTTATTTTATTTTATTTTATTTTATTTTATTTTATTTTATTTTATTTTATTTTATTTTATTTTATTTTATTTTATTTTATTTTATTTTATTTTATTTTATTTTATTTTATTTTATTTTATTTTATTTTATTTTATTTTATTTTATTTTATTTTATTTTATTTTATTTTATTTTATTTTATTTTATTTTATTTTATTTTATTTTATTTTATTTTATTTTATTTTATTTTATTTTATTTTATTTTATTTTATTTTATTTTATTTTATTTTATTTTATTTTATTTTATTTTATTTTATTTTATTTTATTTTATTTTATTTTATTTTATTTTATTTTATTTTATTTTATTTTATTTTATTTTATTTTATTTTATTTTATTTTATTTTATTTTATTTTATTTTATTTTATTTTATTTTATTTTATTTTATTTTATTTTATTTTATTTTATTTTATTTTATTTTATTTTATTTTATTTTATTTTATTTTATTTTATTTTATTTTATTTTATTTTATTTTATTTTATTTTATTTTATTTTATTTTATTTTATTTTATTTTATTTTATTTTATTTTATTTTATTTTATTTTATTTTATTTTATTTTATTTTATTTTATTTTATTTTATTTTATTTTATTTTATTTTATTTTATTTTATTTTATTTTATTTTATTTTATTTTATTTTATTTTATTTTATTTTATTTTATTTTATTTTATTTTATTTTATTTTATTTTATTTTATTTTATTTTATTTTATTTTATTTTATTTTATTTTATTTTATTTTATTTTATTTTATTTTATTTTATTTTATTTTATTTTATTTTATTTTATTTTATTTTATTTTATTTTATTTTATTTTATTTTATTTTATTTTATTTTATTTTATTTTATTTTATTTTATTTTATTTTATTTTATTTTATTTTATTTTATTTTATTTTATTTTATTTTATTTTATTTTATTTTATTTTATTTTATTTTATTTTATTTTATTTTATTTTATTTTATTTTATTTTATTTTATTTTATTTTATTTTATTTTATTTTATTTTATTTTATTTTATTTTATTTTATTTTATTTTATTTTATTTTATTTTATTTTATTTTATTTTATTTTATTTTATTTTATTTTATTTTATTTTATTTTATTTTATTTTATTTTATTTTATTTTATTTTATTTTATTTTATTTTATTTTATTTTATTTTATTTTATTTTATTTTATTTTATTTTATTTTATTTTATTTTATTTTATTTTATTTTATTTTATTTTATTTTATTTTATTTTATTTTATTTTATTTTATTTTATTTTATTTTATTTTATTTTATTTTATTTTATTTTATTTTATTTTATTTTATTTTATTTTATTTTATTTTATTTTATTTTATTTTATTTTATTTTATTTTATTTTATTTTATTTTATTTTATTTTATTTTATTTTATTTTATTTTATTTTATTTTATTTTATTTTATTTTATTTTATTTTATTTTATTTTATTTTATTTTATTTTATTTTATTTTATTTTATTTTATTTTATTTTATTTTATTTTATTTTATTTTATTTTATTTTATTTTATTTTATTTTATTTTATTTTATTTTATTTTATTTTATTTTATTTTATTTTATTTTATTTTATTTTATTTTATTTTATTTTATTTTATTTTATTTTATTTTATTTTATTTTATTTTATTTTATTTTATTTTATTTTATTTTATTTTATTTTATTTTATTTTATTTTATTTTATTTTATTTTATTTTATTTTATTTTATTTTATTTTATTTTATTTTATTTTATTTTATTTTATTTTATTTTATTTTATTTTATTTTATTTTATTTTATTTTATTTTATTTTATTTTATTTTATTTTATTTTATTTTATTTTATTTTATTTTATTTTATTTTATTTTATTTTATTTTATTTTATTTTATTTTATTTTATTTTATTTTATTTTATTTTATTTTATTTTATTTTATTTTATTTTATTTTATTTTATTTTATTTTATTTTATTTTATTTTATTTTATTTTATTTTATTTTATTTTATTTTATTTTATTTTATTTTATTTTATTTTATTTTATTTTATTTTATTTTATTTTATTTTATTTTATTTTATTTTATTTTATTTTATTTTATTTTATTTTATTTTATTTTATTTTATTTTATTTTATTTTATTTTATTTTATTTTATTTTATTTTATTTTATTTTATTTTATTTTATTTTATTTTATTTTATTTTATTTTATTTTATTTTATTTTATTTTATTTTATTTTATTTTATTTTATTTTATTTTATTTTATTTTATTTTATTTTATTTTATTTTATTTTATTTTATTTTATTTTATTTTATTTTATTTTATTTTATTTTATTTTATTTTATTTTATTTTATTTTATTTTATTTTATTTTATTTTATTTTATTTTATTTTATTTTATTTTATTTTATTTTATTTTATTTTATTTTATTTTATTTTATTTTATTTTATTTTATTTTATTTTATTTTATTTTATTTTATTTTATTTTATTTTATTTTATTTTATTTTATTTTATTTTATTTTATTTTATTTTATTTTATTTTATTTTATTTTATTTTATTTTATTTTATTTTATTTTATTTTATTTTATTTTATTTTATTTTATTTTATTTTATTTTATTTTATTTTATTTTATTTTATTTTATTTTATTTTATTTTATTTTATTTTATTTTATTTTATTTTATTTTATTTTATTTTATTTTATTTTATTTTATTTTATTTTATTTTATTTTATTTTATTTTATTTTATTTTATTTTATTTTATTTTATTTTATTTTATTTTATTTTATTTTATTTTATTTTATTTTATTTTATTTTATTTTATTTTATTTTATTTTATTTTATTTTATTTTATTTTATTTTATTTTATTTTATTTTATTTTATTTTATTTTATTTTATTTTATTTTATTTTATTTTATTTTATTTTATTTTATTTTATTTTATTTTATTTTATTTTATTTTATTTTATTTTATTTTATTTTATTTTATTTTATTTTATTTTATTTTATTTTATTTTATTTTATTTTATTTTATTTTATTTTATTTTATTTTATTTTATTTTATTTTATTTTATTTTATTTTATTTTATTTTATTTTATTTTATTTTATTTTATTTTATTTTATTTTATTTTATTTTATTTTATTTTATTTTATTTTATTTTATTTTATTTATTTTTATTTTATTTTTTTTATTTTTTTTATTTTATTTTATTTTGGTTGGGGGGGGGGTGCGTATCAGTATTTATTGAATTTCTTTTTCTTACGTATACGCCCAGTATGATTTTGAGTTTTATTACTGTTTGTCACCTCAATTTAAAAAACACTAACATTTTTTACCACTGCCTTAAAATTCCCGTTTTCTTTTTTTTAAAAAAGTTTGATATATATAGAACTTCCGACGTAAATTCCAATAAGAAAAGATTGGGATGGTAATAATGGTGGTTGGTGGCTATGCTGCGTGGTTCTCTTCTCTGCTCGCTCGGGTTGCTGTCTTTGCTTACTTTCGGTTCTCTACTTCGGTTGTTGGATTTGCTTAGTTAGGGTCTACGACACACACACGTGCACACACACCACACACGTACATACACACAGTACTACAACACGCACACACACACAACAACTAAAACTCTCACTTTACACACACACACACACGCCACACCCACCCACCGACGGAAAAAAGTTTGGGGAGGAGAAGGCGAAGAAAAAAAAATGCCCCCTCCACTACTTTTTTGAAAATTTTTTAAAAAGTGTTGCCTATTTTTAGGCGAATTTCAAAAAGTGTTGCCTACTTTTAGGCGCTGCTTAAATTATCCCTAAAAGTAGGCAACACTTTTTAAATTTTATTTGGAGTAACGGTATTTCGTGGTGAGTTTATATACTCACCTCATTAACATACTCACCACATGTGGTTCCGGTTGTTGTCTGGCACTAACTCACCACACCTACTTCTGCTTACATTAATTTACTACTGGCAATACTTTTCGAGTTAGCCAATACGGCAATCATTAATTTAAGACTGGCAACATTAAACACTCAGCTGTTTTTGATTAAACTAACAGAGTTGCATTTCATTAGTAGTATATATTGTTAATACAACTCAACATCAAATTGTCTGTCTCTTTTTTTGATTTCGCAAGTTTAGTTATTTTCAAAGCGTTTTACTAAAACCACATAAAATTAGCAGCGCAATAATAGAGAGCTAATTTCGCAAAATCGAAAATATTCCGTAGAAAAGAGAAAACAAGTATCAGTTAGTCAGCCCAAAAGTATCTTCACAAAAACCTAAACAAAATGTCTGGCAACAAATCTTTCTTTGAGGAACCCGGAGATGGTGGTGGCAAATTGGCCCAAAAAGCTAAGGATTCACCCTTCATGGTAGTGGGTAAGTAGTAATGAAGTTTCCTTCCTTAACAGAGTTGTTTGTTGCTAGGTTAAAACAAAAAGCAGATGATAAAATTTATACGTCAAGAGCAGCAGCTAAACGCATAGAGTCATGATTTCAGTAATGGTTGTGCAAAAAAATATAGAAGCGACAGGCAGCCAGAAAGACTGACATGATTGGAAGTGCTATTGGCACAGAGAGATTTGCTTGTGACATCACAATTTGTTAAGACGAATACATGTGTTATGCTCACCACCATTTTCTCATGACCAAAATAAAAGGGGATTTTTGTTAGTTTTTAGGCAAAAAAAAAACTAAACATGTGTAGGATATACAAAAAAAGCTTGTGATGATAAAGGTTGAACAAATTTTCATGACCGCGACCTTCACCAAGTCTTCCTAACACCCCATCCCCGCTAGTCATGACAAAAACTAATTAAACAAAAGATTATATATGGATTCTGTATTGATATTTATTATTTAATATTAACAAATTGTTATCTAACTTTTGTTAAAGTTGTTAGACACAGGCGTCTATGCTAGAATTTACTACCAATTATAATCCAAATTATCTATTTCAATGTTTTACCAACCTATCATTTATTTAATAATGCAACAATAAATAATATTAATACAAGTCAAACAAATCGCTAGTACTATAAGCCAACAAACAACAAAAACTATGACAAGTATGATGTAACTTTTGTTTCAATTGCGTTCAAATTAAATTGAATATTAATGACCCTAAGAGGGAGGAATATTAAGTGTTTGTGCTGACGTTTGCAGTGTATACAAATATTTCCATGAGATCTTTCTTATACCAAAGTATATCAAATAATTTAGAAACTTTCTTGCAATAACAAAGTCCATTTGGACATTTGTCTGTCCACATAAAATAAATGTACATATTTCAACATAAAATAGTCAGTTTGTTATTGTATTGCCAAGATGGTAAAACTTGTTATTCAGTTGATAATTGTCTGAGGAATTGAACATTTTCAATGCAATCTAAAAGTACTTACTTCTTCTGTTCTCCTTGACTCCCAGTGGAGCATAGGGCCTATTTACTTTAATGGCCTATCTTACAATCTCTTTAGATCAAAGGCCTAGCCTATTTTAGAATTCAACGCGTTTCGATCTAGGGCTTATGTTCTTCAATTTCATAGGACAAGCTTTAATAGATTTTTTTCTACTTGGCCGTTCCACCGAAGTTTTGGTCGTCCTCTTCTACAAGTTCAATAGGGATCAGTTTCGAACATTTTTTCTTGCTGGAGTATATTTATTAGGGTAAATCTACTTTTTTGGATTTTTGGATATCATCATACTTTTTTTAAAGGTTTTTTTACACGAGATAAAAACAATGGCGTAATTTTTTCCCCGAATTCCAAGTCCTTCCCCTGCCTTTTTGAAGGAAAAAACCCTGTTTTTGAGCATCATTTTCTACTGCGCGGAAATATCTTAAAATAGCTGATATTTTTTCTCATAATTCAATTCTACGAAAAAATTCAGTAAGATTGAGACTAATTTCCCACTTTTAGAATGCACCCACTAGTTGACAGACATCACAAAAAAATGCATTTTTTTTTTTCTTTTTTATATTAATGTACATTTTGAAAGTACATTTTTTACTAAAAACAAATGCGTTGAAAAAATTTTTTTGTCATAATCCGTTGAATATTAATGATAAATTGAATTTTTACCAAAAAGTTGTTCAATATAAGTGCTTGTTGATTGAATATTTTTCACCATTTGTAGTGCTCTAATCGGCAGCATTGCGAATCATAAAAAATAAATTTATCCCATAATTATTTAAAGTTTTTAAGCTCTCAAGTGAGATAATTTCAACAGCCATCTTCGAGGAAAATTCATTTAAGGCCTCCGAGTTCATGCAGTAATCAGCGGAATTCTAAATAAATTCCGGTTCATGTCTCACTTTTTAATACATTCAAAAATATTAGGGAAAATATGCGAAAATAAACCAGTACATATGGAAATAATTCAATTCAATTTAGCATTAAAATTTAACGGATAATGATAAAAAAATTTTCCCAACGCATTTCTTTTTAGTAAAGAATGTATTTTCAGACGACATACATTAGTATAAAAAATAAAAAATAAAAAAAGTTAATTTTTCGTGATGTCCGTCAATTAGAGGGTGCATTCTAAAAGAGGAAAATTAGTCTCAATCTTACTAAAATTTCCGTAGAATTTAATTATGAGAAAAAAAGTCAACTATTTAAAGCTATTTCAGCGTAGTATAAAATGATGCTCAAAGACAGCGTTTTTACCTTTAAAACGGCAGGGGAAAACTTGGAATTCGGGAAAAAAATTACGCCATTGTTTTTATCACGTGTAAAACCTTTAAAAAAAGTATGATATCCAAAAATCAAAAGGGAAAAATTTCCCTTATACGAAGCCTAATATTTATCCATTCACACATGCCCTAGCCAACTCAGTCGCTGTTGTTTAATGGGTTTTACGATGTCTATGTCAGCTTATAACTCATACGGCTCACGATTAAATCGGTGTCGATATTCATTGTGGGCGCTGATTGATTCCCTAATTTTTTCGTTAAATCTTCCTCTCAAAAATTCCAAAATTCATCTACTTGTTCAAGTGTCCATGATTAAGTACCATATAATAACTGGGCGCTGATTGGTCCCTAATTTTTTCGTTAAATCTTCCTCTCAAAAATTCCAAAATTCATCTGCTTGTGCAATTGCCTATGATTCAGTACCATATAATAACACTGGTAGTATAAGCGTTTTGTAGGGTGTACTTTTAGCTGTTATAGAGAGGATTTGGCATGTATGATACTACGTTTGATTTGGAAATTTATGTCATTATTTATGTTGACAGCGGTCCAAGGTAAATAAATTCTTTTACAACCTCGAAGTTCTCAACGATCACATATGTTCTAATTCCAGTGTACTGTCTGCTTGAAGATGCCATTGGTTTTGTTTTTGAGTCATTGAAAACTAACTGACCTATTATCATTGATACCTTCTCAATACTTGAAAATACTTTTAAAAATTTAAATTTGTTATACAGTTTGTTCTCCGGAATATTTAAACCAAGAAAATATAGGAAATAAAAAACACAGAGTATTAGGGGGTTGAATTCAAATAATATTATTTATAGATTTATTTAATCTTTTCGGGTTATTTTGGTAATTACGTACCGTTCGGGTTGGGTTTACAAGAGTAAGTAATTTGACAATATGTAATAATAGAAAAAGAGCGGATTAATGTGCGCCAAAGGAAAACATAGAAAAGGCCACTGAACAATAATTTGACAGGTGGCCTTTTACACTATGCGCGTAAACATCCCGCCCCCCTTGCAATATTGCAACAAGGAAGGCTAAGAAAAAACGCGGGTCAAATGTGAGCTGAAAACAGAGTTTACGATTTGTAACAATTTTTTTAGATAAATAAAAAATACAATATGGATGATGAGTTCTGCTTTGATCCGGGGTAGAAACTCTGATGTGACACTGGATAAAGGTCCTGCTCAGGATGACCATTGACTTCGGGTTCGCTGTAGTCTTCAGATGACGCTTCGGGTGACTGGGGGGAATAAAATCTTTGGGTAAATAGAAAAAAAAAAATAAAAAAAGTAGATCTTTCTTCTTTTGTTTAAAAAAAATTCATTTATATCATTTTTTTTTTTTTATAAATAAAAACAATAATAAAAAATTAAGAGGCAATATGCCCCGACATAACATTTATTATTATTGTAGCTGGGGTAGAATTTTGTGCCATATGTGGCTGCAGTTGGCGTTGTGGTTGTTGTTTGTTGTGCTGCTGACAGGAGCAGGAACAGGCCTGGTTATTATTCGCGCCGGGTTTCTTGGCGGCCTTCTTTCCTCGTTTGTTCCTCTTCTTCTTCTGAGCCTTAGAACTGCCGCTTGCTTGAGTATCACTTTTTCGCGCGGGGTTTCGGGTGCCACGTTGCCTTTTATGGCGGTGGAGAAGCGTGTGGTGCTCGGCACAACACTCCATGCACCTTTCACGGCTTTTGCATTTAGACACCATGTGAGTGTGTGCCAAGCAGTTGAAGCAGTATTGAAAACGTTTAACAGTTTCCCACCGCTCCCCCACCGGCATTCTACGAAATTTGGGGCAAAGCCTCAGTGCGTGCTCACTCTTACACAAGCGACAGTCCCTAAGGCTCTCATCACGGAGTGGTCGCTTAACCTCAGTTGAGGATTCTTCGGGATTGCGGTGAACCTCTAAACGACGGGATGCCATTATAACTGCAGAGCGGAAAAGAAAAAGACGTAGAAGAGAGAGAAAAAAAAGACAATCAGTGGGTTTCTGAATTGGGTAAGAGAACTAGCTTCACTATAGGCCTTGTGAAAACGCCTGAAGCCGTTCTCACGTCCGCAGTGCGGACTTTACTATCTTGCCCTAAATAAGTTTTCTCTATACGACCTAGCCGCCATTCATTTGGGGGTAAATTATCCTGACGGATCACAACTAAGTCGCCTACTTCAAAATCTTTTTGTGGGTATTTCCATTTTACTCTCCGATGGAGTTCCTTAAGGTATTCCTCCTTCCATCTCAAAGCAAATTGGTGGTGAAGCACCTTGAGCTTTTGCCATCTATTGGCAATACTCAAACGAAGATCAGAATGATCGGGTTCAGGGGGTATCAAAAGTGGTGCTCCTACCAAAAAATGTCCTGGGGTTAATGGAACTAAATCTGTGGGATCGTCACTCATTGCCGTTAAAGGTCTCGAGTTAAGACATGCTTCAATGCGGGTTAACATAGTTACAAACTCCTCAAATGTGAATTTCTGCACACCAGAAATTTTACGTAAGTGAGTTTTTACACTCTTTACGCCGGCTTCCCACAAGCCGCCCATATGAGGAGCTCCGGGGGGTATAAAATGCCATTCCACTGGCTGAAAACTATTTCGTACTAATAGTCTATTTCTCATATCGCTTAAGAACTGCTTTCGGTCAACCTCAAGTAAATTAGCTGCACCGACGAATGCGGTTCCGTTATCAGAGTACAAATGTGCAGGACATCCACGGCGTGAGAAAAAACGAGCGAAAGCCGCTAGGAATGTTTCCGTCGACATATCACCGGTCGCTTCTAAATGAATTGCTTTCGTTGCAAAACATACGAAAACCAAAACATAGCCTTTGGTAATTCGACAACCTCTACCAGCATATGATTTTATGTCGAACGGACCTGCGAAATCTAGTCCGGTGTGGGTAAACGGTCTCGACAGAGACGCACGTTCAGGGGGTAATGCAGCCATAATTTGCTGACCGGACTGTTTTCGATATATGGTACATTCCTTGCAGTTTCGAATTACTGTACGAATCAAGTTTTTCAATTTCGGGACCCAAAACTCACTTCTCACTAGCCGGAGCATTAAAGAATGTCCACCATGAGCAGAGCATTTATGAACATGTTCCACAAATAAACGGGTAAAGCGTGCAGAATACGGCAATATTTTTGGATAACGTTCATCATATGTCAAACCTGGTGACCGAACTAGTCGACCATTTATTCTGACATATCCTTTTGAGTCTATAAACGGGTTGAGTGTAAGCAAATTACTCCCCTTTGACAACGGATTACCTTTAGAAAGCTGGTTATATTCTGGGATAAACATTCGTTGACATATTAAAACTAAACGATCTCGAGTGAATTTCATCTCAGAATGGGTTAACTCTAAAGTGTTGTGCGAATATTTCCTGGTTTGCAAATATTCGAAACACCTGAAACAATACGATAAAACACGCATCGCATGGGGTAAATCTGAAAATCGCTCGAGTATGTCGTACGATTGTTCAATCTGCGCAGAATATGTTTGAACTTCTGGGTTGATATGATTGATATGGGGTTGTTGAGGCCAATTTTCTCGGGGTTGACGCAGCCACTTAGGACCGTGCCACCATAAAGAATTATCGGCTAGGTCTCGGGCTGAAGTTCCACGACTTGCCAAGTCCGCTGGATTGTCTTTAGAATCAACGTGAGACCAATTTTCAGTACCAACTTTCTTAAGGATCAAAGCTACTCTATTCTTGACAAAGGTTGGCCAATGACACGGGGTTTTTTTGAGCCAAGACAAAACTATAGTAGAATCAGTCCATAGATAAATCTTTTCCTTGTCAAGATTTAATTGACTACACAGAGATTCTACCATATTCGCCATCAAAGCCGCTCCGCAAAGTTCTAAACGGGGTAATGTTTCGGACTTAACTGGAGCTACCTTTGTCTTTGACGCTAGCAAATGTGACGTTATATTATCGGATGATAAGTTTCTTACATAGAGTGCTGCACCATATGCCTTTTCAGATGCATCGCAAAATGCATGAAGTTCAATTTCCTGATTTGGGTGAAAATTAACCCATCTGGGTATCCTAATTTTCTCAATATTCAAATAGTCATCTAAAAATGTTCGCCATTGAATTAGGGTTAGGGGTTTTAAACATTCGTCCCAATCTGTCTTATCTTTCCATATCTGTTGCATTATGATTTTTGCAACGATAATCTTTGGTGAAAGCCAACCGGCGGGATCAAACAATTTTGCAATTTCAGATAAGACAGCACGTTTAGTAACAAAATCCCGATTTGGCTGCGTAACAAGTTTAAAATAGAAGCTGTCGTGATCAGCGTTCCATCGCAAGCCAAGAGTTTTAGTCGTACTTGCATCAGAAATTCTCAAGAAGTCCGCATTAAGCAGATTCTCGCAGGGTAAACCCTCCAGTAGACGTATATGATTAGCCGTCCATTTTCGCAAAACGAAACCAGCCGATTCAAGAACATGGGTTAGCTCATTGCGTCTCCTGAAGGCATCTTCTAGCTCATGGGAGCCAGCTAGTACGTCGTCGACATACATTTGGGTTCTCAGAATTTCCGATGCTAAAGGATTCAGGGTTTCATTATCATTTGCAAGTTGAATTAGGGTTCGAATCGCTAAATACGGTGCACAATTTACACCAAACGTGACCGTATTTAACTCATAATCCTGTACGTCTTCATCGGGATTCGAGCGATATAATATTCGCTGGAATGGGGTTTGGTCGGGACGAATTAAAATCTGGCGATACATTTTCTCGATATCTGCATTGAAGACATACCGAAAAAGTCTCCATCGCAGAATAAGAACTGTTAGATCTGCCTGTAAAACAGGCCCGGGGTGTAACAAACTATTCAAACTCACGCCGTTGGAGGAAGGGTTAGAAGCATTAAATACTACTCTCAGTTTAGTAGTGGAACTTTCGGGTTTAAACACGGCGTGATGGGGTAAATAATACGATGTCGTATTTATATCTCGGGGTTCTACTGCCTTAGTTTGTCCTAATTCGAAATACTCGCGTATCACACTATCATAAAGTAATTTCATATCAGGGGTTTTCAAAAGACGCGTTTCATTTCGTTTGAACTGACACAAAGCACTATTTCGAGAATCGCCTAATGACACTTCATTTGAGATATCTCGTCGAAATGGGAGTGAAACTACATAGCGACCATCGGGGTTTCTATAGGTCGTAGTCCGGTAAAGTTCTTCACAATATTCTTCAGCTTCGGTCAACTCTGTTGCTTGTGGAACTTCTTCAAGTTCCCAAAACCGAGCAATTTGGTTATTCAGTTCAAGCTGATTGCAGAATGATGCAACTGAGTGTAGGGGTCTACTTTGAAAAACTTCACCAGTAACTATCCAACCAAAAACTGTTCTCTGTGCGATCAAGTTGCCATTCGGATGTATTCTAACATCCGTAGTTAAAATCTTTGGATAGACGTTTCCTCCTAACAGAATGTCCATCCGGGTACACATGACGTCGGTCATTGTAATCTCGGGGAAATTTGAGGTTACCATGTTAGCTAGAGAACACGATGGCAACTGACCGGTTATTTTCTCAACTACATATGCTTGAATTTGAAGTTTGAAATCGGGGTTGATCGGCGATCCGATCGTAAAGCACACATTGTAGAAGATTTTCCAGCTAAGCAATCCATCATGCCTGTGACACTAGTCATTGGCACTGAAAATGTGGGAATAGCAAGCTTCCTTTGTAACCTCTTTGAAATAAAGGTACCTTGCGATCCAGGGTCAACTAGAGCTCGGGCCGCACATTTGATGTCGTTCATCAGAACAAAACAAGTTGCCGATCCTAATAGGACCGTGGAATCGGGGTAAGGGTTCAAATGTGCGGAATATGTCTGAACATTCCGAGCCGCTTCTGAAGTTGAAGGGTTAAAATTTATCGGGGGTTGAGATGAATTGCTAGTGGAATTCGGGTTTGAAACGGGTACTGTATACTGGTTAGGTACATTAGTAGCAGAAGCTACTGGAGCATGGGGTGTGGTAGGTGCAGGAAATTGTCCCTGTTGCCTAAAATCCTTGTGAAGCATCGAATGATGCTTCTTTTTACACAGAGAACAAACGTGAATACTTTTACAATTTTTAAATTCGTGTGATGTTGCCAGACAGTTCGAGCAGCATTTAAGCCTTTTGACTGTCGCGAACCTTTCATCTACACTCTGATTCATAAACGCTTGACAAAGTCTTAATGGATGTGGGCCTTGGCAGAGGTAACAACGACTTACAGTAGGATTTGTACTAGTATTTGTCGCAAAACTTTGTACTTTTCTCGAATCATTTTGGGGTTTTTTCGTGACATTAAAACTTTGGGCTTTCCATTGATTTCGGGAATTAGAAGATATATTCTGGGTTTGAACAGGGTTCGAATGCGATTGCCTAATGTCCGAAATTGATTCGAGCGTCTTAAACCGAGCAGTCAAAAATTCATCCATATCTTTCCATTTTGAAGTTTCGGAGGAAGATTTCTTCGACTGCTCCCAAAGACTTAGAGTGTTTTCTGGCAACTTTGTGGCGCAAATATAAACTAGGATAACGTGGTAAAATATCTCGGGTGTAACTTCTAGTAACGATAGATTGGTTATACAATCATTAATCGTTCTTTGCAAATTTTTAATATTCGGACCTGTTTCTTGACCAACGGATTTAATGCTCAAAAGAGTTCGTAGCTGTTCGTTAATGAGGGCACTTTTGTTTTCATAAGTGTCAACCAATTTCTTCCATGCGATTGCATAGCCATCATTGGTTAACGGTACAGTCTGTATGACATCGTGAGCATCTTTTGCGGTTTTTTGTAACAAATAGTAAAGTTTTTGAACGGGGGTTAAACGAGCGTTGTTGCCATACAACGCTGAAAACATGTCACGAAATGAGGGCCAGCTCTTATAGTCACCGTAAAAAATGGGAGTATCGCATGGGGGTAAATGAACTAAAGGTGACGAGCTTAAATCTTTCTCCAATAATTCAGCCTTGGCTGCGGCTTTCAATCTGTCTAAATTGGAGTTAATCAAAGAAAATCCGCGAGTATATGTACAATAGGAAGTCATATACTTTGCTTTTATTTCTACGATTAGTGGGCTCTTGAGCTTGCTAGCCTCAATCAACAGACTGTCATATATTGATCGAACAGCTTCCCATAATCTGTTAAGTTCTTTTTCATGGCTCATAAGAGAACCAATACTGTGATCATTGATAGGGATAATGGAAATATAGGCTTCGAAATCAGCCAATCGATCACAATTAAGAACTAAGGCAGATATATCCATTTTTGATCTTAAATTATAGGAAGTAATTTTGACAAAAAAACAAAGAAATTCGAGAAAAAAAAAAGATAAAAAGCAAAAAAAAAAACTTCAAAATATGGGGTAACTTTGATTAAAATCAAAAAGAAATGTATAAAATCAAAGACCAAATCTTTCTAAAAGTGAAAAAATTTAAAATAAATTCGAAAAATGGGTAAAAATCAAGAAAATTCAACAAATTTTCACTAGAAAAAGGTCCAAAATTTCAAAATAATGAATAAATCAACAATAAAGTCAACAAAAAATCGATTAAAATCAAAAATAAAAATCGAATAAAATTTTCAAAAAATAATAAATTGGGTAAAAATCAAATTTATTGTAAATAAATTTAAATAAAAACAGTTAAATTAGTTCAAAGTTTGATATACTGAAAGTAATTTCACTTATTGTTCGCTTTTTTTAGAATTAATTAACGAGTAACCGGGTAAAAATCACAATATTTATCAACTTTGCGATCAAAAAATCAGTCGAACAACAAATTTCTTTCAGTGTAAATTACTTTCGTTTATGAAAAAATATAAAAACAAACTTTGAAAAGCACTAGCACTGCAAAACTAAAACGGGTACTCGCTTTGAATTTGAAAAATTGATTAATCTTCGAATAAAATTTAATCGCAATTATTTATTGTAATAAAATTCAGTAAAAAATGCACTAAATTATTTAATTAATAATAATTAAATATAAAAAATGGGTATAAATACACTTTATTACCGAATAATAACGAGTAACCGGTTTAATCGACCGAATAAAAAGTTGCAGCACTAGCGGCGTGTGTGTGAGTATGAGCTAGCAAAGCAAAACAAGTAAAAAAGAAAAAAAACACCAACAACCACACAGTGTATATTTCGCTTGTATATATTAAAATAAATATCACTCTCACTGATCACTGGGTATTGTTAAAATAACAACAAATTTTTTTATATTTTGTTTTGAATATTTTTTATTTATTTAAAGGCACTGAAACACTTAAATAAAAATATTTTTTAATGCGTGTCCGTCTGTTTTTGTTTACTTTTATTTCTTATTATTTTGGGGGTATTAATTTAAAGCTTTCTGTTAGCAGCAGAAAACTGTTGTTAACAGCGATGAAAGGAATGAAAATTAAAAACAACAAAAAACACTTCAAATAAATGAATATTTATTTTTTAATAAAATAAAAATACGACTATCGCGATTAAAATAACAAAATATGAGTATATTTTATTTAAAAAAAATAACAAAATAACACTCGCGTGATCAGAGCAATATAATAGCGAAAAAATAATAAAAATACACTTGTGTAAAACGAATTGTGTTTTGCCGACGGCAAATTGCAATTTTTATATAGGGGTTTGGGTTGGCACTGTTGGTTTGTTTTCTTTTTATTTTAGCACACACTTTCACACACTTCTTAAATAAATGAAAGAACGTACCTTTTTTTGTTGAACAAAAAATAAAATTTAAAAAATAATCCAAGGAATCCTGGGTTGGGATATGGATAATAAATGGGTAAATCTTCGGGGATCTGGAAATAAAATATATTTTCTTAGGAAATATTCCACGAACAAAGGGGGTTCGGATTTATCCGGTGAAGGACCAAAAAATGTTCTCCGGAATATTTAAACCAAGAAAATATAGGAAATAAAAAACACAGAGTATTAGGGGGTTGAATTCAAATAATATTATTTATAGATTTATTTAATCTTTTCGGGTTATTTTGGTAATTACGTACCGTTCGGGTTGGGTTTACAAGAGTAAGTAATTTGACAATATGTAATAATAGAAAAAGAGCGGATTAATGTGCGCCAAAGGAAAACATAGAAAAGGCCACTGAACAATAATTTGACAGGTGGCCTTTTACACTATGCGCGTAAACACAGTTGATCAAATTAATGCTCGGAGAAAGTAAATATTTTCAGAAGAATTTTAAAGTTGTATTTAGTACTTATCTCTTAAATCATTTGGAGAACGACACCTCAGAAGTGGTGTCTACCACCACTTCTGAGGTGTCGTTCTTTGAAATTTTCAATATTAAAAAGCAAAGATAGATGACCGTTAAGGCCTTAACCTTTTTTGTTGTAGTAGGCTAATCTTCGTCTTAAGGTAGTGGGCGATTATCTAAATCTTCATTGACACTTATATTCCTCTTGATATTTTTAGGAATGGCATCGTTTTAGTATCAGTAATGGTTCCTTCGTCACATAAAGTTTTATTGTTGTACTGCTCCGGACCAAAGACATTACATATTTATGCACTCGGCAATATTATAAAGCTCACAATTTTGTTCAATTATTTCTTCTTGATTCTTCTTCTGTTGTCCATGACTCCCAGTGGAGCATAGGGCCTTAAATATCCTTCTATTGCGAGATGCACACGTCATTCCAAGAATAGCTTGCTGCTAGCAGCTCCACATCAATTGAGCTTCTCCACGTTTGCAACCTGTGGATTCTAACGAAGCGCTTGTCGAGCAATGTTGGTATTAGGCCTTCGAAGTTTGTAGCCTATCCACCGCCATTTCCATTGACATACTTCTATAGAAGCAGTTATTTGATTTTTCGCGTTAAGTAGATGTCCATTTCTTATGCGGTTCGGCCACCATATGTTAAGGATTTGCCGTAAGCATTTGTTTGTAAAGGTTTGCAGCCGCGTATCGATGGCATTTGTGCGTTTCCATGTTTCGCAGCCGTAATACAGGATGGACTTCACATTCGAGTTGTATATTCGCAACTTGGATGTCGTTGATTTCCAAATAGCTCTGAGAATGCCGAGTGCAGATTTAGCCTTGTTAACTTCCGACGTAATTAAAGGAACCTACACACCCAATATCCTCGTTATTAACATTGATGTGTGTTAAAGGATTTGCTCCATAGCCTCCAGGCATAATCTTTGTCTTGGAAATATTGATTTCCAGTCGATCTGTCTGAGATTCAACAGCAATAGCGTTAGTATTTTATTGTAGGTATCCTAAGCTTTGGCTTAGAAGATATACGCCATTAGCATATTCCAAGTCCTCGAGTTGTTAAAAGGGTGTCCATTGAATAGCATTCAAAGCCATGCATATTATATTATGGATGAAAAGGATAAACAGTATAGGTGACAAGATACATTCTTTACTTCAGTGGTGACTTCAAACGGATCTTACACACATATATGCGCAATATACGAAGATTTGTCATACCTTTTTCCAGACGGCGATATATGTAATGGATGGGTAGTTAAGTTTTACCCACGACAAATTTAATGTTTGGAATTGTTTCATAGTATTTGTAACGAACAGGCATGACATACATTCCGATCACATTTTTTTTTTATAGAAATCAGTTACACTTATACCGTTCAAGTGTTTTTTAAGTGTTAAATAAACAGATAAATTCATACGAATTAAATTCCACTTAGTAAATAGAAAGAAACATTTAGCTGACGACCTAGTTAGTGTCTTGAGGTCCTACATATGGTCCCTATGTGGTACCTGGCCAGAAAGCAAGAACCAAGATTCTTTAGGGCATGGGGAGTCGACCGTATCTTTCTCCTCAATATTATGGCAACTTCTTTATTATTTGTTGGATACCAAGACTGCAAATCGCTTAATATCATGTTTGTTTTAAAGCAGAACATGTGGATTTTATCATCCATCTGCAATTTGCAGACAAGACGGTCAGGTGGTGGTTTATTAGTCGTTGGATACCAAGACTGCAAGAAATTGTCAAGATCTCAAGAAATTGTTCCTGTGATAAGAAAATAAAGCGGAGATATCTCTCTTAGAATTAAGAAATACTTTGTTGGCAATTGGTGGTTATTGAATGACCGACTTTAGTGGTAAAGAGTATCAAATAATCGTCCATAGCCGACTATAAAACTTTTTTAATGCCTGTTGTATTTATGAACTATTTTAAAATATTAGAATTTCAAAAGAATTAAGTGAAAATGTTCATATGGATTCTGAAAAATCTCAAATACATTTAAAAATTTATGAAGTTCATGTACAAAAATAATTTAAAAATTGTTTTTGAAAATACGATTAAAAATTTGTTGTTCTTAATTAAACAATTTCAAAGTAATTTTCTAAAGAATATAAACATTTAAGTTCGTTTTATTTTTGGTTAAATTTTTAGATTTTATTCTAAAACAATTTGCGTCATTTTGATTTTATACGCATTTTTTATACCCCAATTCCCTTTGTATACATTTGTAATGCACCGGATTTTTGTACATATAGTCGACTGCATGGACTTTGTACATTTTAGATTTCTTAAATAGTCAATTTGTTGCAATATCTACAGTATTGCGAAATTATTTATAATAAATGGTTCCAACAAAAGTTTATATTATTATAGGATTAAGAAACGGATTCTGCTGAAGCTATTATCAATATAAGTCTAGTTTTATATAGTAAGTTCTTGGACTAAGTCGATGTTACATCAATTGAGCTATATGTTTTAGTAATCACATTTTCTTCAATTTTTGAAAACTTTTTGAATCTTTTGTATCTTAATCATCTTAAATGGAAAAATTTAATAATAACAAACATTTCATAGAAAAAAATATGAAGGTCATAAGAAAATAAAATTGCTAGCGGAAATGTATTAATAAATAGTGTGAAAGTAAACAATTAGATATGAAAGTAATTTCTTTAAGTTTTTGAAATCTTAGGCAGATATTTTTCAAGTTATATCTAAAGTAATTAATACAATTATTAAAATGTTTCAAAACTTTGCAGCGGCATTTTTAATTTTCTTTAAAAATATTGCATAATCAAAGCTAAAATTACAATTTTTTTAATATTATTTTAAGCAACAATAAAATTTATATTTAAATAAAATTTTATGTTATTATTTAAATTACTATATTTTACTGATAAATATGTATAAAAAATAATGTCAAGTCCTTATAAAATTGTTTGTTTTTGAAATTACTTATTTAAACAAATTTAGAATTGACATACATATGGTCGTCTTCATTACTTTCTTAGAATATTTTTTACGTTAAAGTAAAGTTTTTAAATAGCAAAATTAAAAACCAATGACTCAGCATATTTCACAATAAAGAAATTCTTTCACGCCATTAAAATTTGATTGACGTTTACCTCTTCTGCCTTTGCTTCCCCTTGCCTTTAAGTTATTTTAAAATTGTTGGCTAGTTATTAATTATCTGCACATGATCTTCTTAGGGGCAAACAATAATCTAAGAGAATATTTCATTAAAAATTGTATGCGCATGTTTTTATCTCCTAATCAATTGTTAATTAGAATATTATCAACTATTTGCCAGTCGAAATTTTAAAGAAAAATTTGTTGTTTTAGAAAATGTTGTACGTCAACACTTTTAGGAAGAATTTCATTTGATGGTGGTTCGAATAATCTCTCCCCTGACATCCAAGAAGAAACTGCCTTGTTAGCATTTGAATATGTTCCTTATTTGGTCGCTTTCCCTAAACTGCTGTATTCCATTTTCAGTCGGATATAGTGGTATAGATATTAAGGGGCTGTTCACATAACGCTATTTTTGCAGATTTTGTATCCACTCCCCGCCCAGTTCAATACATTTTAACAGAAATACGCATACAGAATACCTCTACCGTAACAAAAGTCATAACCCCCTCCCCCTTAGAGCGTTACGTAATATGTGAACAGCCCCTAAGGAGATCAGTTAAAGTGAAGTATGTATGTCTGACACCACTTTAGAAAGCCGAGACACTTGAACGCTTCTTTCACACTGAGTTTTTATGTCACAACATCAAGAGTTTCTGATTCCTTAATATTTATTTTACCCATAATTACAGATAAAGCAACATGGTCCGTAACGCGTTGGGCCTTCAGAGCCTTGAAATCGACCCTATTTAAACGACCCCAATTGGATATTGTAGATAGGTCGGGATTTACTGTCTGAGATTCAACAGCAATAGCGTTAGTATTTTATTGTAGGTATCCTAAGCTTTGGCTTAGAAGATATACGCCATTAAAATATTCCAAGTCCTCGAGTTGTTAAAAGGGTGTCCATTGAATAGCATTCAAAGCCATGCATATTATATTATGGATGAAAAGGATAAACAGTATAGGTGACAAGATACATTCTTTACTTCAGTGGTGACTTCAAACGGATCTTACACACATATATGCGCAATATACGAAGATTTGTCATACCTTTTTCCAGACGGCGATATATGTAATGGATGGGTAGTTAAGTTTTACCCACGACAAATTTAATGTTTGGAATTGTTTCATAGTATTTGTAACGAACAGGCATGACATACATTCCGATCACATTTTTTTTTTATAGAAATCAGTTACACTTATACCGTTCAAGTGTTTTTTAAGTGTTAAATAAACAGATAAATTCATACGAATTAAATTCCACTTAGAAAATAGAAAGAAACATTTAGCTGACGACCTAGTTAGTGTCTTGAGGTCCTACATATGGTCCCTATGTGGTACCTGGCCAGAAAGCAAGAACCAAGATTCTTTAGGGCATGGGGAGTCGACCGTATCTTTCTCCTCAATATTATGGCAACTTCTTTATTATTTGTTGGATACCAAGACTGCAAATCGCTTAATATCATGTTTGTTTTAAAGCAGAACATGTGGATTTTATCATCCATCTGCAATTTGCAGACAAGACGGTCAGGTGGTGGTTTATTAGTCGTTGGATACCAAGACTGCAAGAAATTGTCAAGATCTCAAGAAATTGTTCCTGTGATAAGAAAATAAAGCGGAGATATCTCTCTTAGAATTAAGAAATACTTTGTTGGCAATTGGTGGTTATTGAATGACCGACTTTAGTGGTAAAGAGTATCAAATAATCGTCCATAGCCGACTATAAAACTTTTTTAATGCCTGTTGTATTTATGAACTATTTTAAAATATTAGAATTTCAAAAGAATTAAGTGAAAATGTTCATATGGATTCTGAAAAATCTCAAATACATTTAAAAATTTATGAAGTTCATGTACAAAAATAATTTAAAAATTGTTTTTGAAAATACGATTAAAAATTTGTTGTTCTTAATTAAACAATTTCAAAGTAATTTTCTAAAGAATATAAACATTTAAGTTCGTTTTATTTTTGGTTAAATTTTTAGATTTTATTCTAAAACAATTTGCGTCATTTTGATTTTATACGCATTTTTTATACCCCAATTCCCTTTGTATACATTTGTAATGCACCGGATTTTTGTACATATAGTCGACTGCATGGACTTTGTACATTTTAGATTTCTTAAATAGTCAATTTGTTGCAATATCTACAGTATTGCGAAATTATTTATAATAAATGGTTCCAACAAAAGTTTATATTATTATAGGATTAAGAAACGGATTCTGCTGAAGCTATTATCAATATAAGTCTAGTTTTATATAGTAAGTTCTTGGACTAAGTCGATGTTACATCAATTGAGCTATATGTTTTAGTAATCACATTTTCTTCAATTTTTGAAAACTTTTTGAATCTTTTGTATCTTAATCATCTTAAATGGAAAAATTTAATAATAACAAACATTTCATAGAAAAAAATATGAAGGTCATAAGAAAATAAAATTGCTAGCGGAAATGTATTAATAAATAGTGTGAAAGTAAACAATTAGATATGAAAGTAATTTCTTTAAGTTTTTGAAATCTTAGGCAGATATTTTTCAAGTTATATCTAAAGTAATTAATACAATTATTAAAATGTTTCAAAACTTTGCAGCGGCATTTTTAATTTTCTTTAAAAATATTGCATAATCAAAGCTAAAATTACAATTTTTTTAATATTATTTTAAGCAACAATAAAATTTATATTTAAATAAAATTTTATGTTATTATTTAAATTACTATATTTTACTGATAAATATGTATAAAAAATAATGTCAAGTCCTTATAAAATTGTTTGTTTTTGAAATTACTTATTTAAACAAATTTAGAATTGACATACATATGGTCGTCTTCATTACTTTCTTAGAATATTTTTTACGTTAAAGTAAAGTTTTTAAATAGCAAAATTAAAAACCAATGACTCAGCATATTTCACAATAAAGAAATTCTTTCACGCCATTAAAATTTGATTGACGTTTACCTCTTCTGCCTTTGCTTCCCCTTGCCTTTAAGTTATTTTAAAATTGTTGGCTAGTTATTAATTATCTGCACATGATCTTCTTAGGGGCAAACAATAATCTAAGAGAATATTTCATTAAAAATTGTATGCGCATGTTTTTATCTCCTAATCAATTGTTAATTAGAATATTATCAACTATTTGCCAGTCGAAATTTTAAAGAAAAATTTGTTGTTTTAGAAAATGTTGTACGTCAACACTTTTAGGAAGAATTTCATTTGATGGTGGTTCGAATAATCTCTCCCCTGACATCCAAGAAGAAACTGCCTTGTTAGCATTTGAATATGTTCCTTATTTGGTCGCTTTCCCTAAACTGCTGTATTCCATTTTCAGTCGGATATAGTGGTATAGATATTAAGGGGCTGTTCACATAACGCTATTTTTGCAGATTTTGTATCCACTCCCCGCCCAGTTCAATACATTTTAACAGAAATACGCATACAGAATACCTCTACCGTAACAAAAGTCATAACCCCCTCCCCCTTAGAGCGTTACGTAATATGTGAACAGCCCCTAAGGAGATCAGTTAAAGTGAAGTATGTATGTCTGACACCACTTTAGAAAGCCGAGACACTTGAACGCTTCTTTCACACTGAGTTTTTATGTCACAACATCAAGAGTTTCTGATTCCTTAATATTTATTTTACCCATAATTACAGATAAAGCAACATGGTCCGTAACGCGTTGGGCCTTCAGAGCCTTGAAATCGACCCTATTTAAACGACCCCAATTGGATATTGTAGATAGGTCGGGATTTACCGTATCATTCATGATTTGGTTTAATGAATACGAATGACAAATGTTGCTTTCACCTTCAAGAGTAGATAGAATTGAAAGTTTGACATAGAAGGTAATTAAGAATAATAAATGAAGTAGGAGAAAGATCGGAGCCTTGTGGTAATCCCGAATTAATCTTGAACTCGTCGGACGACATCACATCTATAACAATTCTTATAGTGCGATCTCTGAGAAAGCTCGATATAAACCGAGAGAAATTGTTACCTACACCAAAAGCAATTAGTTTTGATCGCAGTGATCCATGCCACACTATATCGAACGCCTTGCAAATATCGAGAGCTATAACTTTACTTTCGCCAAAAATTTGAATAGAACGGCACCATTTTTCCAATAAAAAGGATAATACATCACCCGTAGAGGGTCCATACGAAATCCATACTGCCGGTCGTTAAGTTAGTAGGTTATTAGACTCCAAATATTTGACAAGATGGTAGTTGACCAAACTTTCCACTACTTTGGTTAGCGCTGAACAAATTGCTATTGGGCGGTAATTTTCGGAGATGCTAGCCACACCCTTTTTGATGGTTGGCGTTACATAGAAAATTCACCGGCATGGTATAAAGTGGCTAATGGACGAGCTATCGTCAAAGAACACTGCATTAAGACCAGTGCTAGTATGCCATCCGGCCCACGAGGCTTATTTACGTTTTGATCCGCTATAAACCTTTTAATTGCAAAATCTCGAAAAAAATATGTCAGGCATAGTTATAGATACTCTTTCAAGCAAAGGCAGTGGTTGATTGCTTTCCGGCAAAGGATGACAACTTAATTCTTGACATTTTTCGTTTGATAAAACTTGGCCACACGGTACAAAAAAACATAGACTGTGTTAAAAAATGTTTTTATTATATGAAAATTATTTTAAAGGCGAAATTTTAATTTAGTCCAGAAACGTAAAACGGGTTCTTCTAATTTTAAATTACAAAAAAAAAAAAAAAAAATTTCAAAATTTTCTCTATTGTAATATTTTACTTTCAGGTTTGGCTGGTTTTGTTATTGCTGGTGTCGTCGGTGCTTACAAATACAGAAATCGTGGTAATATGAGCACAAGTGTGTTTCTAATGCAATTGCGTGTAGCTGCCCAAGGCACTGTAGTCGGTTGTCTGACAGCCGGTTTGGCTTACTCCATGTATCAACAATATTTCAACAAAAGCTCAAAACAAGAGTAATGATAACATTTTATTTTTAAACTTAATAAATTAGTACAATTGTAATGTAATAGAATAATCTAAGAATTTCCTTTAAATTTTGTTCATTCATAACTTTTTTATTTGAATTTTAATTTATTATTTATTTTATTTATTGTTTTTTTTTTCTGTTTTTTTTTATTTCATGTTTTGTTTATTTCATGTTTTGTTTTCTTTTTATTTTCAGTAACGAATTGTCTTAAATTAAAATCTTGATGTTTTCTTAAGTTCATAAAAGAATGTTGCACTAAAAAATATCGTTGAGGCAAATTTAAATGTTTTAATCGAACTTAACTTTTTCACAAAATCAAATCATTATACAAAACGAAAATCAGATGCTAATACTATATAAATCATCCATACAATAGGATACTCTCAAAAAAAATTTAAACAATATGCGCTACTCACATTAAATAAATAAAATATCCTATTGCCTGTGATAATGAACTTATGAACCTGGCTGAGTAATTACTAATAATAAACAAACAAATAATAAAATATGTTAAATAATTTTTGCAAGATAAATTAATGGTATGTTAGTTGTATAGAGCGTATGTTAAAACCGATAACAATTTATTTATTTTGTGTAAATAAATCTTACAGTAATATAATTTAAAAAAAAAATTAAATTTTGATTTAGTTTATTTTATTTATAAAACTTTGGAAAAAAGCCACCAACCACAAATTGTATTTTACAAAACTATATTGGTAACAAAAAAATAAAATACACAATTTGAAATTGAAAAAACTGTTTTTGTTATTTATTGGGCGGGTATTCGAAAATTTTTTATTTTTTATAGACGTTTGAGAACTTAAAAAACTTTGGTTAATCCGGGTTTAAAGCTGGGGTATAGCCCAGTCGCGTGCAGGCTTCCTTAATTTTCGGTTATTTTCCCCAAAAAAAAAAATGAAAATTTGGTCTTTAACTCTTTTGACTGATATCTCATCTATTATTTGGTTAAAATTTCCATCATATACCGGATTATCAATTTCATGTGATCGAACCCAATATCCCACATCTGAGCTGATTGGAAAATCAGTAATTACTTATCTGAATTGATATAATCAATTCAGTTTCCCAACTCTGATCAACAACTATCTCTAGATTGAAATGATGATATCACTTTAATTTAAATGTACCTCTTTCAAGTTGTAAAAGCTGTAAAATACAAGAAAAGCAATACTTCTTTCAACCAGGCTCCAAACTATTGTTTTGGCTACAAATTTGTGGCTTTGTAGTCATTACTTCCGATAACGGTTGTAATAAGTAATTAGTTTACAACAGTTATTTACTAACACTTAGAAGCTGTTAACAAATAACAACGCTATTTTCGCAAATTTTGAACGGTACGTAATTTGTGAACAGCCCTTAGTACTAAAAACATGCTTGACTTTAATATTGTTGCTGTTAAATATCCTTCTTCTTGAACTCTTTACACTTGACCCTCTATTTGCGTCTTGGTAACTTTTTGGCATCACTTGACTTTCTTCTTGTCCTTTGGATTTGCTGAAAAGATAGCTTTGGCAAATGCTATCCGCCCTATTGGAATATGTATAATCCATCGGCCCTCCAAGAAAACTACATATATCTAAAATTAAAAAGTTTACCTAAACTTAAAATAGCATTTTTTTTTAATTTTCTATAAATACGAGTGTAGTTCAAAAAGTCGATGTCCTTTTTCGTAAAACAAAGGTTTTTATACAAAAAATTTATTTTAGTTCTTAACACTTGGTCCAAAGATTCTCCAATTTTTGTATCCATTCACAAAAAAAACTCAAGCGAGACGTGCACCAGGATATGGGTGGCTCCATAGTATAAGAGGAGTCAGGCAGATATTCCCTTGAACCCCGATTTTCTCAAGTCAACCAGTTTAAGGTGCTTCTTTTGGAGTATGTTTTCGTCATTAGCATTAACATTAAGTTATGTCCCGTCCGTATTAATTTTGTTTTTTAAATTGTTTTAAAATGGTTCATTGCTAGTCCCGCGAGATGAACAAAAAACATTACACAACCAGGCTCTACTAAGATACAGTCTGAATTTTACCCCCGACTGCAGACCGAAAGCCTCTAGGACGGGATGCTTAACACCAGGGCTTGGGGTGGTTAGTTTAAAGTATGTACCCAATAAAAATGCTTAACACCAGGGCTTGGGGTGGTTAGTTTAAAGTATGTGCCCAATAATACCTGTTTGGTCCGCGAAAGATTTTTCTCCTTTCACCCATGCATATGAGGAATTCTTCGCCAACTATTTATGTGGCTGGTTCTCCACTCATGCATAGGAAGCGTTCCGGGTGGCGATTCACCCCGAAAATCAAACTTTTTATTGTAGTGGATTCACGCTTACGAAACGTGCCAAAACTCGTCCAAATTGCCTTTGAACAACGCCAAACGTTCCTGCGAAATTATCAGACGGTTGTGTTTGTTATTTATTTGTGAACAAAGCGGAAACGATCTTGCGGAAAGAGGGACCCGAGGGATTACTCAAATTGGAGTTCACAATCTTACCTACTTTTGATCTTCGATAGACTAAAGCCATATCGTTTTTAATTGTTTCAGATGTAGGGACCTCAACTAAGCATCAGAACGTTTTTCGTCTTTCGTGGTACGGTCACATCGAAAGTTTTTAGTGATGTTTTTTTCGCTAAAAGTAAGCATTACTGATCACACGAAATTCACTTTCTTCCATTTTTTTTTTCAAACCAAGTAGTCTGCTACCAGGAGTCAAGCATTACTCTTTATCTTTCAAAAATTAAAAAAAAATGCATTTTCCGCGTTGCCAATCAAAATTATAACCTCACCAACCAAGTGAACCACCCTAATGTCCATTAACAACGATTTGTTTGACAGTCAGCTGTTCTCTTATTGTGCTCTTGACGTTTCACCAATTTTTCTTTACTACGAAGAAAAAAGTGAAAAAATTGGATCCCAAATAGAAACCAGTTAAAATTGTACAAAATATCCATCAAAATACCTAGTGAAATTTACAATTAACAAATGATATTGAAATCGAAATTCATATTAAATAGAAAATATATATAAAAACAACAAAAGTTAAAAATTTAATACAGAAACAAAAGTGTTCAACTTTTCTTTGCCACCTCCTCTTTCGACTTCAGCAGCAGCAAAAGAAAACAACGCATTATTATAGAATTTATAGAAAATAATGTTTCGCAGCCGTAGCTGGTTTGGAGGCGGTTGGAATAAACCCAAAAATCGTCTCTCGCTCGATCATTTAAAATATCTGTACAGTATTTTAGAAAAGAATACCACAGTATCGGAAAACAATAGAGGCTTATTGGTGGAGTCGCTGCGTTGCATAGCAGAGATATTAATATGGGGCGATCAACATGATTCCTCAGTATTTGAGTACGTAGAGTATTTTTGATATTTGTGTGCCCAGTAGTTTCAAATTGATGAATCGTCTTGAGTAACTATAAAATGATAAGGAGTTTTACATGTGATTGTCATTTTAGGGGGTAAATGTATAGAAGTGCGAGCTGGCTATACTTTATCTAGACTATGACTAGACTATGACTAGACTATGACTAGACTATGACTAGACTATGACTAGACTATGACTAGACTATGACTAGACTATGACTAGACTATGACTAGACTATGACTAGACTATGACTAGACTATGACTAGACTATGACTAGACTATGACTAGACTATGACTAGACTATGACTAGACTATGACTAGACTATGACTAGACTATGACTAGACTATGACTAGACTATGACTAGACTATGACTAGACTATGACTAGACTATGACTAGACTATGACTAGACTATGACTAGACTATGACTAGACTATGACTAGACTATGACTAGACTATGACTAGACTATGACTAGACTATGACTAGACTATGACTAGACTATGACTAGACTATGACTAGACTATGACTAGACTATGACTAGACTATGACTAGACTATGACTAGACTATGACTAGACTATGACTAGACTATGACTAGACTATGACTAGACTATGACTAGACTATGACTAGACTATGACTAGACTATGACTAGACTATGACTAGACTATGACTAGACTATGACTAGACTATGACTAGACTATGACTAGACTATGACTAGACTATGACTAGACTATGACTAGACTATGACTAGACTATGACTAGACTATGACTAGACTATGACTAGACTATGACTAGACTATGACTAGACTATGACTAGACTATGACTAGACTATGACTAGGCTATGACTAGACTATGACTAGACTATGACTAGACTATGACTAGACTATGACTAGACTATGACTAGACTATGACTAGACTATGACTAGACTATGACTAGACTATGACTAGACTATGACTAGACTATGACTAGACTATGACTAGACTATGACTAGACTATGACTAGACTATGACTAGACTATGACTAGACTATGACTAGACTATGACTAGACTATGACTAGACTATGACTAGACTAGACTATGACTAGACTATGACTAGACTATGACTAGACTATGAATAGACTATGACTTAACTATGACTAGACTATGACTAGACTATGACTAGACTATGACTAGACTATGACTAGACTATGACTAGACTATGACTAGACTATGACTAGACTATGACTAGACTATGACTAGACTATGACTAGACTATGACTAGACTATGACTAGACTATGACTAGACTATGACTAGACTATGACTAGACTATGACTAGACTATGACTAGACTATGACTAGACTATGAATAGACTATGACTTAACTATGACTAGACTATGACTAGACTATGACTAGACTATGACTAGACTATGACTAGGCTATGACTAGGCTATGACTAGACTATGACTAGACTATGACTACACTATGACTACACTATGACTACACCATGACTACACTATGACTAGACTATTAATAGATTATGACTAAGACTATGATTAGACTAGAATATTAATATTTAATACGATTCTTCACTTCTGATATACTGGGTGCCTAGTGTACATTATAAATTCCTGAATTATTGACACAAATTCTTTTTATAGCTTCTTCCTAGAGAAAAATATGCTGTCCTATTTTTTGCATATTATGCGACAAAAAAGTGGCGGCTCTAGTTTTGTGTGTGTTCAGCTATTACAAACATTGAATATTTTATTTGAAAACATACGTAATGAAACCTCATTGTGTAAGTATAGCAAAGTCTAGCTAGAAAAATTTCAAGCTAGACATTTAATTGTTTAATTTAGAATTCTTACGAATGCTCTCAAAATATACATTTTGCATTTTCTTTGTTTAGATTATCTTTTGAGCAATAACCATGTCAACTCAATTATAGTGCATAAGTTTGATTTCTCCGACGAAGATGTTATGGGATATTATATTTTGTTTTTAAAAACGCTAAGTTTAAAGCTAAACACCCATACTATACATTTCTTCTATAATGAGGTAAGTGTGTTTTAAGTGGAGAATGGGATATTAGAATTGATAGATGTACAATAACAATAGACAATTAAAACTAGGCCAAAATCTTAAGTGCAAATTTTTAACTAGAACATTATTTCAAAAAATAAAATACAGCATTAATTTATTACACAGGAGTACAACAACTTTTTTTTTTTTCTTAATGGATGAAATCAAAATTTTTCTAACGAAAAAACAAATTTTCAAAATTTGTACTGAAATAACATGAGTTGTTTTACAAAAAGTCTATTATTTTCCGCTCCTCTCATGGGCCCACTTTTTTTTGCATTTTGATGTCAACACTATAATCCATATTTGATGGAAGGATGAAGGAAATGGATTCAAAAACATAATTGATCTTCGTTGTTGTTGTTCTCTAGCACATGATTGAATTTTATACTTAAAGTATATAAAACTACGGAATAAACGACGAAATATAATAAGTCTAGTTTCATAAAAATCCGATAACCGTATCAAAACTATAGGAATATAAAATGGTTATGTTTTGAAAGAAATCTTGAAAAAACAAATTTTGGACCGCCAAAAAAATCTTAACCGAAGCAAAATTCAAGATTTTAGAGAATACTAAAAATTGAATGAGCTAGGAGAATGTATTTACGAAATTTAATCCAAATCGGAGATGGTGTAGTTCAGTACGTGTTTGGAAATTTTTGATTTGACTCCCCTTACAAAAAAACTGTCCCTTATTTTTTGAAATGGCTCTAGTTTTCGAGATATAAAAAACAAAACATAGATAAAGTATTTATATATTGAGTTTATTTTTAATTTAATTTTGTCCTTATTTATTTAAAGCATACAAATGATTTTCCCCTGTACACGGAAGCTATTAAGTTTTTCAATCATCCCGAAAGTATGGTGCGTATAGCTGTGCGTACCATATCCCTAAATGTTTACAAAGTACAAAATGCTAGCATGTTACGTTTTATAAGAGACAAGTATGTTTTAATGCTATAATTAGAGCCAACTTTTTGTAATACAAAGTTTATTTAATATATTTTACTTACAGAACGGCTGCTCCTTATTTTAGCAATTTAGTTTGGTTTATTGGTAAACATATTTTGGAGTTGGACACCTGTGTACGTACAGATATTGAGTAAGTGGACATTTTAAAGTCATAATGAGAAAATTTGATAATGTTTATTAATCTCCCCTTTTTTAGTCACCAATCGAATCAAAAACTTTCCAACTTAGTAGCTGAGCATTTGGATCATTTACATTATTTAAATGATATTCTGCTGTTGGAAATAAACGATTTAAATGCTGTTCTAACCGAACATTTGCTGCACAAACTTTTTGTGCCTCTATACATATTCTCCTTGACACCTGCGCCTCCGCCACCCTCCTTGGCTTTAGTTACACAAAATTTGGCGGCTGTTCTAAATCGTAACGTTGACATTGATATACAAGAAATGCAAAATCCTCGAGTATCTTCGATAGTGGCATTATATTTGCTCTCGCTGGTATTCCTGGTGGTCACTCATTCGCCTTTAGTACATGCTTTAGCTTGGGTTATCCTAAATGGTGATAATACTGTATTTAAGGAGGGTGCAGCAGCTGTATTAAGTGCTTACGTTGAACATCGCGAAGCTGTGGTACCAAGTTTTGCCGAACCCCGTGAAAGCTTGGAACAAGCTTTGGACACAGTTGCCAATTCATCTGGTTACTCTTATGCCGAAGAAACTACAGAAGAAAGTTTAGTTGCTTCAACATCAACAAGTGCTATAGTGGTCGATTCTTTAGCCTCCACTTCAATGGTAATGCAGCCCATAGAAGAAACAGATGTTCATAGTTCAACAGAAGCTTTAGAAAATACCGAAACCTCTAACCTGATAAGCAATATCAAATTGGCCAATATAACAGATGAAGAAAAAGAAAAATTACAACAACTTACATCGCCCACCTCCAACACAGCAATAGTTCAATCTCTGCATCGACCCTTTTTGGACACTGTCATGTCTGCTTTGGATTGTACAGAAAATGATTATCTGGCCTTATTAGCTTTGTGTCTAATATATGCCATGAGTTTTAATAAAGGTTGTATTTTGTTTTTATCAAAACTATTAATCTGTATCATCATTCATTTGCAACAATTTCATATTTTCCTTTTCCTTCTTTTACTATTCATGCTGCTTGTTGTTATATATTTTGTAATAAATCTATCTTCTATAGATGGTATGTAAATTACTGGCTTCAATTTATCCTTAACTAATATCATTTTATTTTGAACTTCATAAAAATCGTTTCCATAATTTGTTCATTAATACTAATATATATTGTGTGTGTTTGCAGGTGTTAAAAACGATTGGTTCCATCAAGTTCTATCAAAGTCTGGCAATGGCTCTTTAAGCTATAAAACCGAGTTAATAGAACGTTTACTTAATATCATCACATTAGCTAATCAGCCCTGTAAGTATAGAAAAAAAACTAGAACTGAACTATAAATGAACTAGACTCTTACGGGATTTGAATTAAAATGTGTTATATCTCCGTGCCTAATCTTACTGTTCATTTTTTATATTACAGCCTGTCGCATCCGTTTAATAACCATTGAAATAGCTTTGCAACTATTAGTGACATTCACCAAACCGAATAATCAAACTGACGATATGCCAACAGCTACTTGCATTACAGAGGCCCAACAGGATCTGCTGTTCGCCGCAAGAAATCAATCGATGTCTGTTTTGCGTAATTTCTATAAGTCAGAAGATATTTTCTTAGATTTATTTGAAGATGAATACAATGAAATGCGTAAAACACAACTAAATGTTGAATTTTTATGTATGGATTCTACCATACTATTACCACCGACGGGAACACCTTTAACGGGTATACCATTCACAAGACGTTTGCCCTGTGGAGAAGTTGAAAAGGCCAGACGTGCTATACGAGTATTTTTCTTATTACGAAAAACGTGCCAACAATTTCTTAATGAAAAAGAAACAATGCTGCCTTTAACAAATTTGTTAAATTTAGTACAAGTGGATAATGTTTTGGATTTAAGTAAGAAAAACTATACAATTAATTAACGAATAGCTTATTAAAATGTTCCCCTTTTTATGACAGATAATAGTGATTTAATAGCTTGCACTGTTATAGCCAAGGACAATGTTAAACAGCGACGTTTTCTGGTCATAGATTCATTACAGTTGATATTAGTTGAACCAGATGCTAAACTTCTGGGTTGGGGTGTTGCCAAATTTGTGGGTTTCCTGCAAGACGTCGAGGTTGTAGGTGATAAGGATGACAGTCGCTGTTTACATATAACCGTACATCGTGGTGGCGCAACGCACAATCGCACTCCCCTAATATCCGCCAAATTTTTATTCGACGACCACATACGTTGCATGGCCGCCAAGCAACGTCTTACCAAAGGACGCAGTAAAGCCAGGCAAAAGAAAATGTATCAAATAGCTCAAATGATTGAAATGCCGGGACAGGTTGTAGATTCTCCTGTATATGCTGTAGCTGGTCTAAGATCAGCTAGTGGTGCTAGTGGCAGTTCAAGTTCTAGATCTTCACGAGAACATAGGCCAATTTTCTCCACATCCACTAGAGTGCCCGGATTTGCAGCAGCTCTAAGGCGTGACAATATGGTGGCTGGTAGTGTAAGTCGCATACAAATGGCGCAAAATCGTTCAATAGAGGGGTAGTTATTTAAATAAAATTATACTTTTTCAAAAAATATTTGATTTTTTTTTTTCTTAAGTATACGCAATGAAAGTGCAGGACGTTCAAGACGTAGAAGCTCTAATACCAATGCTAATAATCATTTGGAAAGTAATAATGGTTCACCACAACGTGAGCACTCACATTCACCCAGTAGTAAGAGTTCTTCACACTCAAGAGACAATTCTCAACAGAGATCTTCAAGGGATAATAGTCCTAGAATGCCAAGACCAAGGTAATTTGTTAAAATACATATATACATAATCAGTTATTATCTAAATATTGATACTTAAATATCAACAGATCAGAAGAGATACCCTTGGAGGACTTTCAACACTCACGCAATAATAGTCCGCATGGCGGACGGGCTCATGCCACAACCTCTAATGCCGGCTCTCGTAGTCATACACCCTCGAGAGCTTTAAATTTTGATCAAATCTCCATACACAATGCATCACCGCGTGACAATTCTTTGCTTACTCAAGTAAATGGCGTTGCATTGGCCAAAGAGGTTGTTTTGCACCAACAAAACTCATCAGAAGAGACCTCCTTTATGGCTAACGATGATGGTGCTTCATCGTCCTCCTCTTCCGGTCAATTGAGTGTGAGACGTAAGGGTGCTATAGAAACAGTTTAATTAATTGTTCTAGGCTAGTTAGGTAAAATGTAAGAATTTTATTTACATTTAGGGTGTTTGTTAGAAGATATTGTACTTTTAATAATATGTTTTTAAGCGTCCTAACTTTCATTTATTTAGAAATGACGAGGAAAACATTTTTGAGGCCACAGCAAGATCATTTTTCTGAAGGGCTTTGTAGTAATTGTGTTTGTATTAAGAAGATTAAAGGGATAGTAAAATTATTTTCTTTGATCTTTCGAAAACTAAATAAAATTTTCCAAAACCCTTAAAGAATAATTAATCCACCATATTTAGGTTTTCAACAACAACTATTTGAAACTAGATTTAAAAAATTCTACATGATTTCATTTCGCAGTCTAAAATTATATTCAACAAATTTCATATTTGAAATCAAGTGTTTTTAATCTAGAAATTAAAAATTGTTCCCCTTCGGTTTGTATTTTGTAATAGATTAATACAGGTTTCTTTAATCATTTACCAATCTCTAGTAGTCGAAAGTTATATTTCAATTACCGCGATAAAGAGGATTGAGTTAATAACTTTAGTGATTGAGGTTCTTTAAGATAAAATTTATAATAAAATCTTGCTATAAAAAATCAACAATCCTCAGATAAATTTTAAAATATTTACTAAATTGTTATTAATATCTGTCAAAGTATTTATACATATATTTTGTTTTTAACTAAAATAATTTAACATAGTGTTTAATAAAAAAAAAATTGTAAATAACCCTGAACTAAATGAATATATAATATACAATACGATTTAATTAAAATATAGAATTCTAGTTTTAAATTAATCTGTAGTCTTCTGACAAACAATGATATAATTGTAGATACATGCATACTTACTACTTGTGCGCATATTCTCCAATTTCGTAGCCAAGCTTTGAAAGGCTTTATCGAAGTTTCGGACGTCCTCTTCTAACATAAGGGGGCTGTTTGTATTCTAATTTTTCATATTAATTGTTTTTTTTAGGAGTGAGATACTAGCTCGACGACCTTACCCATATTTTTATAGTATCGGGTTATCCATTTCGTGGCAAAATTGTGAAGAAATTTGAAGAGACTGGAGCAGTTACAAATATTGCAATTCCGGGAAGAGGGACCTATGGGCGATACCATAAATAATATACCGATTTTCACGAATTTCAATAGCCATGGTCCCACTATCAAAAAAATGATCTTTGCCAAATTTCATCAAATTATCTTTAGAATTGCAACCTGTATTTTGATTACACGGTTTACATGGGGGTCCAGCTAGACGGACGGACATCGCTAAATCGACTCGAAAAGTGATTTTAAGCCTATTGGCATACTAAAAGGTGCGTTAAATACATCAGCACAAACTTATAATACCCTTTCCACCTTTGATGGTGAAGGGTATAACAGTGAAATATCATGAAAAAAAATGTTTTATATGTGTTTTATTTACGTTCACTTTTGAAACTGCAAAATGGATAACTCTTTACTTATGGGAGAACTCGCGTCACATGTTAGCTCACTACATTAACGGTCGGTGTCCACAGTTGAGATGAAGAATAACCAAGATAAGTCTGGGCAATCAGAACCGTTGCTTGGTATCCAACATCCCCTACATCACCAATACGAGCATTTAAATGTAATTTTCTTTTTTAAAATACTATTTAATACCATTTAACATTTTTTTTTTAAATTAATTTATCTAACGGCTACTTTTTTACACAGTACAATGTTATTAAAAACAATGTTATTACAGAAATGTTAAATTGCACCGAGTTGTATTAAAAAAGTACTTAAATTTTACAACTAATCAAAATATTCATAACATAACCCCAAACTGAGAAATTAGAAAAATAAAATAATAAAATTAACTAAAATAAAGTTATAAAATAAAACCATTATGTCAGCTAATAAATACGCGGATTTGGTAAAACTGGGAACCCAGTATGCTAGACGTATGAATTATTTGTCCAATCGTATCTTTGGAGAAGTGGCACGTAACACAAACAACAAATCCATGAAGGTATAGTGTCCATGTCATTTTCTGTACTAGATCTCCTGGAATATAACTCATTAATATTTTAGGTGGTTCGCATGTTTAGCGAAGAGCCTGTACAGAAACGTGACTATGTAGTCAACTGGTATCCTCGACACGTAGAAACCCACTTGTTAATGATGAATCTGAGACAGTATGGTCTGTTCCGTGATGAACATCAAGATTTCAAAGAGGAGATGAAACGTTTGCGTAAATTGCGCGGAAAAGCACCACCCAAAAAGGGTGAAGGCAAACGTTCAAAGAAATAAATTGCACAATTGTTTTAATGTCTTATATTCATTATATATTGTTATTTGTAATTAATAATTTAGCTTGACCCTTAAATACAACTTCATCATTTTGCTTACATTCATAAGTAATAATAGAAATTTTACGCTGTTTTTCCGATTTTAATAGAAACTCACAATCCATCTCTATGCGACAGGGTTTGGGAAATGAAAATGATTGCTCCAAAACAATACTTCCCCCACCGGGAAACTTAGAACCTATAACACCCGCAACTATGGCATTTAACAGAGCACCATGAACTTTTCGTTTTTCTTGAGTTACGGCTTCGGTATGTATATAATTAAAGTCCCCTGTTAATTTTGAGAAATCATCTAAATCTTTTTGTGTAAATCTTTTGATAAATTTCAATTCACCGCCATTAAATGGTGTATCATTTAGGGCACGGTTGTGCTTACTTAGACATCTTGTCAATGGCTGATATTTGCCTGTTAATTTCCACAAATTCATAACGTTGGCCAAACTCTTCAAGCAACAATGAGCTTATATTGAAAATGCGTCGATCCCTTTCGTAATGAACCTTAAGTCTTTGTATTTGCTTTAAGGTAGTACCACATAAAATGTTGCTTTTAGTTCTTTCCGTCTGTTTTAAAAGTTGATATAGCAAAGTTAAAAGGTTTAAAATAACTTGCAAATTATTGGCTTTATATAATAGAGCCTTTATTTTGTTAATATTTTCAAGTTTAACAATAAACTTAAGAGCTTGAGAGTCTGAAAATAAGAAAAAATAAGATTCAAGATTTCATTCGGTATAAAACATATAGAAGGTAATTTTGTTTCAAAATGCCTTAATATCTAAAATAATATTGTCCCAAATCCTATTAAAGTATACAATAAGTCTATATAGAAAATACTTGCTTGATTCAATCCCCGGTTTTTCAAAAATTTGTATTCATACCCATTTTTAACACATTTTGAGATAAATATTTTCTTTCGACAATTAATCTTAGGGAAACAATTTTTTATGAAACCTATTAAAAGTACGACACAGGATTTTCTCGAAAATCACTCTATATTATTATTACCTAAACAAATATTACACAATCCCGCTGAACCGTGTAAAATTAATTTTTCATTTGACGTTTCCAGTAGTTCGAAAAACAATTTTAAGACTTCGGCAGATTTAAGATAATTCCAGTTGATAGGATCATAAGCAAAATTTGCTAAATTTGCTGTTACTTGCTCCTGGGCTTCTGGAAATGTAAGAACATTTTATGTTAAAATTTTAATGTTAAATAAATGATAGAAACTTTAAAAATAATTTTAAGCCTTTCTAAATCGTGATTGTTAATTGGATAAAGGAAATAGTTTAACAATATTATTTTTTCAAACTAAATGTGAAGGAAGAAATACCCATTATTGGACTTACCTATATTTGTAGTTGTGTAATATTCTTCCACAAGATGTTCGATATATTCTGGACGATTTATTCCCTGTTCTGGCGTTTTTCTTTTCAAATAATTATGGGTACTAAACATAGTCCAATTTCTGTATGACAAAAATATATATTAAAGGAATATTAAATAGGTTACCAAGATGTTTAGGTTGTATTTAATATGTGGGAAGAATTATGCAACGAAAAGAAATATTTTCGAAAAAAATAACTTCAATAATTACGTTACTGGGAGGACGACAGTAGATTTCAACTTCTATAATTGTCAATAGAATTAGTTGTCAGTACTACTGACCCATGTGTGAAGCTGGTCCCAATAAATCTGAGTCCATTCCGGCTAGTTGAACCGACTGTCAGGGAAATGAATTCACAACTTCTTTTCTGTACGTACCCTACAACTTCTTGGTCTAAAGCGGTATACTGGGTATTAAAATCAATCAAAAACAAATTCCAAAAGTGAACCACTCTAATAAAAGTTTTAAGGTTCTGACATGTAATGAAAAGAATCATCTAAATTTCATCGTCACCCAGTTTAAATATTCTCCAATGCATGTTATATTGCATCATAAGTTATACATGGCAGCTTGGAACGAAAATCTCAGCGATTGCGGTCAGCTTATGATTGCCATATAAGAATACACCGAAATGAATTTGTAGCACAAAACAAGAGACGTTCTGCAACAACTGAGGTCGGAATGTAGTAATAGGGGTTCAGCCTTTTCGCCTCATATATCGTTCCTTGATTTTTTCCAGCATGAGCTCACATATTCAATTGGGCGGACAACACTGCCTGACACATTCCAATGTAAAGACTTTTGCAATAAAAACCATATTAATTTCTTGACCTCCATAAAGAATCCCTAAATTTTCAATTTATAAAAAAATTTATATGCAATATAAAAGATTTTTGATCTTGAGACTACATTTAAGCTTATCAATGAAATAGTAATTCACTAAAACCCAATATTAAGAAAATTATGGTAATAGGTAAATTTATTGTTTAGTAACTCTATTAAAACTTAGTTATTAACTTATAATCTAAACATGTACATATCAGTAAATTTATTTATAGGTTTGAAAACAATTCTATAAACAAAATTAAATTAAAGATTATGGACTCATAGTTTCAAAAGATATAACTCCGTTTTTATGTTTCGTTCTGCTTTCATTACGTGATTTCTTCAATGAGTCCAGTGTCTTCTTTGCCACGAGCTGGTAAATGGCAGCCATGGCCTCAGTGGCTTTATCTAAGGGTAGTTGTTGCAATTGTAATGCTGTTGTTTTGCCAAACGAATCAAATACATCGCTATGGCCGCCGTCTGCTTCCTCAACATAACCAACGCTGGAAGTTCTTGGCGGCGTTTGGTTGACTGAAGCAACAATCGCATCAATGGCATGATTAAATTTTGATTCGCGGATAGATCTTCTGTCAAATTTAACAGTTTTGTGTTTACGTTTAGCTTGAGAACTTTCATCACCTGACTTATCAATCGCCGGCGTAAGAAAAGAAGTTGATACGGAGGGAGAAAATGATTTCTTTCTTATAACTACAATATTGTCTAAAAATGTAAAATTATGATAGTAGAAAAGATTAGGAGTGTATTCAACACCCAGATTTTTAGAGGCTTCCAATTTCTTTTTCTCCATGACATAGGCAGAACGTAAGTTTTTAACTTTTTTCTTAATATCACTCAGCTCCTTGTCACAGGCAGAAGCAATATCCAGCCAAGCACTTTGTTTTACGTCGTAGTTGGTGTAGTTTTCATTGTCATAATTCCATAGACATTCGTATTGCCTATATAAATCAATTAATTCAGTGATTTCTTCTCTTGACCAATCCATTTTCGAAATTGTGCGTTATCTTTACAATTATTTTTTCTCGATATTTATGGTATAACAGATATATTAAAGCATGTGTTATATGACAAACAAAAATTTGCCAAATGTTAACAAATGTAAACACGGAATAATCTTTATGTCTGTTTTTTTTTTGTTTGTTACTTTTTGATTATTTTCACGCTTATTTCAATAAAATAAGTCTATTCTATTGGATATATTATTTTATGCATTTAATTGTATTTTACTGTACTATTTTGTTATTAAATGAATATTTTTACCGAGAGACGCAGGCTTTATCCGTATTTTGTCAACATCTACTACATATTTGAAGCAATACTGTTAAGTACTTTCCATTATAATACTACGCTGTGTGGCAGTTTATCCGTTTATTTAATATTGCCATATCTGCATTTGTTTTCTGTGGTGCCAGAGGGAGTAGAAACATTTTCATTTTCAAATGGCCGTATTCGTATGTGCAAATTAATTATACGCTTACTATGGGTGGGAAGTTATGAAGGACTTAAATTATTTATGTGTATTTTATTTCAAGAAAATGTTTTTCCATTTCTCATTCATTAGTCCCGTTTCACACGAATCAGGTTTACTTGATCAGTTTTTCTTTAAATTTCTTTTGAACCTGCATTCACGTTCACACACAAACTATTTCTTCATTTTATTTTCTTTAAATTTCATACAAATTTCAAAATTTTCGTAAATTTGATAGTACGGTCAGGTTTGCTCAATTTTAATTCTGTCAGTTTTTTCTCATACAAATTCAAGACTTGATAAGCCAAACCTGACTAATGTAAAAGTAGACTTAGAGCTACTTAAAAATTAAGCAGGGACAAAAATGTTGAGAAGTTTGAAAAATAAATATTTTTTCCCAATTTACAACACAAAAAATGTCTTAAAATCAAAAAAATCGAAAATGCTTTTTTAAATTATTCAAATATTTTAACATAAAAAAGCTGAATAAGAGTATTTGTATACCCCTAACGTGTACACTGTAAGGATTTAAAATTACCACAATTAAAAGATGGGCATATGATGTGTAGATTTGCTCTATCTTTTCTTTCATATACGAAAATGGTGTTTATTGCTACCAAAAGGACCCCTTGTATGCATTTTAACACCGAAGAAATACCTATTGATATGTTAAAATTTTTTAAAACTTGGAAAGATTTTCCTCTACTTGGTCTTTCCATCAAAGTTTCAGACGCCTTTTTTAACATTAGTGGGCCCCGTTTTATTGAAATTGTTTTTTTTTCTATGAATAGGTTTCTAGCCCTACGGAAAGTACATACTTGAAAAAATAATAATGGTTGCTAAAAATTTTAATAGTTAATTTGTAAACGAAATCATGTTTTGTATGTTCTAAAAATGGGTTTTTATTATATTGAATATATTAGTTTGAATTAATAAGGCAAGATGGAACGTGTTCCACCATCCACACATGTATGATAAAAATGTATTTACTAGGAGCTTTTTTTAAATTTTTTAAGCAAAATCACAAAAAATCGTCTGGTAGCACTGTTGTATACCACTTTCAAATTCAACTGCAGCCTACTTCAGGAAGAATCCGGCCTCCATCTTTCTTTTTGTCATCGTCGTCTGACAAGCACGGACGTCAATAATTTGAGAAATGGTAAGATGATTAAAAACTGAAATAAAAATTATAATTAAATTCTATAATAATATAAAGAATATTATTAACAAATAAGTGAAACAAATTTTTAAATTAAAATCGGATGGCAATTGATAAAAGTAAACACGTGTACTTAAAAATTGTTTCAACATAACCTCAATGCAAAGTACTTTTTACTCATTTTTTTTTTGTTCTTTTAGTCTCACCGTAAATTTTCGGCTCCTCGCCATGGTTCCATGGCCTTCTACCCCAAGAAGCGCGCTGCTCGTCATCGTGGTAAGGTTAAGGCTTTCCCCAAGGATGATGCCAGCAAACCAGTACATTTGACATGTTTCTTGGGCTACAAAGCTGGTATGACTCACATTGTCCGTGAGGCTGACCGTCCTGGTTCAAGTAAGTATTTGTTTTTTTTTTACTCTAAATTATTAGCAGAAAAATATTTTTATGATGAGAAAAAGTTAATTTATTATGGTTAGAACAAAAATGATTTCTATGATTATAAAGTAACTAGGGCGGACTGATTCAATGTTCCTTTCGAAGAAATTGAAAATTGTTTTTAATATTATAACTAACACGTGGATTTTATTTTGTATTTTTCTTTCAGAGGTGAACAAGAAGGAGGTCGTTGAAGCTGTAACCGTTTTGGAAACACCACCCATGATTGTTGTTGGTGCTGTTGGTTACATCGAAACTCCCTTCGGTCTACGTGCCTTGGTTAATGTCTGGGCTCAACATTTGTCCGAAGAATGCCGTCGTCGTTTTTACAAGAACTGGTAAGTTTAGCCTAACCCTAATATTTCTTTGCTTTTAAAGACCACGTGGTGTTGAATTTCCTTTTCAATAAAAAATGCATATGCTATGTCTTTTTGTTTAATGATGATAGATGGTATCTGAGAGCTTCTTATGAGGATATAACACTATACCGTCTCTGTTGCCTTCCTTCTGATCCCAAAAAGACTTAACAAATGTGTTTAAGGGAAAATTTGTGGTCATATAAAATTGAGATTTTTTGTTTATGATTTATCTAATTTATTGTAAAATATAAAGTTCTTGGATCAGCTTGCTGAGAGAGCTTTTAAAATCTCCTTTAGTCGTGTGAGCTCAAACTGATAATGCCTAAAAGAACTTTCCTTAAAGGAAAGGGGTCTTTGAAAGTATTTAGAACTGTTTGCCAAGTGAGCACGACAGGAAGTTGTAATCTCCGCTCGCTTTAATGCGATGAGGTTCTCTTCCTTTTTCGTTTATTTTTAAACAGCTATGAAATTGTGTTTTTGAACCTAAGAAAACAATGGAGCTAAATGTAGAAATTCTCAAAATGTGATTACAATCATACACTTTGCGTCATCTTCAATTCCAAAGCAGATTAGAAATAATGCCATAACTATTGTTGCCTTGTAAAATTAAATGCAAGATTTCATTGTTATAACCAGGTACAAATCTGAAAGAAAAGCTTTCACCAAGGCCAGCAAGAAATGGAGTGATGATTTGGGCAAGAAGAGCATTGAAAACGACTTCCGTAAGATGCTTCGTTACTGTAAGGTTATCCGCGTTATTGCTCATACTCAGGTAAATATAATTTATTTATTTATTTAAAAAGTTAGTAAAAACGAACGCGATGTCCTTGGTCTCTGGCGCTGCGTGCTGTAGTTAGACTTTCGGGTTTAATGGCGGCACAAAGTGTTAAGAGTTCCTAAAAGGCGGTCTTGCTAGAATGCTTAATGTCTAGTTACATACCGCAACGTCGCAGATTAAATTGCCCTTCGGGTGGCGATTTTTGATATATTCCACTAACTGTACGTAGTCGCTTAGGCAGTGATCGTACAGTTAAACCATATCACAAACAGACCTTCCATCAATACATTATATATGAGATCTTTTAGTTATGTGTAACTAACAGTATTTTTCATTGGCTTTCCCTCTTTAGATCCGTTTGATCAAGCAACGCCAAAAGAAGGCTCATGTTATGGAAATCCAATTGAACGGTGGTTCCATTGAAGACAAAGTTAAATGGGTTAAGGAACATTTGGAAAAGCCCATTCCCGTCAGCAACGTTTTCGGCCAAGATGAAATGATCGATTGCATTGGTGTTACCAAGGGTAAAGGTTTCAAGGGTGTCACTTCCCGTTGGCACACAAAGAAATTGCCACGCAAGACTCACAAGGGTTTGCGTAAGGTTGCCTGTATTGGTGCCTGGCATCCATCTCGTGTGGGCACAACTGTTGCCCGTGCCGGTCAAAAGGGTTACCACCACCGTACCGAAATCAACAAGAAGATCTACCGCATTGGTGCCGGTATCCACACCATGGATGGCAAGGTAATTATAAATCTATCCTCAAGTCTACTCAATAAATATTCCTCGTTTATGATGATAACTACATTAAGTACCGACATCAAACAATACTTTTTTTGATTAATCACATGATATATCAAATGATAGGACTGATCACATCTTTTTAAGCTTAAATTAATAAATTTTCTAGAGCCTTAAAATTAATTCCAAAATATTTTATTATTTTTTTTAGGTTATCAAGAACAATGCTTCCACCGAGTACGATTTGACCGACAAATCCATCACCCCCATGGGTGGTTTCCCCCATTATGGTGAAGTTACCAACGATTTCATCATGCTTAAGGGTTGTTGTATCGGTTCCAAGAAACGTATTCTTACTTTGCGTAAGACTTTGTTGAAGCACACCAAACGTTCTGCTTTGGAACAAATCAAACTCAAGTTCATCGATACCTCCTCCAAGATGGGTCATGGTCGTTTCCAAACCCCAGCCGACAAATTGGCCTTCATGGGTCCCCTCAAGAAGGATCGTATCAAGGAAGAACAAGCTGCCACCACCAGTGCTGCTGCTACCACCACCGCTTAAATTGTTTTTTCCTAAATTCATACATATTTGTTTTTATGTACTTTGTGGAGATTTATTTTTTTTATACATCGAATGTATGGAGAAAATAATAAAGAAAATAATAATTTAAGTAAATCCTATTTATATAAATCTTTTATTTCTACATTTTGACTGTGATAGATTTGCTTAGTAGATTAAAATAGTTTTAGATAAAAATAAAATGTTTAAATTTTAAACCATTTATATTTTTACTGAAAAAGGGAAAGTAGTAGTTAGAAAATTGCTTACTTTATACCCTTCACCACCCTAATGGTAAGGGTGTTTCAAGTTTGTGTTGATTTTTGTGGCGCATAGAAATATTTATTTATTTCTTCAATAATATACAAAGCCAATAAGGCCAAATACTTATAGATAATTCCTGAATATCAAGAATATACACAAAAAAGATAAAGATATACTATTAAAATACAAAAGTTTTTCTTTTTACACGTTAAAATGCTTTACAAATTGGCTCCCCAGCCGAAGTAAAATAGTAAATAAAAATAACAATAAAAGTAAAGAATAGTGTATCTGATAAATTAAGTATATAACATAAGTTAATATGATCAGGTGAATAATTATAAAGAAACAAGATAAAAATTAACGAAATGATTTATAATATTCAGAATTAGAAACATAATTTGTTGTTTAAATCACACATAAAAGTTTCAAACGAAATGCATTATTAGATTGTGAAAATAAACGAAGTTCTATAGGTAAATAATTCCAACAACGAGCAATTCTAACTAGAAAAGAACGTTCAAAAACGCTATACTTTATCCTGGGAATAACAATTTGGGGATTCCTGGTGGAATGAGTAAAATTAAATAAAGAACAGAGTTGAGAAGGCTGTCCACTCCTAAGAACCCTATAGAATAACAATAAGTTTCTATAAAAAATGAATTGCTTATAATTACAACCTAGAAACATATTTACATATTCAGATATATGATTTCTTCTATGGACCTTATAAACATAACGAAAAATAGTATTAACGACTCGATTAACTCTAACAAAAATATAGCCAAGGCAACCAGAAAATACATCCAAACCATAAAAAACGTGAGGCATTAATAAAGCATAAGCTAATTTATACCTCAGACTACATGGTAAATAAACGCTGTTAGAATAAATTCTACGCAAAATTCCAGTAACCCTAAAATAAACCTGGTCGACGTGGGCCGCAAAAGTGAGTTGGTCGTCAATACAAACTCCAAGAACTCGAAGACAGTCAATAAATGAAATTGTGCTACCTCCAATTGAAATACTTAGTCCAGTAAAATTTTGCCCAACCTTACCAAAAAGAATTGCTTTAGTCTTAGAAGAATTAATATGCAAGAAGTTTGAAGTAGACCACTGTAAGAAATTAGTAAGACTATAGTTAGCATTAGCCTCCAAAACATCAACATTGTCACGATCAGCACAAAATAACAAGAAGACATCATCAGCAAAGATAAAAGATCTACATAAACTGGTATCTATATAAGAAGGAAGATCATTCATATATTCATAACCGAATTGAAAGCCTTAGTTAAATCCAACGACACTAGCAAAGACAACTTATCACTATTCAAATTATTCTGTTAAACTGAGCAATAACAATGTTGTGCTATGTCCTCGAAGAAAGGCAAATTGAGAAGAAACAATGTGATTGTAGACAGATGACAAAATTTGATTTTTTATTAAATGTTCCACTATTTTAGACAAAGCCGGGAGAATAGATATAGGTCTCAAGTCCTCTAAACTATGAACTACCCTAGATTTAGGTATTGGAACTACTCTAGCTATCTTCCACGACGAAGGAAATACGGAATAAGTAAGTATTGAATTAATATGAAAAATTAATAGGTGTGAAATATGTGGGAAAATAATTTTAAGAAACTGAATGGGTATTCCATCAGTGACGGTGGACCTAGACTTAATTTTACATAGTGCTAACCATAAATCAATTTCACTAATACATTCAAACGAAAATAGTCCAAAATTTAAGCCATGGTCTAAATCACTTGTGTTATCACCAACAGGGCTATTCACAAAGTAAGAATTAACTTCATCAGCATTAAAGTAAACAGAAGATAGACCATCATCAGAAGTAAGACCTTGTTTTTTTTAAAAGATTCCACATAGCAGAAGTGCTTAAACCCGCAAACAATCTAGAAAAATATTTTTGTCTTTCCTTACGTATTATGTTTTTAGCTTTATTACGGTGTCTGCAAAAAATTCTCCAATTATCTATAGTAGATGAATTGCGAAAAGCACTAAAAGCTAGGTCTCTAAGAGAGATTTCCAGTCTTACATTATTTGATTTCATCCAAGTATTAACTTCACATGGAATTCTTTTTCTAACAATCGGCACGAAGTTATAAAGATTTTCAATCAGCGAAGAAAGTAATGAGGACTGGTAATCAACGTTATTTGATCTAAAAAAGAGAGCAGAATCATAATCAGACAAGAAAGAAAAGATATTGGTCTTAGACCCTTAGTATACCGATATTCTTTTAGTATACCGATATTCTTATAACCACTTTCTAAATCAATTTAACGATTTTAGTCCATCTGGTAGGCTGGCAGGACCCCATGCAAAGCTTGTAATTGAAATGCAGGTCGAATTTTAAAATCTATCGATTTCAGATATACATATTTTTGAGAATTTCATGAAATTTATCAAAATGCTCCTCCTTGCTTGTTTTTTAATTTAATTCTTCTTAACTTAAAAAGACAAGTGGTTTGTTTTCTTTTGAATCGGAATTCAAATAAACAAATCAAACCTAGGGCCTGTTCGGAAATGCATCACTGCGCTGCATCACGACATTTAGCGCTTGATAATAAGCTAATTGTATTATTTTGCTCCAAATTTTTTACGCAAGTAGAAAGCAGTGCTGCACAAAAATATGTACGCCTAAACAGCGCATCATAGTATTTCATGCTGCAAAGTTTGCAATCGTGATGCAGTGCAGTGATGCATTTCCGAACACGCCCCTATTTGCCGTCCTTTATTTGTGGGCCTTTTGTGACAAGGGTCTTCATGATACCTTCCACGTTTTTTATTTTTAATTCATTAAAATTGTAGCAGACTTCAATTTTTGGACTCATACAGTCTTAATAACACAAACCAAGTAGAAGCTTTTACAATAATGATATTTTGTAAACATTCATTTTACTCATTTATTTATTGTACAACCAAATACATATTTTAAGTTCTATTTTATTAAAACAACATAAATTCAAATTAAATTTTCACGTAAGTAGTCTAATCGTTGTATTTAATAAATATATGTCTAGCTTTGATTAAAATTTATTGAGTACGAGCCAGTGTTGGGATCTTGTTGCATTTGGAAATTTGAGGTTGATAAACCGAAAGGTTTTAATATCATATTACCTAAATCTTTTAATTTATCAATCATTTCGGCTTTTAAACGTTCATTACGTTCTTCGACAATGGGCGGCAAACGAATCATAGCCTCTCGGGCCTCATGCTGGCCAGGATCTAATTCGTATACTTTCTTGTAATCAGATAAAGCTTCATCTAATTTGTCTTCATGTTCATACAATTTAGCGCGTCTGAAAATAAATAATTATATTTAGAAAAAGAAAGATATTTCATAAGATATACAAAGGCAATAACACTATAATTAACGATTACTTTCTTTACTACAGCAATAGACTAAGTAATAGAACCTATATACCTCAACAAAGCACGAACATATTCTGGCCACAATTCTATAGCTTTACTGCAATCATCAATGGCTGTCTTTTTTGAATCCAGTTTAATTTTGGCCGCAGCTCTATTGCCAAATAATACAGCTCTTTCTTTGGTAGCACTAAGTGGACAAATTTTTAACGCATCCGTATATAGATCTATAGCTTCTTCTGCCTGATTGCTTTTAAAAAGTTCATTAGCTTCTAGTTTTATTTTATCGGCCTTTTGTTTATTAGCTTCCAATTCTTCCGCCGTCATAGATTTTTCCTTTTCGGCCAATTCATTTTCATCAATTTCCTCGTGTATATATTCTGGTATGCTGGAGTCAACCTCTGCCTTTTCATTGTTACTTCCACTGGCTGTATTGCTGTCTATTTTATCATCATCGCTTAGGTTTAGCTTCGTTTGTTCTTCTATGATTTCCTCAACTATTTCTGCAGTGGATTTTTTAGTTTCTTCTTTGGATGTTTCAGTTGTAGGAGGTTTTGTGCTGGCATTTGTTACTGACTGCTGTTCATCGCTTATGGCGTCCTGATATTCATCATCACTGCCAATTATTTCAGAAATTTCTGGCATGTTTTCTTGTTTTAATATTTATTATTTTTGCTTAATACTAAGAAAATTATGTAGGAATTGCAAAAAAAGGCTTAGTAATTTTGTTTCGCAGATTAACTTTTGACAATTAGTTATGACATTTTAGCTAAAGGTTTTTTCTAGATTTCAACGATAAATTTCTAAACAATAATAAGATAATATCATCTCTAATGCAAATGTAAACAATTACAAGGAACTGTTATCGCTAATGTAGAAATATTAGGGGAAATACTTATAGACAAATGAATTATTTGATATATAAATAAAAATTTGTTCAATTAGTTAATTTATATATGTTTTATTTTCATTCATTTATTACATATGACTTCATATATTTGATGACTTCATATTTTAGAGAAGGCAAATCACTATGACTCAGAAGCTGAATAAATTTAACGTCGCTGAATAAATTTAACGGCGACACCTTTTGGCAGTTAATTGACTTTGGACTTAGAAAGAAAAGCGCACGTTTTACTAACAAAAATTCAGGAATATAATTTTTATAAATAACAAAATCAATGAAGGAGTCAATAATATTAAAGGACTTTATATTAGAAAAATATAATGAGGCTAAAGTTCCCGAACAAACGCTGGAAGTAATATTTGAAAATAAAAACCAGGTAAACAATTATAAAAAAATGTAAACCAAAATTTCTCTAATATTGTACTGTTATATAGTCATTAGGAAACGGAAGTGCTCAGGAAAAATGCAAGGGTATAATATGGCCATTTTCACGTTCTCCTATGAAAAATATTACCGTAAAGCGGAAGCAAATTTTAGTAGAGTCTCAATTGGATTCTAAAAATGCTAAGGAAATTATGGAAATAACACTGGATACGGAGGTAAAAATTTAGATTTTAAAGAATGCAAATTTAGCGGGGACTGTTACTGTATGTCAGAATATTTCAAATTTGCACCATCCATGTCCATGGCTCGAAGTGTTTTCGATACAACCAACTCCACTTCACTCAGTGCTAAAGATTTGTGAACTCATTTGGTTAAAGAAGCTCAATTTCTTGGCCTACATCTCCTCAACAATAGATTTAATGAAATTGTTCAAATAAGTACATATATAACACATTAAAACATGATAAACCCCGCACCCATTAAAGCCTTAACATAATTAATATAACTTAAACTTTTTATTAAACAGGACCTACAGGAATTCGAATGGCAACCCGGAGATACTATTGCCATTTTACCCATCAATTCTTATGAAAAGGTTGAAGAACTACTACAGCTCCTTGATATTGAAAGTAAATCAGACACGGTATGTTCCATTAATGTTGCAAGGTTATGCACAAAAAAATCTGCTAAAGTTCCGGCCTATATACCCGTCTCCACGACACCTCGAGAAATTTTACGTGATTGTCTTAACTTAAATACAGTATTAAAAAAGACATTTCTAAGAAGTTTAGCAGACTACTGTTCGGACAATGAAGAGAAGGCGTTTTTGAAATGTTTATCATCAAAAGAAGGTTCGACATTTTACAATGATCTTATAATGGAGAAGGCTTATACAATAAACGATATACTAAAACTCTGTCCCACATGCAAACCACCTTTTAGCTTAATGGTGGAACATTTAACAAGACTTCTACCCCGGCCTTATTCCATAGCAAATAGTCCTTTAAAAACATCCAAAGAAATATGCATAATATTCTCTATTTCGGAAAAGAATCCTGGTGTAACTACACAAATGTTGAAAGAGAAATGTCAAGAAGAATCTAGCAAAATTCCAATATACTTAAGAGAACCCAACAATTTTCGTTATACAGCCGATAATTATCAAGAAAATCAAATTTTAATAGCAATTGGTACTGGTTTGGCACCATTTTTGGGCTTTCTTCAGCATAAACAAAAAATTATGGAAAGCGAGAAAACAGAAAACCCTGGTATAACTTGGCTTTTTGTGGGTACTACCTCGGAAGAAGCTGTTATTCATCGAGAGGAATTGTTAAAGTGGCAATCAAAGAATGTTCTGAATAATTTTGTAACATCTTATTCGCGTGTTCCAACGGCAGACTTTCATTATGTTCAAGATTCTTTGGAATCAAATGCTCAAGAATTCGTGGAGTTACTTTTGAAAACGAATACCACTCTGTATTTATGTGCTGATGGTGGACAAATCTCTAAATCTATAGAATCAACTATACAAAAAATCTTGGCTAAAGAGTTGACTTTAACTAACGAGGAGGCTGTTGAGGTGCTTAAAGATTTTAAGGCTAAAAAGAAATACAGAGAAGACATTTGGCTGTAGATGACGTTAAGGAAATGAAACATTTTCATATTTCTTTAAAAACTGTGATATCACATAAAATTCAACTTTAGCTAAATTTAAATCTTCTTGTACATAAACTTCTGAAGGGGGAAATGTTTATAGAATGTCATGTTAATGAATTTTAATATGGAAATTTTACTGTTATGACAAACTTACAAATCAAATTTTTCATACAAAATTCCTACTTCATAATTTTATAATTCGCTTATAAATTTGCAGATTAAAATTGTAATTTTTGTAAGAATAAAGTATTTATAAAATTAAATCATAATAAAAGGTATTTTTATAATTCCCAGGGATATCAAAGTACTACAGCTCATGGTTCATTCGATGTCGATATTTATTTTGGATACAGACTGACACTGAAAATTCCAAGAATAGCTTCATCTGCATATGCAAGCGCCCATGATTCCGTACCATATAATAACACGAGTAGTATAATTATAATTTTAGTTCTTACAGAGCTTTATTTCTTATCTGCCTGCTTAAGCCAAAATAGCATCTGTTGGCAAATATGAGTCTACGTTTGATTTCGAAACTTATGTCGTTATGTATGTTGACGAAGGTACCAAGGTAAACAGGTTCTTTGACAACCAAGTAACTATAGTTCTCAACGATCACATGTGGTCCATTTCTTGTGGACTGTCTTTTGCTTTTGATTCATTAACAACTAGACCCATTTTACTAGATTCTTTTTCGATACTTGAAAAGGCGACAGCCACCACTCGTAATGTGCGTTTATGTTAAAAATTGTTTCAGATGTATTAACTGCAGCATTACGCAGGATTTTCTCTAACACAATATTGAAGAGATCGCATGATAAACTATCGCCTTGCCATAATACCCGTTTACTTACAAAGGACTCCGATAGGTTCTTACTTATTTTAACTGATGTATTAGTTAATGTCATCACATTATTAGCTTCGTAGGGATGCCAAACTTAGACATTGCTTTAAATAACTTCGTTCGTATCGGGCTGTCAAAAGCAGCTTTGTAGTCAACCAGTGTGTAATTGTTTCTTTTGGGTCTTCTGCAGGATTTGAAGTAGCGTAAAGTTTTGGTCAGTGGTAGATTAACCTGGCCTAAAGCCACATTGGTTTCGATTATTTCGAGAATACATTATATCTCTATAATTGGACCATGCGGTTTTATCTCCTTTTTTGTACACTGGACAAAAAACCATATGGTTTTTATTAGCTGGGACATACTCCTTATCAACTTATCACATGCGGCCTTAAAAGCTCTTGGCAAACCATCGGCAAAGGAAGCTTTGTTATTTTTCAGTCGTGTTACTGCAATTATAAACTCATTTTTTGTTGGGTAGTGGACCTAGTGATGGGACAAGGGTAAATACCCAAATGGTAAATTGGGTATTAAAAGGTTAATACCCAGGTATTTACCCAAGCACTTGGGTATTTACCCAAAATGTTGGTATAAATCAAAATAAAAAAAAATTAAAATAAGAAGCTGTGGGTGCTAAGGGGACGTTCAGAAGCAGCTGAAGTACTAGGAGCTGTTAAAATTCGAACATCTACTTTGCTTAATTGCGTACTTCCACAAATTTCTTTCCACTAATTTACTGGAGAAATTTCATCCAAACAAAAGTTTTGGCCCAAAAATCATTTCTGGCCCTGTAATTGACAAAATCTGTCATTACATTTATGTTTAGCGCCTGTGACATTGTGTAAATGAATTCCAATACAGGAGGTACCTCAGATAAATTCGAAAATGTTCAAAATTCTGTTGCTCTACGTAACAACGAGTATTTGTTATTCAAATGAGTATTTACCCGAAATTAGATAAATACCCGGGTATGAAGGTGGGTATAAATAGGTAAATACCCAGCGTTAGGTAAATACCCAGGTCTAAACCCATCTCTAAGTGGACCTATAATGCAGTCATCATTGATTTGTTCAGCCGTGTTGTTGTAACTGCGATATTATTGGTATAGCAAAGTGGAATTTTGAGATTTCCGAGTTGTTCCGGTACGAAGAACCGACTGCCGTGGAAACGAAGGCGTGCCATCTTGATCGCTTTCATTTGATTCCAATAATTTACAAAAATGCTCCTTCCATGGTTTTAGCACGCTTTCTGCATTTGTGTTCAGGTTTCCTTGGTTGTCCTTACAGGAGAAGATACAACTACCAAAAGCATCCGACTTTTGTTTAACTTCTTGATAAAATTTCATCAATTTTCTCAAACACACGTCTTTCCATTTCTTAAAATTTTCTTCGGAATAAGCGTTTCTCTTTCCTCCTTTTTTTTCGATATCTTTCTAAAGTTCGATGCGTAACTACTGATTGTAAAGTTGCCCTGTAGTAGACTGTATTTTTCTCAGCGGTGGCATTGCGGCAATCCTCGTCATACCAAGAGTTTTTAGGAAGAGGATTTTGGGACCCTAATACAGATTTTGCAGCAGTCTTCATCTTCTTAATGCCTTGGCTTCTGTTATATGAAGATTGTCTTAGACTATCTCATATACCAGAAACCTGGACCAGGTGTAAAGTTGTCTTTATCCCCAAAGCAGGTAAAACTTCACGCACGAAGCCGAAGGATTTCAGACCTATTAGTACGTTCCCACGGCAGTCGGTTCTTCGTACCGGAACGACTCGGAAATCTTAGGATTCCGACCAAGGACTGCCACTTCTGCGATCTTACCAATAATATCGCAGTTACAACAATAACAAAAACAGGCCTATTAGTCTTAGCTCCTTCCTTCTTAAAACTTTGGAGCGTATTATAGAAGCGCATATTCGTGCTTCAATAGATCCAAGGCTCCTGTCCAACTCACAGCATGCCTATAACAAAGGCAAATCTGTTGAGACTGCACTCCACTCACTAGTAAGTCATATTGAAAAATCTCTTGAGTTCGGCGAATTCACACTTGCCGCCTTCCTAGACATAGAAGGTGCCTTTAACAATATAACACCGGAGTCGATTTTGTCGGAAATGGAGGACCTAAGGGTCGACAAACCCATTATCTCGTTTGTAGATAAGCTTCTTACCTATAGAGTCATTTGCTCAACCATGGGCACTGCTACAATCTATAAGGTAGCCTGTCGAGGTACTCCACAAGGGGGTGTACTATCAACTCTTCTGTGGAACCTTGCCATAAATAAACTACTCACTGAATTAGATCCTCTGAGATTCAACACCATCGCATACGCGGATGATGTCGCTATAGCAGTGTCAGGGAAATTTCTTAACACACTGTTACAACGTCTTGAAACAGCTCTTGACATACTCTACCGTTGGAGTGTCTTCAACGGCCTTGAAGTCAATCCAACTAAAACGGAACTTGTACTTTTCTCGTGTAAATACAAAATACCCAACTTTATTCTTCTAAAATTAAATAAGGTAGAACTTATGCTCACTGACCATGCCAAATATCTGGGGGTCATTCTGGACTCAAAACTGTCCTGGAGCATGAACACCCAATTTAGATTGTCCAAAGCGTCTATTGCACTCTACTCATGTAGAGGGCCGTTGGCAAAACCTAGGGTCTAAATCTCATCAACACTGCCTGGCTCTTCGGCATGGTGGTTAAGCCTATATTAATGTATGGCGCGCTGGTTTGGTGGCCTGCACTCACCAAGGCAAACCAGTGGGACTATTTTAACAAAATCTTAAGATCTTCCGCTCTAATGATTACCGGTGCCTTAAGAACTACTCCCACTTCATCCCACTTCTAGGGAAGGAAATTTGCTTTAGGCTCCCTAATCAATGTAGTGTCCTACACTTCATAAAGCAGTCAAATGTTTGAGATACCACAGAATATACGACAGCGATATTCGTTTCTGTATCGACAGTCAGGCTGCCATAAAATCCCTATCTAATGTCCACACTACATCTGTTGTTACCCGCGAATGCCGGGCATTTCTTAACGAGATGGCGAGACATTGCAAGATCGCACAACATACCTGGTAACTCCACCGAGGACAAACTTGCTTAGTCCGGTGCTCTCCTGAGTCAGGATAACATCGACCAATTTACAGGCTTACCGCTATCTGCCTGCAAATCAATTATTAGGCAATTTCTTTTCGCGTCAGCGCAAAGCAAGTGGTTTTCGGAAACCACTTCTTCCATATCTAGGCAAACATGGCCCACTTACAACACTAAACGTTCAAATAGTTTTTTAAACTTACTTCGACACAGACTCCGCAACCTTATCTCAAACCTAACAGGTCATTGCGCTTCTGGGCTACATGCCAGAAGACTTAATCTTCAATTCTATGACAACTGTCGTAGTTGTCATAACACAGATAACATAACAAGGGATGCTGTCGTAACATCGGCTACCTGTCTTACCTAACCTAACCGTGTCTCCCCTGAAGTTACCACAAAGACACCATCTGCAGGATCAAGCGACGTTGACTTCATCGTCAGCCCCTTGCTTAACCCAAAGCAGCCATAAAAATACGAAACGAAAACAAAATAATTTTAAAAATAACGAATATATTTAACAGAAAAAAAAATTAAAAAAGTGCTTAAAATTTATAAAATTTAAACTTTGTAAAATAATGCATGATTTATTGTGTTGTTAAAAAATATTAAAGATAATTATCATAATATAATTAAATAAATCAAATATACAGTTTCTATATATATATAAAAAAATACATAAAAAAATATTAGCCCAGTTCACAAACCGTGGCAAAAAGTCTAGCATGGTAGCATTTGCTAAGGGGTATAGCAAATGAAAAAAATTTGCTTTAACGTTTTGCAACTGCTACGATGCTAGACTATTGGCAAGGGATTCTAAAGTGGGCTTTTGGGTGTATACATACAAAACATAATTGCTTTGAAAAAAGAAGAACTAAATGTTTTATATAAATTGTTTATTATTTTTTTTATTTATTTTTCAAACTCTTTTTTGTTTTCATTAAGATTAGTTATTTATTTTCTATACATAAGTAAAATATATAAACGGAATATATTTTGTAATACAGACAGTTTTCATTTAACAGGCTTTTAAGTTGTTTTCGTTTTTATTTAAATATTGTTATTAATATTAATATTTTTTTCAAATATTTATTATATTTTCTACATTCAAAGATATGACCATTAAAAATTTGATTTATTTAGTATTTGTATAAAAATGGAGTTTATTATTTTCATTTTTTTTCTCTCAATTTAGGTGGTTATTTTAAAATAATTTTTATTTTATATTGAACTTTTTAAACAAACAATTTCGAATAAATTTGAGGGTTATTTAAGAGAGAGTCAAATCAAAATTTTTCGAAAGAAAAATACGATTTTTAAACCTCACCATTTGAGATTTCAATGGAATAACGCCATCGAAATATTAGTCAATTCGTTTCGTCATCATAAAATTATTCCCGATTAAAAGTCAAATTGTAGTCATTTGCGGAAGATTAACATTTTCTGCTTTAATATGAAGAAATCCGTGGCATCTTCTGTTAACCTTGACTCCCAGTGGAGCATAGGGCCTCAAAATCTGTGGCTGAGGCTAATGGAATTGCTCTCAAATACCTATGGTGAGGTCGGTACTAGTGCTGTGAGTGGTTTCAACGCTTCTGAAGATGTGATTTTAAGTTCGAAGACGGTGGAAGAGAGAAGATTTTTGAAGATGTAGATTTAGAGGCATTACTTGACCAAGAATCGTGTCAAACGCAACAAGAATTGGCGGAATCATTGGGGGTGAGGCAACAAAACTTTTAAAACTCCTGAAAGAGACGGAAATGATTTAGAAACAAGGAAATTAGGTGCCTTACGAGTTGAAGCCGAAAGATGTTGAACGGCGTGTGTTTGCTTGTAAACATCTGATTGCAAGTCGGATGAAAGGGATTTTTATCCAAGAGCAGAAAACTAAGGGCATATCTCGGGTAACTGCATATATACGCTTCCAAGGTCATGCTCTGTATTTGGTTGAACCTGCTCGACGTTGTTGAAAGCGACTGAAACAAACACAGGCGATTCACATTACAACGAGAGACATAATAAAGTGATCTTAGACCATGACCATTGGGGTGCTTCTATTTTTTTCGTGAACAGGCGTATAGTAAAATCGAAATCTACGCCTAATTCTAAGAAAGTTTCCCTAAGAAACCAGATGTTTAAAATGAAAACCTAGCTAGCGCCTTCCTTAGTTTTCAATATATCGAATTATATCCAAAACATTTTTTTTCCAAAATTCTATTCAATGTGTAGGAAGTGAATATTCCCAGTAAAAAATATATGGATTAATCCATAATCGAGCAACAAAGGAGTAATGACTTGTTCATCCATTTGGAGTAATAAGCGAGCTATCGAAACTTCTTATTTTGTTTTGTTGTTTATGCCTCGCTTAATACTCCAAATGGATCAACGAGGGATGCTTCAGTTCGTTTTTTTTTCTTTGACATAACAAAAAATATTTTGCTCAAATTAAAATGAAATGGATCAAAAAATAAACAAATACAATTTTTTTACTTTTTTTGTTTCGGTAATTGGTGAATTTTTTATTGCATGTTTTAAATAATATATTACGCGTTGTCTTTTCTTTAAAACTAATTTGAACTAACTTTTAATTCTAGAGCTTTAGAAGAGGAAGCCCTACGCACAGCCGAAGAAGCTGCCGCACGTAAGGCTAAAGAAGAAGCTGCTCGCCAGGCAGAAGAAGCCGCTTGTCAGTCAGAAGAGTCTGCACGTCTAGCCGAAGAACAACGCAAACGCCAAGAAGAGGAGGAAGAAATGAACCGTTTGGCTGAAATCGAAAGACAAGCTGAGGAAGCTGTCAAGGCCGCCAAGGAAGCTGAACAAAAGTAGATAAAATCTACAATAAATTTTAAATTTTGCGCTTACATTTGAGTTTTCTTAATTTTCCAGAGCCCTTGAAGGCACGTTTCCAACATACATAAATAAAAATCAATATTTTCTTATTTTTGTAAAAAATAACTAAATTTGTATTTTATATAAATGTTTACTCCCTTTATGCTTCTTTAGGAGACAAAAACGATTACTCTCTCTGTCGTCATTTTCAAGACTAAAGGGAGCACTCCATAAGGAGCTTAAAAGGAGTGCTCGTATCTGCGGACATGCTGTGTTAAAAATCCTATGAGTTTCGGAGTTTTATGGAGTAATCCATTACTCGCAAAGGAGCGCTCCAAGAGTACTCTTTGGATGATCCTATTTTTTACTGGGTTTTTAGGCCTCGCAGCGCTAGATAGGTTTTCATTTTAGACACCTAGTTTCTCAGGCAAACTTTCTGAGAATCAGGTGCAGATTTTGCTATACGCCTGTAGCGTTTTTTGGCTCCCATACAAATCGACACTCTTATGACCATGCTCGATTCCATGTTGCGAAGTTGGTCAAGACACTCTTGGAAAGATCGTATTCTCCAGACGTTGCTTCTTCGAACTATCACTTATTTCGATTAATGCCACACGGCCTGGCTGACCACTATTTCCGGTCTTAAGAAGAAGTTAAATATTGGGTCAATTTTTTAATGCCGAATTCTTACGCTGACCGAAAGATACGAAAAAGTAGTGACCATCACTATTATCCATATTTCAGAGAAGAATGCAGAAAGAGGATGGGCCAGTTCGTAAATGCATCACTGCACTGCATCACGATTGCAAACTTAGCAACATGAAATATTATGATGCTCTGCTGATGAGTACACATTTTTGGGCAGCACTGCTTTCTATTTGCGTAAAAAAATTGGATTAAAGGACTAAAGTAAGCTTATTATCAAGCGCTAAAAGTAGTGATGCAGCGCAGTGATGCATTTACGAAACGGGCCCGATGTTGCGAAATTGGTCAAGACATACTTGCTTCTTCGAATTATTAGTTGTTTCGATTAATGGCGTACGGCCTGGCTGACCAGCACTTCCCGTCTTATGAAGAAGCAAGACATTTGGTCGATTTTTGTATCGCTTTTAAAGATGACCAATTTTTGAAATGAGGGGTTCTTTTTCTTCTCCTGATTTTATTTGTAATAGGGGAATATTGAAAAGTTTAAAAATTCACCGGGAATTGTTATTCATAATTGTGTATGTTTTGAAAAATAAAAAAATCTTGAAAAAAACGAAATTTGAAATGTATATAAAATATTTTAAGAACTCTTAAAATTGTATGGGCTTAAAGAATCTAGACAGCAAAAATTTCATCAAAATCGGAGATGGTGAGGTTTTTGTGCTTGTTCGAAAAATTAAACTTTGACTTAAAAATAGCAGTAACAATACTGGATATTTTAGTTATTTTATTATTTTTTGTTTCTTTCGTTGCTAATACATTTTGAAAACATTTTTCAATTTAATTTACTTTTTAAAGTTTTGAAGTTTGTTTTTGGATGTATGTATATAAAAAAATTGCATTAATTTAATTTTACTATATATTACATATATTTATTTAGATAAAAACTAATAAAAGTATTACTAAATGTATATGTAAATGTTTTCCAATAACTACTAAATACCATTTATTTGAATAAAGCCAAAAAATGCTAAAATTATTTATTTTTACAGGGCACTTAAAAAATTTCTTTTAAATTCTAAAAAATTGAAAATTAAAGTTTTAAAAATTTCTTTCGTTTCGGTTTTTTGTTTTTAATATTTTAACTAGTTTAATTCGTAAAAAACGTTATTGGCATTTTATTTAGATTTTAAAGACAAAATTTGTGCGCAAAAAGTTGCTACCATGTTTTTTGTTTTTATTTTTTTTATTTTCGTTATTTGTATTAAAATTTTAAGCAGTTTTATTAAATGTTGTATATATTTTGTTTTATATATACTATAAAAATTAATTCTTGTTTCTAATAATTTACAGGTTTTCATCATCATATGTATTTGAATAAGAGAAGAAAATTTACAGTCTACTTTTCACTTGATATTTCTTATGGTTAATAAAGATTTATATAATAATAATTTAATAATAATTTATTTTAACTAATACCAAATGCAGTTTAAAAAAATCATTATTTCATTAAAATTCTGCTCTCGAAACATTTATTTAAACATTTAAATGTATAGTCCACACAATCAACAATCCTTTGCTATTGCAAATCGTTGTAGCAAATGAAAACATTTTCTATATTATTCTTAAAGAAAAAATTTAATTTTTTATAATAGCCAAGTTTACAATCCGTTGCAAATAGTCTAGCATCGTAGCATTTGCAAGTAGGTTTACCATATTAAAAGTTTCCTTTATAATATTAATATAAATTTCTTCTTTTGCGTCGATTTGCAAATGCTACGATGCTAGACTATTTGCAACGAATTGTGAACTGGACTAATGATTTGAAAATACTACAATGTTGGACTATTTGCAACAGAATAGCCAAGTTCACAATCTGTTGCAAATAGTCTAGCATCGTAGCATTTGCAAATCGCTATGTCGAAATGAAACGAATGTCTATAGAAATAAAATGGAAAATTTTTCATTTGTCAAACTGATTTGCAAAAGCTACGATACTAGACTATTTGCAACGTATTGTGAATTGGGCTAATATAAACTGAGCTTACTATAGTCCATTTCACAATCCATTATAAATAGTCTAGCTAAGATGCTATGACAAATCAGTATGACAAATTAAAAATTTCCATATTATTTCTATAAAAAAAATGCTACAATGCTCGACTATTTGCAACGGATTGTGAACTGGACTTAAATGTTTTTTTTTTTAATTTATGAATGAATGGCTTTTTTATTTTTGAAAAGGTTCTTTGGATAATTTGTTGTTATATAATGACACGAACCTTATTTTAATTGAATTTATGTTTTTTTTTCTAAATCATTGTATAATTATTTCAGTATTTATTTATTATCAATTTAATTTCTATTTTATATACATAGTATATTTCGCTAATTTGCTGCAACATTGTCATAATCTAATCTATTTCTTAAATTCCCATTATTATTAAGAGATTTTTGCTAGAATTATTATCTTCTTTTGAATATTAGACTTTCGTTATAATTAAGGATAGAAAAACTGAAGATTTTTTATGAATCAGGAGCCAAATCGCAGCATTCAATATCGATCAAAAACTCGAACTTTTAAGCAAATTTTGTGTAACATACCTTAGGGATTTTCAAAATATTTTTTTCTTTTTTTTTTTTTTTGGAAAAAGTTACATATATGTTATATGATATCTTATATGTTATATCTGTGGCTTGGTGTTTTAAGGGTCAATGTCAATTTTTTGCTGTTTTGAGTTAATCATTGCATTGGGTACCTCTTTTATTTGGCTCCAACAGCTAATCTATAACATAACTCAGAACAGATTTAAAAGGGTTTTTTTGCAATGTTACTACAAACTTATATGGGAAACAATAAAGTTTTTGTTTAAATTAAATTTTCTCAAAACTACTTTTTTTGACATTCGCCCTATTAGCACCATATGAGAAAAGGGTATATTGGGTTTGTGCTGATGTTTGTAACGCATAGAAATATTGGTCTGAGACCCACATTTTAGTATACCAATCGACTTAGAATCACTCCCTGAGTTGTTTTAACGATGTCCGTCCTGCTGGCTGGCTTGCTAGCCGGTTATCCATGTAACCTTGTTATCATTCTACAGGTCGTAACTTTAAAGATAATTTGATGAAATTTAGCACAGGCTCATATTTTGGTCCAATCGGGTGAAATCGGATTACTATTTCGGGTACCTAAAATAGGGATGCATTCCCGGAATAGTTTTTGGTCCTTTACAGCCATAAATTTAGTTGTATTTTAATAATATTCAGCACAAAATATTGTTTATCATAACCTTAATCAGTGTACCTAATTTTGTAGAAATCGGCCCATATTTGGCCATACCACCCATACAAGACACATTCTCAAAAGACGTTTATATACACATAAAAGCACAAAAACGTTAATAACTCTAAAGATAAATGCACTTGATTACTTAAACTTTGCACAGATAAATACTTTATAAATATGAACCAATAATAATAAAATTTGGTAACAATCGGTCCCTAGATCCCATATTAGGCCCTTAGCCGGAAATGATACAAGTCTCGAAATTTTGAAGAAATAGCACATAGTATATGTATGTGTCTCTAAGACTTAAGGAAAACTTGTTTAATTGTTGGTCCATATTTGACCTTAGTAGTAGTCGGGCTTAATTATTCTTAAAAGTATGTTACACAGATATTTCTGAAGTATCTTACATTTCGATGGATATCGAATGGGACGATTTTGCCCCAAGATTAAGTTTTCGAAAAACGAAAACTAAGAAAATGATTGTTAGTTGAGTTATAAAATCGTTTTTCGAAACAAAGTTTGTTTATTGGATTTATGACAATCTTACTGCAAATGAGTGACGTGTATATGTAGATCAATTAGAGTGCCATAGAGTTTGTATTTGTTGTAAATAAAAGTTTAAAAATCTGCTATTAACAAACGCAAATTATTTTTATTCTATTTAATTTTGCCTAATAATAAAAAAATGTTTCCTACTTTTTTGTTATAATTGTTCAAATAAATGCGATTGAACTTTTAAAGAATATTGGCATTATAATAATCAAAATGTTATAATATATTATAATAGTTTTTAATGCATTATATTACTTAACCATCACATTATAATGAGTTATTATTTGTACGCGGAGTACAAATTTATCATAATTACATTAAAATCGTATAATAAAGCGTTATATTACGTTACGATTGCATTATAATATATTATAATCTCATTATAATACATTATAAATCTGTAAATCGTGTTATAATGGATAATAATACATTATAATCACATTATAAAGCCTTATAATAGCACGATAATGCGCTATATTAGTTTATAATAGCGTTGTAATGCGCAATTTCATCGTAATTTTATAAGGTATAAAACAACATTAGCATTATAAAAATCAAAATAGTCGCACAATAATGTTATAATATGTATATCATAATTACATTATAATCGCATTATAAAGCCTTATATTACCTTATAAAAGCACGATAATGCGTTATATTACTTTATAATAGCGTTACAATGCGCAATATCGTCGTGCTTTTATAAGGTATAAAAAAATATTGGCATTATTAAAATCAAAATTGTCGCAAAATAATGTTATAATATGTAAACGCGTTTTAATTCGTACATATTAGATTATAATATCATTATATTACATTATAACCGCATTATATTACTTAATAACAGTATTATAATAGGTTATAATACATTATAATCGCATTAGCTTATAAAAGCACGACAATGCGTTATATTACTTTATAATAGCGTTGTAATGCATTATATTTCTTCATAATAACGTTATAATTCGCAATATTACTTTATAATCGTATTATATTACTTTATAATCGCATTATAATACGTTATAATAGCAACATTATTCTCGTATTGTTATTCATTAGAATGCATTATAATAGCAATATGCTTTATAATCTTTTTAAGCGTTTAGAGTATTATAGTACGTTTTAAAATATAATAATCGCATTATAATGAGTTTTAACACATTTCAATCATCATATTATAAAATGTTAAAGTATAAGGTGTACAACTTTACTTCCTCCATTTTGCAATAGATGGCAGTAGCGTTAAGTGGTCTCCGAAAAAATAGATCGTCATACAAAAAGCTTAGGTATTTGTAAATATAACGCCATCAAAATATTAGTCGATTTGTGTCTGCATCATTAAATTATTTACGTTAAAACACGTCAGCTTACGTGCCAAATTCTCGCCATTTGCGGAAGGAATGAAGAAATCTGAGGCTTAGGCACATCAAATGCTCTTAAATACCTATGGTGAGGCCGATTATAGTAAAAGAACGTGCCGAGAGTGGTTCTAACGCTTCAAGAAGTGCGATTTTGACGTCGAAGACCAGCAAGGTCATGCTCTGTATTTGGTGGGACCAGTTTGGCGAAGTGTATTATAAGTTGTTATAAACGACTAAAGCAATAACAGGTGAACATTATCAAATGTAATTAATGCGTTTGAGCCGAGCATTGACAGACAAACGTCTGCAATACAACGAGAGACATGATTATGTGATTTTAGAGCATGACAATGCTCGACCCCTTGTTGCGAAATTGGTTAAGTTATACTTGAAAAATAATTAAAACAATAACAGGCGATCGTTATCGAATGCAATTAATGCGTCCACAATACAACGGGAGACATGATAAAGTGATTTTACAGCATGACAATGCTCGAACTCTTATTGCGAAAGTGGTCAATATACACTAGGAAACGCCGTGTTCTTCAGACGTTGCTTCCTAGGACTATCACCTGTTTCGATCAACGGCCTGGCTGACCAGTACTTCTTATGAAGAAGTCTTTTGACTTCTTGGATCGATTTGTAGATCACTTTACAAGATGACCACTTTTTTCAAAGCGATTTTCAAAAGGATTCGTACGCTGCCCTCAGTATGGAAGAAAGTAGTGACCAGCGATGGACAATACTTTGAATCATAAAAATAACCAGTTTATTATAGTTATTTAAAATGTAAAATGCAGCGCGTATTTAGTGCGTTGTAATCACATTATAATGCATTATTATCCGTTATAATGAATTATAATCACATTTTAATGCATTAACACACATAATAATTACGTTAAAATGTTTTTTTTTTTTTATTATAGCAGCTTAGGATTACGTTCTAAAACATTATACTCGCATTATAGTATATTGAAATGTGTAATAATCATATATAACGAATTACAAAGCATTATACAGACATGTCACAGAACTCAATTCCGTTCGAAAGTGGAATGAATTTCGTATTATCCTTCCATAGAAACAAAGTAAAAGGAACATTTTCTTCGGAATGAAACCACTATTTGAAATTTTTTCAATTAATCAGTGTTATTTGTTAAAACAAAGATTTTAATTGAAAATAATCATGTTTTGTAATGGTTTTCGACATTTCAAATTTCTCGGAATCTATAGAACCCAAAATCATTTCGATCGGAATTCAACTATGGAATGGTTTCAATTTCTAACGGAATTTGTGACATGTCTGATATGCATTATCATTATACAGCCATGTCAAAGAACTCAATTAAGTTTGAAAGCGAAATGAAATCTGTATTATCCTTCCATAGAAAAAGTAAAACGAAAATTTTCTTCGAAATGTAACCACTTTATATTTTCAAAGTGGAATCGAATTTGTATGTTTTTCTTTGTTTAATTAATATTTGAAATTTTTTTTAATTGATCATTTGATATTTTTTAAAAGAAAGATTTTAGTGATGAAAAATCGTGTTTTCGACATTTCAAATTTCTCGCAACTATAGAACCCAAAACAATTTCAATTCCGAACGGAATTTGTGACATGCCTGATAATTACAATAATATAACAAGGTTATAATACATTATAATCATATATAGATTTATAATCCTACCCCCTACTTCCTAAACGATTAAAAAAATTATCAAAGGCTTTAGGAGGGGGTTACAATATTCAGTTTACAATAGTTTTCGTTAAATAGCTTGTGATGTAAAATTTGTTTAAACAATAAGAAGCTTTTTTTTTATTAAATATAATATTTGCAAGTTACTAAAGACCTAATGGCACTTTTAATATTAATATTCAATTAATATTTTATATTTTTTATAACTTTTTGGTAAATTTTAATTTGTTTTTTAAAAGATTGCATCATATATAAAAAGGAAATTAAAAAAAAAAACTAAAGAAAAGAAAAAAGAAATTGCAGAAAAAAACTTGGTTTAAAATCGCTTAAATCACATTTTTTTTTAAATAAATTTTTTTAAAATAAAAAAAAACTTAAATTTAGTTTTTTTGTTTAAAATAAATATGTATTTTTTTAAACTACATATTTAATAGTTATTTTTCTCTTTTTTTTATTATTACATTAAATTGAATATGCAAACTTTAAAATGTACATAATACATTCAATCTTTTTTATAAAATTTAAATAAAATTTTGGCAATATTTTTACTTGTTTCTAATTAATATTTTAATAATAAAATATATTTTGAAACATTTTTTTTTTAATTTTTGTAAAGTTTAGATTATTTATGTTTCGTTTTTTGTTTGTTCTTAATTTAATAAAATAGCACATTAATACATATTAAACGTATCCTTAATATTGTATATTATAATAAATGTATTGTATATCATCTGTAAGTAGTTAAAGAGATATTGTATTATAATCTGTAATGTACGTTTAATTTCTATGGGTTTCTACTACAAAATAAGAAAAAAAAATAAGGAAAAAGGAAGTAGAAGTGGAAAGAGTTTAAATAGGAAAGATCTACAGTAATTTATTTATGGTCATATGCATATGCAAAAGTTAAGTTTATATATTATTTGTATTATAAAATGAATTCGCTTAATTTTCATTCTTTAAATGTTGCATTATTTTTTTTCTTTTATAAAGTGAATATTTCGCAATTTAATTTACGAAGCGTGGGTGTTTTTGTTGTTGTTGTTTGGGATTATTATTAGTAGATCGACCGGCTTTTCCAATATAGTTATGGTGTGTGCTTAATTTTCGATACAGTTCAGTTGTGGAGTGTTGGTGATCGTGGAGTCAGCATTTTATGAGGGTATTATTAAGGTTTTGTTATTCCATTATTTGTTGAACTATAATTTCCAAGTCTGAGTCTGCAAAAAAGAAAAGAAACAAATATTTGAATAAATATTGTAGGAATATTATAAATTATTGTATAATTATACTGTGTTTGTTGAAAAAACCGACAAAATTGAGAACTAGTGGGTAAAGATAATTCTAGTACGCTGAATTCAATAGTTTTTTTAGGTTAGCTCTAGTTTTTATGCATTAAAAAAACTATTTAAAATACGCAAATTTATTGACATATTGTAGAAATTCATTTAACATTGAAACTTTGATTAATTATTCAATATTTACAAAATTATAGACATTTTTCGGAAGTCCTTTCATTAAAAGATTTTACAATTGCATATGTCACCTTTTCTGTAGAGGTTGAGTACCTTTGCTTAAAATGTTCTTGGAAAAATAGTGCCAAATCGAGCCAAAAATAGTTTAAAGATTAAAAGCATAACCCTTATTTTTCTACTATCCTTGACTCCCTGTGGCGCATATGGCCTCATAAAAGCCTAGACTTATAATTCTACAGATGATTGGTACTTTTCTCATGTTTTTCAATACAGTTCAAAACAAATATCAAAAATTACTTTTACCTGTTTACACCGTTTTGTCATATTTTCCAAAAACGAGTAAACAAGGGTCCTTTTATTTTTGAAGCAATATAAACTTTTTTCCTATCTCTTTTTATTTGAAAGTTAATGGTTTAAAGTTTCACAAATTATTTTTACCCATTTAAGACAAATTGATAACTACATATACTGTTGTTTTTGTAGCTAATCCAACCCCGATTTTAATTTTGGTTCTATTGTTTTTTATTTGGGAGATATAGCGTTACTGAATTTTTCCCTTTTTACCCCTTTTAGTAGACCTTAAACCTAAAAAAGGTACCCGATGGGCATTAGCGCTTAAGTTTAAAACATAAATCAAATTTAAAATAAAATCTATTAATATAATAATATTGATTTCTGTAACACATAAAACCAATAGAAACTGTAGTTCGAACATAAAACCAATAATATTGGAATTCATGAAACTAAATTATCCTTTTTTGTCGTTTTCAAAACCAATTCTAATAAAATTGGTTTCTATGACACCCTTGTAAATTTCTGAGTTTATCGTGCCCTAAGCCACAAATGCTTGGCTTCTTTTGACACAACTACAAATGGCTAGGCCGAAAAGTTAAGAAAAGTCTACCAGTACTTATGTTTCGTCATCCATCAGACAACATTTGTAATTTTTTGGCTAGTTTTTTTTTTCTTAAAAGTTCTTTACCGAATTGCGATCTGGAGCTTTAAGAACTTTGTATTTCTTCAGACCAGCATAAGCTTTGGCCCTGTGGACAAAACTATTAGAGGAAAGAATCCATAATATAAAAATGTTGCACTTCCATACATTGATTTGCCGTATGGTCCATTTGAAAAGTCCCATAAAAAAGACAGTTTCCCGATTTTACTCTAATTCGGAAACAAATTATGGAGAAGATTCCTCACACAACAGATGTAGAAACTTTCAGAACTTTATATAACTTCAACCCAGTATAAGCTTAGGCCAAAGACTCTATAATATAATAATATTGCACTCCATACGTATTTTTTTCTGCAAAAAATGAACATATATTTCATGAGCACGTGTGTGTGCCTTAGCTTTCTCTCATTTGATAATCGTCTACATTAGTTGTTTCCGAATTAGAGTAAAAGCGGTATACTCTTTTTTATGTGACTTTTCAAATGAACCATACGGCAAATTAATGTAAGAAAGTGCATTAGAGTGTCCTAAAAAAATGAAAGTCGTTGTACAAAAGACGTTGTACAAAAAGATTATATCGGGAAAGCGTGACGACTTGACGCCAAAGTTTGGACATTCTAGTTATGAGGTGTTTCTTCAGATTTCTTCAAAATGTTTCTACTTGGAATATATTTTTAAATACATTTTTAACAGCATGTTAACAGATAACAAAATGAGCTTTCCAAAGAGATATAAAACCTTAATATCGGTTGAAAGGTTTCCTAATTATTAAGGGTTTCCCAAAATATTTTACGTCCTTGAAGACGCTCCTGAAAATATGCAATACAAAAAATTATTATTTTTAACAAATTATAAAAAGTGTGACTGGTTTTACTTTTTTGAGACCTTAAGATATTTAGTTTCAGAGTGTGAGTAAAAACACTCTGCAGATTAGTACAAAGAAAGAATTAAATCGATATCTCTTACGGCTTAGAAGTACCAGCGACTTAAATTCGAAGAATTTGGACGAAAACCAAATTTTTTACCAAAGTTATAAAAGTAGCACGTGAATTGTAATATATTTGCAGTTTTTATAAATAGAAATGTAATTATTATTGTTTCGACGGGTAGAAATATATATTAGAACTTTGGTTGTAATCGGATGTCATTAACCCTATTATTACCTGCGTCAAAAGTAAAATTTTTTAAATATTCATTTTTTTCAAAAAAGGTACTTAACCCTTGTATACCCATAGGCTCAAAATGGTTCTAGTTTTAAACTGACAAATATTTTTTTTAAATAACCCTCACATAACAAGGGTAATATTTTCTTTTATAGGAAATTTTTAAATGAAGAAATCTGAAGAAACCCCTCAGTTTGTATTACAAAGTTTAATTTCCTTCATACAAAGGTGGGGCACTCTAAAGTGCATATATTATAGAGTCTTTGCATGGGCTCTATAAACAAAAGTACTAGAGCATTTATCCATACGAGCAGTTTTTTTTTTTGATTGTAATGTTAGGCACTTTTCAAAATAGATTTTCGACTTATTTTGCTTTAACAAAATATTTGTGGAACCTATTTTCAGGTCTTCACAATTTAATGGTACATATTTGAAAAAGCAATAATTTTGAACGAAATAACAACAAATGACTTACTTTATTCGAAACACTCTTAAACATTTTATCAAAATTACTACAAACTTAATTTCTTTTTAAACTGATGAAATCACCCCCGAAAACTTTCTGTCTATATGTTATATCTATAAAAAATAATAATTGATAACAATTTTCGTGATGATAAGCAAAGTTTATGCCTTAAAAAACGAAAATGTTTAGAATACTTAAACAAATGGAATAACAAACAATGTTTTTTAGTTAATAACTAATATTTTAAATATTTTTTTTATTATTATCAAAACTTAGTTCTATTGGGTTTTTTTTTTTGTTAATTGTTCTATGACATTTAATACAATAGAGAATTTTTAAAGTCATGCATATGTGTTTTATGTATTGTAGATAAATTTTCAAAACAAATTATTGAAGGTTACAATGTCACTATTATATAATTATTGTTTTTTCTATTTGTAGATTTTTTCTACAGTTTCGCTTTATATGTATTTATTTCTGCATTATTTAACTGATTTATTCATATTCCCATCATTGTAGAGTCTAATTTAAGTTTTTATTTATTGCATATCGAGGGTTTATATTCAAACAGCGTCGATATACTAAATATTTTATATGGAGTTTTGAAATTTAATAATGTTTAGCATTTTTCAATTCATTAATTCATTTAATATTTTTATTAATTTGTTATAGTTTCAAAATTATTTTGAAAATAATGTCTATGTTTTTTCAGTTTCTTCTCAAATCACAAGGCGTTAGGGGATCACGATCATAAAAACAAAGGGAATCGATCCTCGATTATGAAACAAAAATCTTAAACTGCGTATAAATATAGTTGATATAAAAGAAAAAAAAGACAATGAAAAAAGTTAACCCTTTACTATGGCTTTTTATAAAATAAATTATCGAAAAACGGATCTATGGACCTCATCAGTGCCCACCCCTGATATATATAGTGATCAATGCATTAACCAATAAACGGATTTTCAAAATGTAAACGGGAAATTTTTCGAAATTTTACTGTTAAAATTATTTTTTTTTTTTTGAAAATTGACAATTTATAGAATTTTATAATAAAAATCTATAATTTAAAATAAAATCTATATAATATTGATTTCTGTAACATATAAAACCAATAGAAATTGTAGTTCGAACATAAAACCAATAATATTGGAATTCATGAAACTAAATTATTTTTTTTTCTCGTTTTCAAAAACAATTCTAATAAAATTGGTTTATATGAAACCCCTGATAAATTTCTGAGTTTATCGTGCCCTAAGCCACAAATGCTTGGTTTATTTTGACACAACTACAAATAGCTAGGACGGAAAGTTAAAAAAAGTCTACCAGTACTTATGTTTCGTCATCCATCATCCAACATTTGTAATTTTTTGACTCGGTTTTATTTTTAGCTTAAAAGTTTTTTATCGAAATGCGATCTGAAACTTTCAAAACTATAATTTTTAAGACCAGCATTAGCTTTGACTCTGTGAACTAAACTATAATAGAATTTTTTTAGAAGGGGTTCATTTTATATGAATTTTATAGAAAACTATTTATAAAACAAAAAAGAAATCTGTTCAGATGATAATCTTCGCATTATGTTGAAATTTGTTAGACACAATAATAATTCGTATTTATTCTGTCCCTCAATATAAGATAAAATAAAGCGAAAACAAGCTTTTTTTTAGAATTAGGGATAATCCTCCTGATGAGATGGTCTAACCAACCATCGAAACGCTTCGAGGAAAGGTTTCACCACCAACATTTTTTGGTTTCATCAAAAAGCTATTTATTACAATAATAAATAATAGAAATAAATTGGGATCTTAGTGCAATACACTACAGTAAAACTTTTTAATGAAAATTAACTATTAAAAAAATTTATCAAACAAAGTCTGAATAAAATAACTTACATTTCCACAAAATTGTCTATAAATAAAGTTGTCCGTCTTTATTTCTAAAAATCATTTTTTTTTTTTTTTGTAGTATTTTCTTTTCACAAATTAAAACTTGCCAATATTTACTTAATAGTTATTAAAAAAACTGTAACTAATGTATAATTATGAAAATTGAATTTCCACCCCAATAATATGGATATATTTGGTTATAAAACCCCTTTTTGATAAACATAGTAAAAAAATATTTTAACCCCAGAAATAAATGTGATGAGTCATAAAGAAAAATTAATTTGTGACTTATAGAGTTTTGTTTCATTTTTTAAATTTATGTTTGTTTTAATCACAAAAAAAGTCCCAAAATGACAAAAATATATTGAATTTCTGTATTTGAAATAATTATGTTTGTTTCCGTACTCTAACAAAACTACCCAAAACAGTCCGAAGTTGTCAGAAATTACTCAAAAACAACAATTTGTATTGACAAATTTGTACGGGAACACGTTTGAGTAAGTTTGGGTTGTTTCGTTAAAGTACGGAAACAAACATATTGTTAGATATGAAGTTTAATATTTATATCTTCAAATGTGGTAACAATGATTAAAATATGTCAATTTAAAAGTTTGAAGACTGTCAATACCGGTTAAATTATCGCTAACTTTAAAATTTGTTATCAATATTTTTCAAAATAATACTCAATTTCATATGGAATTTTCTCAAAATCAACAGGAAATTCTCAATTTCATTTGGAATTTGTTCTTAATTTCAACAAAAAAATGGTGTTTAAATTTTTATTTGTAAGGTCTTCGTTTTTTTCTTAAATAAAAATCAAACCTTTTAATATAAAAACTCTACAAAATACGCAAATATAATGACATATTATACAAAATCATTTAGCATTAAAATGTTTACGTAGTACTCGGGTTTTGCAAAATTATCGACTTTTTTCGGAAACCCTCCCATTAAAGATTTTACAGTTGCTTCTGATACCTTTTTGGAGCATGTGTTCCACCTGCGCTTAAAATCGGACATGTTCTTGGAAATCTTTCCTATGTTTTTCAATTCCATTTTTACCAGAGCCCAATACCTTTCCACAGGCCGAAGTTCTGGACAGTTAGGTGGATTTGCCTCTCGTGGTACAAAAATGACATTATTCTTTGAGTACCACTGAAGTGCCTTTTTTCCATAATGGCATGATGCCAAATCGGGCCAAAAAAATGTAGTCACTCTGTGCTCTTTTAAAAAGGGTAACAACCGTTTTTGTAGGCACTCCTTTATATAAATTTCTGTGTTTATTGTGCCAGATGCCAAAAATAATTTACTTCTTTTGCCACAACTGCAAATAGCTTGCCACACGAGAAACTTCTTAGGGAATTTTGTTTGTTTTTTTTGTGCGAAACTCTTGCCGAACATTGCCCCGTTTATCAGCAACATAAAAATCTTGACCAGGAAGTTGAGAAAAGTCTGCCAGTACGTATGTTTCATCATCCATCACACAACAGGTGTATTTTTTTATAAAATCAGACTTCAATTTTTTCGCTCGTTTTTTTGCTTCTAAGTTCTTTATAGCATTGCGATCTGGAATCTTTTGGACTTTGTATATCTTCAGTCCAGCATAAGCTTTGACTCTATGTGCAAAATTAGTAGAACATTTCACCATACGAGCTGCTTTTCTTAAAGAAGTGATAGGCGCTCTTCGAAAGAGTCGCTCGACTTCTTTTGCCTTACCAATATCTGTAGGACCTTTTTTCCTCCCTGATCCAGGTTTTCTTTCAATGCTCAGGTTTTCCTTATACCGTCTGATGGCATTAGAAACCGGTCAACTTTCAAATTTTTAGCTATTTTTTTAAAAGTCCATGACGGATTTTTTTGAAAAGTTTTAATTATATTTTCACGAACTTTTTTTTCGCAGTCCATTTTGATTGAAATAACTATTGAAAATTAATAATTTCTAAAATAATAGTATCTGACATATCTATAGAAACTAACTTGATCAAAAAATAAATTATTTCTTGCACTATGGATAAATTTTGTCTAAAATAGTAAATGCATATTTTTTTTAGAACACTCTTTATATCTTCAGAACGGGTTGTTCGATATTGTTGAAAGTCATAGAATAGAAAAGTAAATAAAATGATCTTTAAGTAGCTTTAAAATGGATTTAACAAAGTTTATAAGATTCTGAGCTATTTTCACTTTAAAGTGAAAAAATAATTTTTTTGTCAAAATTTAAATTTTTTAAAAATGATAACTTCAAAAGCCCTTTATATTAAATGATCTTAAAATATTTCATATAAAATAAGCCTTATTTTCTGAAAATTCAAGAATAAATGGTGATTATATTAACAATACACTAAATAAAGTGAAATTATCCATGAGGGTTATATTGGAGCTAAAATGTGTAACTATTTTCTCAAAATTTAGCAATTTACAGTCATTTTACAGAACTTAATTTCGTTCGGAAGTGGAATGAATTCCGTATTTTGCTTCTATAGAAAAAGTAAAACGGATTCAATTCATTTTTAATTAAGTTCAGTCTATCGGAAATTAATCGCAAAAACTTAGAAACCTCCGTCGACACATGCGCAACAACTTTGCTAAAGATGATGATGAAATACACAGCTTACAATTTAATAAATTTTGAATAATTTTCAGTCGGAAATCGGTTATACCAACTTAGAAACTTTACGCGGCCTATGCGCAACACATTCGCTAAAAATCATGGCATGATCAAATTCACAGTTTACGATTTAATTCATGTTGAGTAATTTTAAGGGGCGCCACCTGTCGGAATTTGGTCATACCAACTTAGTAATGTTCGTCGGCTTATGCGCAACGACTTTTCTTAAGATCATCAGACAGACAAACATTAATTTTTATATATGTGACCCGGTCTATGAAAAGTTGGCTTATGACTCAAAAACAAAATTTCGAAAAATTAGCTAATTTTTCGAAACTTTCCCTTTTTATAGACCGCCTCACATATATAGATGTGTTTAACAAATAAACATACAATTGCCATTACATTTAATTTTAGGAAAGTTTGTTTTGAATTTCAAAGCATTTAAGTGGCTTTTGTCAAAAGTCTTGTATGGAAGCTATGGTCAAATATGAACCGATGTTAGTTTATACAAGCGACCGTACTTAGGGAACCGAAACTCATAAAAAATAGTTTGTAATTTTGGCTGTTGTCCAGTGTAATCTTTTCATGTTTTTATTCAATTCTTAATAATTGTGTCTCCTTAAAAAGTATGTTATCGTTAAATGGCTCCCGTTTTGAAAATTCTCTATAAGCACGTGTAAGTGCTTATAGAGTAAATTAAAAAAAAAATTCCTAAAAAAAATTTTCCCAAAATTTTATAGAAATAGAAAATTTTCCAAAATTTTATAGAAATAGTAAATGTTAGGAACAATTTCTTAGAAATAGTAAATTTTAGAAAAATTTTCTAGAAAGTCAATTTTTCGAAATATTTCTCATAAAAAGTAACTTTTTAAGGGAGAAACTTTCGTTCGAAATTTTCATATAAATGACATTTAACAAAAAACATTTGTTTCTTTTTTTGATGTTGTTTTCTCAAAACATAACATAGTTGTAATAATTTTCCATATGTTTTCCGAATAATAATAAATTGTTGGAGCAACGACTTAATACAGTCAGTATAAATATTTAGGGTAAAGAAAATAAAATAACATTATAGTGTGGAAAGAAAAGTAATGTGAAAAATGATCAGTGTCATCCACTTTACACCAAAAAATGTACTACAATATGTATCTACATGAAAAATTTAAAACTTATGTATATTTCTGTACAATAAAAGCAAATAGAGCCGGGGAAAATTTCAGAAAAAATGTGTGAAAAATATGTATCATCCATTTATTAATAAAGTGCAAACTAGTCACTTTAAGGCGAATAGCACTATTTTTTTTTATTTGTTACGATTTTTCAATTGTGAATTTTTCAAATTTGTTTTGTGTCTTGTATGGGAGTTATGTTCAAAATTTCTTAGAATTCATCGTAGTTTACTTTTTTGGACAATCGCCTGGTCAAGATAAAATTTTACCCTTTCAGGAACAAAATCGAATCGAATTCCTTTTGTGCTTTTCAATGTTGAACAATGAAAATCTTGCGATATATGAAATATATATCGCTATTATTATGCACATCATTGCAGCACAACGACAACAACATCGACCAAGATATAGAACAAAAATAAATGAACACAAAAATGCAACGACGAATATGTTTTATAGTTTAAAAGATAAGAAAAAGCAAACTTACATGGAGGGTACTTAACATACTCCATATACTCTCAAGACGACGACGACGCTTCATATACATTTAACAATGACGACGACAACTAAATCGAAGACGACAACAAACTATAGAAAACATCTAAATATATCAACAGAAAGATACTTAGGGTTTTGCTTAGACTTAAGAACTATAATTAGATTTAAAGGAAAATTTATATACTTAATGTTGGAAAAGAAAAAAAATAAAATATGCAGCAGCGAATAAAAGAAAATAAAAGTTCATATGTTCAATGGATGTCTGTCTGGTGTTGAATGAAAAAAGTATAGAATTTTTCAAAATTCTGTGTTTTACTATTTAACAAAAAACGTCAAAAGGTGGCGCCAGTTGGGGATTTAAAAATAATTACATACATTCATATTTACTGCACAAAGTTAATAAATAACAATAGCTATCCCGCTTGACCAAAGCGCACAGCAATTGATAGACAATTTTTGAAAATTGTTAATAAGAAATTTTTCGAAAATTTAATATATAAAGGAAATTTTTCGAAAATTTACTACTTATAGGAAATTTTTAAAAAATTTATTATTTATAGGAATTTTTCAAAAATTTACTATTTATAGGAAATTTTTCGAAAATTTACTATTTATAGGAAATTTTTCGAAAATTTACTATTTATAGGAAATTTTTCAAAAATTTACTATTTATAGGAAATTTTTCGAAAATTTACTATTTATAGGAAATTTTTGGAAAATTTACTATTTATAGGAAATTTTTCAAAAATTTACTATTTATAAGAAGTTTTTTTAAAATTTACTCTTTATAAGAAAATTTTTAAAAAATTTACTATTTATAGGAAATTTTTCAAAAATTTACTATTTATAGGAAATTTTTCAAAAATTTACTATTTATAGGAAATTTTTCAAATATTTACTATTTATAGGAAATTTTTCGAAAATTAACTATTTGTAGGAAATTTATCGAAAATTGACTATTTATATGAAATTTTTCAAAAATTTTCTATTTATAGGAAAATTTTCGAAAATTTACTATTTATAGGAGATTTTTCAAAAATTTACTATTTATAGGAAATTTTTCAAAAATTTACTATTTATAGGTAAATTTTTGAAAATTTACTATTTATAGGAAATTTTTCAAAAATTTACTATTTATAGGAGATTTTTCAAAAATTTACTATTTATAGGAAATTTTTCAAAAATTGACTATTTATAGGTAAATTTTTGAAAATTTACTATTTATAGGAAATTTTTCGAAATTTTACTATTTATAGGAAGTTTTTAAAAAATTTTCTTGGAAATATTTTTGCCATGAAAAAATGCGAAAACTTGTATAGAATTCAAATCTCGATATTGATATTCGTTTTACTTAAACCTTCTCAAATTTCAAAACCCTGGTCAGGCGGGTATATTTACATAAGTACCTATATATGATATTTTACTCATTTCATTGTTATAACTTTAAATGCGTCATTATTGCATTTCCTTTGCGAACGAATAAACGAAAGAAGCGTTTAAAAGTTTCTTTGTTAAAATTTAGTAAAAATTTACACATTGTATTCTTAAATAACTTGTAGGTTTAAATTTAGATTTTAAAGGAGACGTGTTTATTATTGAATGATTATAAAATAGAGTCAGTCTTATATATAATGGCAATATATTAATAATGAAATTGGCTCTTTTCTGTATGAGTATGAGGTTTAATATTAAATAACATAAATATTTAATATTAATGGGCAAACCTAAGTCCTGTGGGATCAATAATGCTTAAATTATAGAGCAAGTGCGGGTAATGTGGTATACCTTTTTGTTATTAGATTGACAATTTTTTTTAGTTTTTAACGATTGTGCTTCCACAGATCCATTTAAGAAAAATACTAAACCTACAATTTTAGAGATATATGAAAGTAGGCCTTTGTACTTCAACAAATATGCGTGAAAGAAATTCATAAATAACTCACAAATGTATCCAGTTAAAAAAAAAAACAATCACTTCATATCTGATTAAAAAGAAATGAATAAACTGTCGATAACATATGACTATCCACTATCTACTTATGTATGTACTTGTATAGATATAGTAAAGTTTATATAGAAAAGTATTCGGTATATAGAAAAACCAAACATACACAACAAGCAAACATAAATCTAAAACAAAAATGAAACTGATTTGTTTTTAGTTTTATTTCACTGTCTCCAAGTACACGCGTTATGAATAATCAAAACTCGCACCAAAAAAGACTTACAGCTTTTGACGGCATTTAAACATTTTAAAGTACAACAAACCAAAAAAGAAGACTATGAATGACCGCCATAGTGTAAAGTATTGCATCTTATTTATTTAATTATTTATGCGTAATACGAGTAACAACATGCGGTAGACAGGCAGGATTTAAACGATTAAAAAGTGCAGTATTTTTAGTTGAATAAATTAATTAATTCGGGGGTGGGTATGTTTGCTGACAATGGGAGCCATTTAAGAATAACTTATTTCTTAAAGGGCCACAACAGTAAAGAGATGGGAAATTTTTCGAAAATTTACATTTATAGGAAATTTTTTGAAAATTTACTATTTATAGGAAATTTTTCAAAAATTTACTATTTATAGGAAATTTTTCGAAAATTTACTATTTATAGGAAATTTTTTGAAAATTTACTATTTATAGGAAATTTTTTGAAAATTTACTATTTATTGAAATTTTTTCGAAAATTTACTATTTATAGAAAATTTTTCGAAAATTTTTCAAAAATTTAGTATCTATAGGAAAACTTTCGAAAATTTACTATTTATAGGAAAATTTTCAAAAATTTAGTATCTATAGGAAATTTTTCAAAAATTTGCTATTTATAAGAAATTTTTCAAAACTTTACTATTTATAGAAAGTTTTCAAAAATTTACTATTTTTCGAAAATTTACTATTAATAGGAAAATTTTCGAAAATTTACTATTTATAGGAAATTTTTCAAAAATTTACTATTTATAGGAAATTTTTCGAAAATTTACTATTTATGGGAAATTTTTCAAAAATTTACTATTTATAGGAAATTTTTCGAAAATTTACTATTTATAGGAAATTTTTCGAAAATTTACTATTTATAGGAAATTTTTCGAAAATTTACTATTTATAGGAAATTTTTCGAAAATTTACTATTTATAGGAAATTTTTCGAAAATTTACTATTTATAGGAAATTTTTCGAAAATTTACTATTTATAGGAAATTTTTCGAAAATTTACTATTTATAGGAAATTTTTCGAAAATTTACTATTTATATGAAATTTTTCGAAAATTTACTATTTATAAAAAATTTTTCGAAAATTTATTATTTATAAAAAATTTTTCGAAAATTTAATATTTATAAAAAATTTTTCGAAAATTTATTATTTATAAAAAATTTTTCGAAAATTTAATATTTATAAAAAATTTTTCGAAAATTTACTAATTATAGGAAATTTTTCGAAAATTTACTACATATTTATGGGAAATTTACAATTTATAGGCCCTTTTTCGAAAATTTACTTTTTAAAGGAAAATTTTCAAAAATCTACTATTTATAGGAAATTTTTCCAAAATTTAATATTTGTAGGAAATTTTTCCAAAATTTACTATTTATAGGAAATTTTTCGAAAATTTACTATTTATAGGATATTTTTCGAAAATGTACTATTTCTTATAAACTAACAAGAATAATAAATTTCAAAATTACATTACATGACGTTAAATGACTAAAATGTCGCCAAAAACCACAAATTAACAATACGAAAATAAAAAATCTTAAACATTGAAAGCAAAAAATAGAGATTTGTAAATGAAACGTATACAGAAATTTGTACAAATCGAATATGTTATTAGTAACAAAATTCATATGTAATCTACTTATACTTGAATATTTGTGATTCATCTTGAATTCCGAGTAACTCTTAACAAACCAAATGAAAATCTTTAAGAAAAGAAAAAAAAAACAAAATAACAAAAATATTGGATACCGCAAGAAAACACAAAATAAAAACTATAAACAAAAAGCAAAAAGAGAGAGGAGAGCTTATAAAACAAAAACGAAAAATTCCGTAATGAAAATAAAAACAATGCAGAAAGTTTTAGGTCGAATTTCATATACCCTTCTTTACTCTTATTTTTTTGACTATATCTCGAAAACTATTACCTTGATCTTAATGATTTCTTTGTCAAAAATTAAAAAAGTTCTATATTCTTAGATATCTCATTGAACTTTATAAATACGATTCCTAATCCTTTTTTCGAAATTTATTTACAGGAAATTTTTCGAAAATTTACTATTTATAGGAAATTTTTCAAAAATTTACTATTTATAGGAATTTTTTTTAAATTTACTATTTATAGGAAATTTTAAGAAAATTTACTATTTATAGGAAATTTTCTTAAAAATTAACTATTTATAGGAAATTTTTCAAAAATTTACTATTACTATTATAGGAAATTTTTCAAAAAATTACTATTTATAGGAAATTTTTCAAAAAATTACTATTTACAGGAAATTTTTCAAAAATTTACTATTTAAAGGAAATTTTTCACAAAATTTACTACTTATAGGAAATTTTTAAAAAATTTACTATTTATAGGAAATTTTTCGAAAATTTACTATTTTTAGGAAATTTTTTGAAAATTTACTATTTATAGGAAATTTTCCGAAAATTTACTATTTCTAGGAAATTTTCCGAAAATTTACTATTTCTAGGAAATTTTTCAAAAATTTACTATTTATAGGAAATTTTTCCAAAATTTATTATTTATAGGAAATTTTTCAAAAATTTATTGTTTATAGGAAATTTTTAAAAATTAACTATTTATAGGAAATTTTTCAAAAATTTATTATTTATAGGAAATTTTTCAAAAATTAACTATTTATAGGAAATTTTTTAAAAATTAACTATTTATAGGAAATTTTATAAAAACTTACTATTTATAGGAAATTTTTCGAAAATTTACTATTTATAGAAAATTTTTCAAAAATTTACTATTTATAGGAAATTTTCCAAAAATTTGCTATTTTTGGGAAAATTTTTCGAAAATTTACAATTTATAAGAAATTTTTCAAAAATTAACTATTTATAGGAAATTTTTCAAAAATTTACTTTTTCGAAAATTTACTATTTATAGCAAATTTTTCAAAAATTAACTATTTATACGAAATTTTTCAAAAATTAACTATTTATAGAAAATTTTTCAAAAATTTACTATTTATAGGAAATTTTTCCAAAATTTGGTTTTTATAGGAAATTTTTCGAAAATTTTCTATTTATAGGAAATTTTTCTAAAATTTAATATTTATAGGAAATTTTTCGAAAATTTGCTATTTATAGGAAATTTTTCAAAAATTTACTATATATAGAAAATTTTTCGAAAATTTACTAATTAAGGAAAATTTACTATTTATAGGAAATTTTCGAAAATTAACTATTTAAAGGAAATTTTTCAAAAATTTACTATTTATAGGAAATTTTTCGAAAATTGACTATTTATATATTATATATTTTTGGGGAAATTTTTCGAAAATTTACTATTTATAGGAAATTTTTGAAATATTAACTATTTATAGGAAATTTTTCAAAAATTTACTTTTCCGAAAATTTTCAAAAATTAACTATTTATAGGAAATTTTTCAAAAATTTACTATTTATAGGAAATTTTTCCAAAATATCGGAAATTTTTCGAAAATTTGCTATTTATAGGAAATTTTTCTAAAATTTAATATTTATAGGAAATTTTTTCGAAAATTTGCTATTTATAGAAAATTTTTCGAAAATTTACTATGTACACAAAATTTTTCGAAAATTTACTAATTAAGGAAATTTTCGAAAATTTACTATTTATAGGAAATTTTCGAAAATTAACTATTTAAAGGAAATTTTTCAAAAATTTACTATTTATAGGAAATTTTTCAAAAATTTACTTTTTATAGGAAATTTTTCGAAAATTGACTTTTTTATAGAAAAATTTTCGAAAATTTACTGTTTATAGGAAATTTTTCAAAAATTTACTGTTTCTGGAAATTTTTCAAATATTTACTGTTTCAGGAAATTTTTCAAAAATTTACTTTTTATAGGAAATTTTTCGAAAATTTACTTTTTATAGGAAATTTTTCGAAAATTTACTTTTTATAGGAAATTTTTCAAAAATTTACTTTTTATAGGAAATTTTTCGAAAATTTACTTTTTATACGAAATTTTTCGATAATTTTCTATTTATAGGAAATGTTTCTAAAATTTACTATTTATAGGAAATTTTTATAGGAGATTTTTCGAAAATTTACTATTTATAGGAAATTTTTATAGGCGATTTTTCGAAAATTTACTATTTATAGGAAATTTTTCAAAAATTTACTATTATAGGAAATTTTTGGGAAATTTACTATTTATAGAATTTTTCTAAAACGAACTATTTATAGGAAATTTTTGGCTGTTAGTTTTAAATCGTCGTTTCTAACTATAAAGACCTACAATATAAGTTACAAATGGCCTGACAAACTAATAATAACCCTATTACCAAGGGCATAATAAACTTTAAATTTGAAAATGCTGCGAAGAGATTGAGGCTTTCGAAGATATTATTGGCATTAAAAAAAATTGTATATGAAATTTAAAATTTACATACAATATTAGTTTTCTGTCTTAGCCTTTTGTTTATAAAAGTTCAATATTATTTTCTTTTTGTTCGTTGTCTTATGAAATCTGTATTTTTTCCATTAAGTTACGTATGACTTTTTATTTGTATGTAAATTTGTTATACTATAATGTTAATATATTCACCATAAATATGATTTTTGTAGTACAATGCTGTTTCACCCAAAATAAAATTACAAAACTATATTTTGTTTTAACAAAATTTTGTTTTTCTTTTTATCTTTTAAAGTTTAATTTGCTGCATTAGAGGAAGACAAAACCTAAAAAATGTGGTGTGCATGTATCTACTTCCGTTTTGATTTTTTTTTTTTTTTTTGACTATTTAAGACATAAATAAATAGACGAATGAATGTTGCATCGTGGAAAAGGAAACAGAAATTTGATGTAAAGAAAACTTAATCTTGCTCACTTTTTATAGGTGATAAGGGTATTTTTGGTTTCTATTTTGCTCATGATTTTTAAAACTTTTAAGATTTCTAGTGAGTTTGAAAGTGTGGGTAATGTTTTTAAATTGTCAAATTTTCATCCGATTAAAATTTGATTCTACTCTCCACATGATATATGTATAGTACTTCTATGGTCCCTTTAAAGAAAAGTATTGAATCCACAATTTTAAAGATATTTGAGAAAATATTTTGAGTCCCATTAAAAGCGGTACACCAAATGTTAGTAATGAGTTACAGTGTTAACACTTTATTAAAAACATAACCTCTTCTCTTAAAATAATAATCGTTTAGCCCCCAAATAAAAATATATTTGACCTATTTTCGTTTAGATCTTAACAAATACTTCATTCTTACAAATTTACCATATTTGTATTGAACAATTTACAAATTTGTTATATTTATATCAATCCCTCAACATAAAAAGTGCATCCATCTCCTCCCCCTTTTCGTCACAGATAGCGGTTCTTTATTTAAATAAGTAATTGATCGAATATTAGAAAAATTTTAAATTATACATTTGATTGAGAACAAGCGAGAGATGATTTATGTAGACTTTTGCCCTCCCTTTGGTACAAAAAAAACGCACACACACATTTCGGGGACTTGTGGTACAAGATGACGATGATGATGGTGATGGACAATTATTAAATGCTGTTTGTTAGGGTCAATGACATGTTTATTTCATTTTTCTTTTTTTCATAAATTTGTATATTCTCTAATGATGATGATGGTGAATGCAATAGTGGATATTAAAGAATTTGTTTTCTTTTTTTTACAATCCCAATTGGAAATTTGAATATTTAAGCTTAAACTTTTAATTATTTCTTATTGTTGTAATCAAAATAACAGTCTGATACACTAACAAAAATGGGGGAAACGACCTATCAAATTTTTTCTTTAATAAATTTATAAAAACCATTTGGAAATGCGTTTTTTACCGGGTTGAATTTTGTTTCAAAAAAGTTTGCCAAATATTTTTCGTAGCAAAACGCAAAATTTTCGAAAAAATTCCTAGAAAACGCAAAATTTTTTAAAAATTTTCTATAAAAAGTAAATTTTTGGAAAATTTCCTATAAAAAGTAAATTTTTGAAAAATTTCCTATTAAAAGTAAATTTTTGAAAAATTTCCTATAAAAAGAAAATTTTTGAAAATTTTCTTAAAAAAAGTAAATTTTTGAAAAAATTCCTATAAAATGCAAAATTTTTGAAAAATTTCCTATAAAAAGTAAATTTTTGAAAAATTTCCTATAAGAAGTAAATTTTTGAAAAATTTCCTATAAGAAGTAAATTTTTGAAAAATTTCCTATAAGAAGTAAATTTTTGAAAAATTTCCTATAAGAAGTAAATTTTTGAAAAATTTCCTATAAGAAGTAAATTTTTGAAAAATTTCCTATAAGAAGTAAATTTTTGAAAAATTTCCTATAAGAAGTAAATTTTTGAAAAATTTCCTATAAAAAGTAAATTTTTGAAAAATTTCCTATAAAAAGTAAATTTTTGAAAAATTTCCTATAAGAAGTAAATTTTTGAAAAATTTCCTATAAGAAGTAAATTTTTGAAAAATTTCCTATAAGAAGTAAATTTTTGAAAAATTTCCTATAAGAAGTAAATTTTTGAAAAATTTCCTATAAGAAGTAAATTTTTGAAAAATTTCCTATAAGAAGTAAATTTTTGAAAAATTTCCTATAAAAAGTAAATTTTTGAAAAATTTCCTATAAGAAGTAAATTTTTGAAAAATTTCCTATAAGAAGTAAATTTTTGAAAAATTTCCTATAAGAAGTAAATTTTTGAAAAATTTCCTATAAGAAGTAAATTTTTGAAAAATTTCCTATAAGAAGTAAATTTTTGAAAAATTTCCTATAAGAAGTAAATTTTTGAAAAATTTCCTATAAAAAGTAAATTTTTGAAAAATTTCCTATAAGAAGTAAATTTTTGAAAAATTTCCTATAAGAAGTAAATTTTTGAAAAATTTCCTATAAGAAGTAAATTTTTGAAAAATTTCCTATAAGAAGTAAATTTTTGAAAAATTTCCTATAAAAAGTAAATTTTTGAAAAATTTCCTATAAGAAGTAAATTTTTGAAAAATTTCCTATAAGAAGTAAATTTTTGAAAAATTTCCTATAAGAAGTAAATTTTTGAAAAATTTCCTATAAGAAGTAAATTTTTGAAAAATTTCCTATAAGAAGTAAATTTTTGAAAAATTTCCTATAAGAAGTAAATTTTTGAAAAATTTCCTATAAAAAGTAAATTTTTGAAAAATTTCCTATAAAAAGTAAATTTTTGAAAAATTTCCTATAAAAAGTAAATTTTTGAAAAATTTCCTATAAAAAGTAAATTTTTGAAAAATTTCCTATAAAAAGTAAATTTTTGAAAAATTTCCTATAAAAAGTAAATTTTTGAAAAATTTCCTATAAAAAGTAAATTTTTGAAAAATTTCCTATAAAAAGTAAATTTTTGAAAAATTTCCTATAAAAAGTAAATTTTTGAAAAATTTCCTATAAAAAGTAAATTTTTGAAAAATTTCCTATAAAAAGTAAATTTTTGAAAAATTTCCTATAAAAAGTAAATTTTTGAAAAATTTCCTATAAAAAGTAAATTTTTGAAAAATTTCCTATAAAAAGTAAATTTTTGAAAAATTTCCTATAAAAAGTAAATTTTTGAAAAATTTCCTATAAAAAGTAAATTTTTGAAAAATTTCCTATAAAAAGTAAATTTTTGAAAAATTTCCTATAAAAAGTAAATTTTTGAAAAATTTCCTATAAAAAGTAAATTTTTGAAAAATTTCCTATAAAAAGTAAATTTTTGAAAAATTTCCTATAAAAAGTAAATTTTTGGAAAATTTCCTATAAAAAGTAAATTTTTGAAAAATTTCCTATAAAAAGTAAATTTTTGAAAAATTTCCTATAAAAAGTAAATTTTTGAAAAATTTCCTATAAAAAGTAAATTTTTGAAAAATTTCCTATAAAAAGTAAATTTTTGAAAAATTTCCTATAAAAAGTAAATTTTTGAAAAATTTCCTATAAAAAGTAAATTTTTGAAAAATTTCCTATAAAAAGTAAATTTTTGAAAAATTTCCTATAAAAAGCAAATTTTTGAAAAATTTTCTAAAAAAGTTAAATTTTGAAAAATTTCCTATAAAAAGTAAATTTTTGAAAAATTTCCTATAAAAAGTAAATTTTTGAAAAATTTCCTATAAAAAGTAAATTTTTGAAAAATTTCCTATAAAAAGTAAATTTTTGAAATATTTCCTATAATAAGTAAATTTTTGAAAAATTTCCTATAAAAAGTAAATTTTTGAAAAATTTCCTATAAAAAGCAAATTTTTGAAAAATTTCCTATAAAAAGTTAAATTTTGAAAAATTTCCTATAAAAAGTAAATTTTTGAAAAATTTCCTATAAAAAGTAAATTTTTGAAAAATTTCCTATAAATAGTAAATTTTTGAAAAATTTGCTATAAAAAGTAAATTTTTGAAAAATGTCCTATTAACAGTCAATTTTTGTAAATTTAAAATTAATTATTTTTCGAATAGTAAGATCCACAATTGCAGAACCTTTCTCCATCATTAACTTAATTTTTTTAATGTGGACTTATTCCACTTTCAAAATAAAGTCTTAAAGTAATGTCTCGTTTTTTATATATAAAACTATCTTTAAAAGATAGTTTTATATATTCTATAAAAACAAAAATAGTTTTTATAGAAAAAAGTTGAAATAATTGCTTTTAAATTTTAAAGATTACGAAAAAATTAAAAAGTAAACGAAAATTTTTATAAAAACTTTCCGAATTTCTTAGAATACAGCTTGTGATAGATTGATCCTTGACGTTCTCAAACTGTTTAATATATGTAGATTCCAAAAAATTTTAAATGTTCTAAATATTTACAAAACATATTTTTTAATAGAAATCAGTATCTCCATCATTGCTTTAACTAATAATACTGGATATTTGAAGAAACTATTCAAATATTGAATAACCAAAGAAAAACATACAATTGTAATTGTAGTTTATTTGAGACTTTTTTTACAATGATACATAAATAATACAGAATAATTTTTAAATTAAAATTTAAATTGGTTGACTTTACAACAAGTAAGAAAGTGCATAGTCGGTCAAGCCCGACCATACGATTCCCTTCACCACTAAGGTCAGAGGTGTTCTTTTTAATGTATAAAGTCAAAATTTTGTCATCATACATTTTCTCAAAACTTATATATGAGAGCTAGGGTCAAATGTCAACCGATTATCTCGAAACTTAACAAATTGATTACAGTTTTTACAAAAATTATTTATGCAAAAAATTAAATCAAAATTCTCATTATCTTCAGATTTACGAGCGTTTTAGTGACTTTTGTATCATTAAATTCGTTTTGACAGAAAAGTTTGTATGGGAGCTATGGTCAAATGTGGACCGATTTCAACGATATTTGCTACAGTGATTTTGTTTAACGTTAGCAGTATTTGTTTTAAATTTCATGAAAAATATTGTTATTTTTGTGGTTAAAATATCAATTCCGGGAAGTGGTACCAATAGGAGGTACCATAAATAATGGACCGATTTTGACGAATTTTAATAACCATAGGTCCCACGACCAAAAAAAAACATCTGTGTCAAATTTCATCCACTATCTTTAGAATTGCGACCTGTACTTTGATTACATAGTTTACATGGGTCCAGCCAGACGGACGGACGGACTGACGTCTCTAAACCGACTGAGAAAGTGATTCTAAGCCTATTGCTATACTAAAGGGTGGGTCTAAGACAAATATTTCTATACGTTAAATACATCAGCACAAACTTATAATACCCTTTTCACCTATGGTTGTGAAGAGCACAAAAATAATGTGGTTTCATTCCGAAAAATATGTTTTACTTTTTCCATAGAAGCAAAACACGGAATTCAATTCACATCCGAACGGAATTGAGTTCCGTGACATGGCTGATAGTTATAAAGATAGTTCTTTCAGACGATTAAATATTTTTGAAAAAATCTTGTACACACTCTGCTTTATTTTAATTTAATGATAGGAAGAGCTTTATGAAAATCCTTATGTATATAAGGATAAGAAAAGGACATATGAATTTCGAAAAATAGAGTCAACTCTGCAAATACATCATTTTTTGATATAGTAGACCAAAGTCATTAAGAAGAAGTGTCCAATATTTGTTTTATTATCTATCAAAATCCCATTATTGAATTGCCAACGTGAACATAATTTCAAGCCAAATTTTGTGACATTAAATTAATAATAATGGGTGTTTTTTTTAGAGGTATAGAACTTCGAATTGAAATAAAACACAAGAAAATCGTTTTAATGTCCATCAATTTGGCTTTATTAGAAGGATAATTTAATGCCATTAATGTTTAAATATGATTTTGAGCATGTGGCCGCCGCGGCTGGCTCGAATAAAGCCAATTCTACAGGTTCAATTTTCAACTACTTTTTCGAGCATATGGGGCCGTATGTTGGCAATAACGCCACGAATGTTGGCTTCCAAGTCCCCTAAAGTTTCTGGTTTGTTGGCGTAGACGAGCGAATTCACATATCCCCAAAGAAAATAATCCAGTGGTGTCAAATCGCACGATCTTGGTGGCCAATTGACAGGTCCATTCCGCGAAATTATGCGCTCATCGAATGTTTCCGTGACGTGCACTGTGTGGCATGTAGCGCCGTCTTGTTGGAACCACAACTCATCCACATTCATGCCATCCAATTGGGGAACAAAATAGTCGGTTATCATGGCTCTATACCGGTCTCCATTTATGGTAACTGACTCTCCAGCATTATTTCGGAAGAAGTATGGCCCAATGACTCCACCAGCCCATAGAGCACACCAAACAGTCAGTTTTTGTGGATGTAATGGCGTCTCAAGGGTCTCATGTGGATTCTCTTCACTCCAAATGCGGCAATTTTGCTTGTTGACGTAGCCATTCAACCAAACATGAGCCTCACCACTGAACAAAGTTTTGCGATGAAAATCAGCATCGAGATCAATCTCATTTTCGGCCCATACACCAAAATCACGACGCCTTGCATGGTCTCGCGGCTTTAATTCTTGCACAAGCTGGATCTTGTAAGGTCGCAAGCCAAGATCTTTGCGCAAAATCTTCCATAAAGTTGATGGACAAAGCTCCAATTGCTGTGCACGGTGGCGAATCAATTCATTCGGGTCCTCTTCAACACTTTGCTCTACAGCGGCAATTGTTTCTTCGGTGCGCACTGTTCGACGTCGCTGCGGATGCGTATTATCACATAGAGTAACCGTAGTACGAAAACGATCCATGGTTAACCGAATTAATTGCTCTGATGGACGATTATGTCGACCATAAAATGGACGGAGCTTGCGGTAAACTTCGCGAACTGAACCATTATTTTCGAAATAAATTTGCACGATTTGCAAACGTTGTTCTTTTGTCAACCTATTCATGATGAAATGGCAAACCAAACTAAATATTAATCACTTGACAGCTGACAAAATGGCCGCCAGTTAAAAAAGTGATGCCAACTTAAAGTTCTATACCTCAATAAAAAACACCCGATATGTTTCTAAACACATAACCCACAATATTTTTTTATCTGAATATTGTCAACACTAAAAAATTAACAATTTCTTATTTTGAGAAAGGGTGTGTATTTTGGTTTCCTTTCTTTTAATTATTTAAGTCATGGTCACAATTTCTAAAATATTTATTTGTATTTGCACTGTGAGTATAAGCTTCAATAAAAAAATTTACCTGAAAAATTATAAACCAAACATCCCCTAAAAAATATATGTTTTTATAACACTTGACAAATAAGTTACTACTATTTGTTATTAATACGAACAACATTTTATGTAAATAATCCACACCAATGAATCACGCAGTTTTGTGGGTTTTTAAGTGAACTAATTACTTAAGCAAAATATTTTATATTGTAGTTTTTTCGTCGTTTATTATTTTTTCATTTTAGCATTTGAATAAACCCAAAAGACTGATTAAACACTTGGCGTGATTAACATAAATTCAATTAGGTTAAAAATTAAAAAAAAAAGAAAAATTGTGTATTAAAAAAATAGTGATTTATGCTGGAAGCCATTAATTCAAACATAAATAATTTGTAAGAATTAAAATGAAAGTAGTAGGGTGACAAAAGAAGGTATTCATTTTTAATTTAATGAAATTAAATACAATTTTTCCCCTATTATCATATAGATAATTAAGTTAAATACTAATATTTCCCTAAATCAATACTCAAATTTTGATGATATTCACTATTAAGTGAAAGTGTTTGATTAAAAAATGAAACGAATTACATTCATTTATGTATTGGAATCGCTATAATGAGATATTTAAATTTAATAATCTTGATTTTATATTTTACTAATTAATTTGAAAATTGTATTTTCATAATTCTTGTCATCATAGAAATTTGTAACCGATTGATTCTAGCCTAAAAGCTACAATAGGTCAACAACAAATGTATACAAATACAAAAAATGTAACTGCATACAATTTGGGTTATTTTGAAATTATTATAAATAAACTTGTTTAACTTGCGTAAAATGTAAACAAAAATTGTAACCAAAAATATTTACTTAATAAAAAGACACATTAAAAAGCTGAAGGTCTTTAGCACAGCTCAAATTTGTAAGGTTTACAATATTATAAAATACGTAATAAATTTTTTAAACCAATGCAAAATACAAAAAAGTATTTTCCGAGGTTTGCTATATGTAAAATTTTGGAACCTGTTTAATTAAGTTGTCTACTTTCGGCAAAAAGGAAACATGTTTTAGTTTCTAAAAGCTCGATGTAAAACGAGTAAAGTTATTACTGACACCAAAGGCAAATTGAAATTTTAATTGGACAAAATCGGTTCACATTTGACCATAGCTTCTATATAAACCAATTACGGAAATAACTTAAATACCAGCAAGTAAGAAAGTGTTATAGTCGGTCAAGTCCGACCATACGATACCCTTCACCATAAGGTCAAAGGTGTTCTTTTTCCTGTATAAAGACAAATATTTGCTAAATTTTGCATCATCATACAAACATTTTCTCAAAAACTTATATATTTAAGCTGTTTCCGTCATTTGGACTTATATGAGAGCTAGGGACCGAAAATCTGGCAAATTGATTACAGTATTTATAAAAGTTATGTGTGCAAAAAATAGACTTAAAATTCTCATTATCTTCAGATTTACGAGCGTTTTAGTGATTTTTGTCCAATTTAGTGCGTTTTGACAGAAGAGTTTGTGTGGGAGCTATGGTCAAATCTGGACCGATTTCAACTAAATTTGGTACAGTGATTTTGGTTTACATAAGCAGTATTTGTTTTAAATTTCATAAAAAAATATTGATTGATTCCGGGAAGTGGGACCTATGGGAGGTACCATTGTCCAACAATCAAAAAAATTATCTGTGCCAAATACCATCAAATTATCTTTCGAATTGCTAACTGTACTTTGATTAAATGGTTTACATTGGGGTCCAGCCATCCAGCCGTCCAGACGGACGGACTGACTTTGCTAAATCGACTTAGAAAGTGTTTCTAAGTCTATTGGTATACTAAAAAGTCTATCATTCAGTTGAAATCACACCCTGGGGCTACGTGTAAAAATTCCATGGGGTCGCGAAAAACTCTAACAAATTGCTTATATATTTTATATTTTTGCAAAATTGTAGCCGGATATTATTAACATATGTTAGCAAATTCTATTTGTGAGAGCGCTTTTAACAACATCAAAAATAATTACTAAATTATTCCTAATTTTTTGTAAAATATGATATTGATTTCAAATTATAAATCTATGAAAACACAATTTATCGCAGAGATGTTTTATGCAACTACAAGTTAGCATATCAAATTTTAAGGGAATCGGTCCACATGAGAGTTATGTTTTGGGGTTTATATTACTCAAGCGGCTGACGATTGAGTGAAATTAAAACACATGTAAATTTCACTCAATCGTTAGACGCTTGAGTTATATAAACCCCACAATGGTCTTCCATATAAATCCACATTCGGTAATGACTTATCTAACGAGTTCAAGATCAATTCAGAAGTACCGCAAGGCTCGGTTCTTTCTCCTACACTTTTTCTTACATTTATAAATGTCAAACTTTTAATCTTATCCACTCTTTTGCAGATGATAGCAATATTTGTAATTCAAATTCATTCAGCAAGAGGCCAAACCTCTTAGATACAGAGGAAAATAGGCAGAATATGAATGATACTCTAAATTCCGATCTAATTTCAATTTCCGAATGGGGTCGTATGAATAGGATTGATTTGAATGCCAGAAAGATTCAATGCTGTACATTAAAACACAATGACCGTGTTGATTTATCTGTTACTATGGGTGGGATAAATATTCACGAATCAGAAGCTCTTGATTTTCTGGTCATGAAAATACAGTATGATATCCATTGGATTCAATACATTTTTTAAGTGTCGAAGGAAGCATTCAAGAGTCTCGGTTTTTTTAAAACGGTGTAAGTCATACTTCAGTCCATCTGATCTCCTTACTATTTATACCACTTATATCCGACCAAAAATGAAATACTACTCTCATATATGGGCCGGTGCTTCAAAGTCTATTTTGGAGTTACTCGACCGTGTAAATAAACTTCCCTCACAAATCTTTCCGCTCATTTATGATATCAAAAAATTTAAATCGAATGTCCACAAACACTACTCCCTCTTTCCTCCTTCCAACAACCGTTTTTCCTAATTCCATCACAATGCAATAATACGAGAGTGTTGGTCAAATCAAAAAAAAAAAGTTAAGTGCGAATAAATATCCAATTATACTAGCTATGACGATTTAATTTCGAAGTTTTTTATAACTATCTAAAATGTGTAATTTTATGAGAATCGGTCTATCGACATTTGCACCACATTCTATATAAGCAATATAACGCATTTAGTTTAAAAAATTGAAAAGGCACAACTTTTTTAAATTAAGAAATTTTGGTTTGATCTGAGCGGATCGGCTGACATCTGCTTAAATTGTGTACGTACCAAGGAAAACATTCAAGTATATTCCTTTATAAACTATGAGCTAATTAAATAGTCACCCCTATTGTTAATTGTACTCTATTAGAACTTTACATTTTATAAATATACTACGTTATCTTTATAAAATAAACGAATATTTTTAGTTATCAGTCGTTTATAAGAAATCTCTGATAAAATTCTATTTTATACATACAAGCATGACACAAGTACATATATATTGCATACAAGTATGTACTGAGTTGCCAAAGGGGTAAACGAAATGATAAAGAAAGTCATTATTATTATTTAAAACGACAAGTAAAAATTCATTTATACCTATATATGAAATTTTTTTTCGCTTAAAGTATTATAAAACAATAAATTTTAGTGCTGAAAATAACATTTATTTTGTCATAAAGCCAACACATTTAAATCAAGGAAAAAACTTACCTATTTTCAAAAAAGTTGTAGTAAACATGTTGTAGTAGATAAGTTTTTAATCGCCCAGCGACTTCACAGCAAATTTAATTGGTTATTTTAGATTATTATTTAAAAGAAAAATAATAATTACAATAATGGTGTCTATCGTTGTAGTGTGTAACTAACTACTCCCTTGAAGAGTATCTGTTTGTTAGTTGGCTAAATTTGTAAGTTTCTTATGTAAAATACGTGTTTTTTACATAAAAAAAATTGTGGCATACGTCTATTTCGTAGTTTAGTTTATTGTTTAGTTGACTTTTGATGTTTTCCTTTGACAAATTGTATGGCGACGATTGTTGTTGTTAGATGATCTATTAAACGTACATACCAAACCAGACATATGTGCGTGAACGTATGAACAAACATGTTACGTTTATGTTTTTTTTAAGAATACTAATATATAGTAGTTGTTGTTGGTTATACGGCTAAATTAGTTATTACTATTTACAATGGAATCACACATGTGGCTGAGTGAACTACTGGCGCTTTAGTTATTTAGTTTTAGTTTAAATAGGGTTTTTTAGAATGAATCATTTTACTACTAGGCACGTACATAGATACCTACACAAACCCTGTTCTATGTGCCTTTTCTAAGCACTTTCTTGGCAGCCTTAATATTAGGCACTAAAGCCTTAAGTTCACTGCAATCATCTAAGAAAGGATGTTTTAATAATTCATCGGCTGTGGCACGTTTGTCTACTTCCACTTGTAGACAGCAATCGAGGAAGTCTTGCAGATTAGGACTTAACTTATCCCAACTTTTAACATCAGGTCTGCCATTAGCAGCTATTAGATAAAGAGCTCTCAGTGGAGTTTCGTGTAGGTAGGGCGGTTGACCTTCTATCATTTCAATGGCCATAATGCCTATTGACCAAATATCCACCTTTTTTCCATACTTTTTACGTGTAACCACCTCAGGAGCCATCCAATAAGGAGTACCCACCATAGTTTGACGTTTTTCATCGCCCTCAATATTGGCACAGAAACCAAAATCAGTTACTTTCACAGAACCATCCATGCCCAGCAGGACATTGTCAGACTTAATGTCACGATGTATTATGCCTTTGGAGTGTAAAAATGAGATGGCATAGAGTACCTCACGACAGACACAGGCTATTTGTCTTTCCTTCATGACAGTCTCTGTTACCACATCTGTTAATGGTCCACCATCCATATATTCCATGATTACCCATAATTGATCTTCGGGCTCTAAGAAATAAGCATCCAAGAAATTGACTAAATTTTTATGATTAAAATCTTTAAGAACTCTGATTTCGGTAAGAATAAGATCTTTGGAAGACTGATTTTTCAAATCAATAGTTTTAACAGCCACCTGAGTTTCATTTTGTTTATCTGCAGCTATAAATACGATACCAGAGGCTCCCTTGCCCACTTCCATGGTAGTTTTGTAACGTTCTCTGGGGTCGTCTACATTACAAATGGCTCTAAGCTCTTCATAGATTTCAGCATCGGTTTTTTGGACCCGTTTATCTTTGGAACGCCTGAGGATAGTCTCATCTCCATCACCGTCTCCCGAGGGATCGGTAGCCGGCTTTATTATAATGGTATCTGTGTTAATGGTGTGGTTATTACCTTCGTGGGTAGAAAGGGTGGTTAGATCATTACGTCCCTTAGACAAACTAGTTGGCAAACCTTTGGGCTTGGCTTTAATTTGAGGTTTGGGCGGTAATGTTTGTGTTTTTTTGGCAGGCAAGGGAGGAGGTAATTCACCTGTTATATCTAATTGAGGCTTTAAGGTCTCCCTTTGATGCTCCAAGGTCGACTGTAACTCTTTTATAACATCATTTAGTCCTTGTAGACCCACTGATGCATGCTGCTGATCATTAAAACTATTATTACTGCTACTGCCGCAAGTGCTGCTGCCACTGGTGGTAACACTGCCCTCACTAGAACGCTCATCTTCTGCACTGTCCATATCATGAGACTTGTGTTTGTTTTTGTAATTGACATAATTGTCAATTTCCTTGGACTCCTCATGAATGGCTTCTTCTGTGATAAATGGTTTGAAAATGGCTTCATTTTCTTTCTTTTTAATGGAGTAATTATAGAATTTCACCGCATGATAGGCAGCATCGGGATTTTTACTTTGTTCATCTTTCGAAATCTGATAATTCATTAAACGCAACCAGGGAGCAGGTAAGCCCTCCAGTACACCGGTTTCTTCATTGCGTGAAACATGAAAATGTCTTTGAAAGTTAGTGGGATTACCTATTTCCGAAATAGGTTCCTTCTTCTTGAACCAACCCTTGATCCCCGTGAAACTAGTCATTTTTATATTGGGCTCTTATCTTTTGTTGCAGCAAATTGGAAGTTATTTAAAGAATTTGAGGTTTTAAGCAATTGTCGGGAGTCCTAGTTTTCACAATCTATGAATCTAGTGCATGCAAATGATTGCTCTGGATATTTTTGGCCTGTTCTCTTATTTCTTCAGTTGCTGCTGTTTCTTCTTCTTCTGTTGATGCATGTGTCGAGTGAGTCATGCAAGTTTTATACGCCGCTAATAACCAGCAGCCAGTAACAAAACAATTCACACAACTTATTTAATTTTTTGTGATTGCTGTTCCTTACTATTCGTAATAACAAGAAGAAAAAAGAAAACGTAGCAACGATAAAACACCAACACACTACTCCAGCTATTAATATCAAACGATTGACTTCTACTACTAAGACCGACAACGATGAATACTTCGAGTATTAACGGACGGGACGCGACTTTGGACTCCCCTCTTGGTGATTTTTACCAGAACTGCGCTTTTGTTAACACTTTTAAATGAAGGTTTAATAATTTGCATGCAAGTTAACCATATTTCTTATTACTTTGTGGCTTTAAACTTTTCACAAACTTTTAACACTTTAAATTCCCTTAATTAAATTTTAATTCTTAATTAAATGCACTTTTAACTCAATTTCTTTAATTACATTTAAATTACACATTTTCCTTTGTTTCTTTTGTGTAATATACTCTTCTTTTTTTTGTTTCTTTCTCTTTCTCACTCTCTACCTGCTATTCATTAAGCCTCCTAGGAGGAGATTAAATTAAAATTTTCTCTGGAATTTTTGCGTTCCTTTATATTAATTATTTCGTTTTTTTTGTTACACTCACACATACACAAAAGGAGTGGCACTTGCTGTTTTCATGTAAAACTTGTAAATTTTATTATTTTTATATTTGTTTAATTTAAATACCACTTATTAAAAATTACTATTCCTTGTTCGCATTATTGTTACTTTAAAAAGACATGATTTTTGTTGCTTAATTATTTAGTGACTGTAAAATTTAATCAATTTCTGCTTAGCACTCACACACAAAAGTCAACTGTGTATTTCTCAATGGTTGTAGAGTTGTAAATGTGCTGAGTATTGAAGTGTTAGGTACTCAGTGTTGAGAGAATTTTTAAGTACTCGTAATCCAAAAGCAGTTATTCATTAGTTGTAGAGTTGCATTTTTAGTGAAATCCATATATCTATATTAGAGGTGGGCAAATTTGAAGTTTTTTAACTAATGCAGTTTTATTGATGTAAGTGTAAATTTCCCCAAAAATGTTAAATTTCATTTGTTTTTTCTTTAATTCAACATTCTCCTTTCTTTAATTCTTTAATTATTATAATGGAAGATAAATTTTTTTGCGATTTTAATCTTGCCAAAAATGGTCTTTTATTACGTAGTCGTGACGGTATATGGTTATTTTGAAATTACTTTACACACCATGATACTTAATAAACACAATTTTATGTTCAAAGAAAGTGACTTGAAGCGTTTATGATATTTTTTGATAAAAGTATCATTATCTGAAAAATATAACAAAAATAATAATTGAATCTGACATAAATACATATTTTTTTCTATATGCAATGTATTTATAATGGTATGTAATAAAATTGTAGAAGTTACTTAGCTAATTGCCTATATTTACAACCTGTTAAGGTCAAAGGCCGACCATATTTTAGAATTCCATGCGCTTTAAACGGAATGACAATCTCAACATACCCCCCCCCCCTTTAATGGTGAATAAAATGCGGTATCGTTTCATGGTTTGTTGGGTAAAATAGCACTTTTTAAAATAAAAATTTGGCAGCACTTTTTATAGTATTGCCGGATAGTTAACAAAATATAAACTAGTGATGGGAAAAGAATTATCGATTAATAGATAAGAAATCGTTAATTGAAAGCAAATTTAAAAAATCGTGTTTTTTTTTATAATTTACGTTAATTGACCCAGAATCATGTCATTTGTAGAAATAGTAGTTCAAATGTCTGTCCATATAAAAGTTGAACTTAACTTAAAGTTGAAAAGTCATAAAATTTCTTTATCAATTCACATCTCTAATACAGATTTAAATTTAAATATGAAAAATAACGTTTTATTTAAACAGCCTAATTAACACATTTATTGCTCACTCCTCATTATTATCTACTTGAAGACATATGTTTTAGTTTAAGTTCGGTTTTATGTAAATGGGATTATATAGAACTCTTGCAGCATGTTCCAGTATGTACTCAATTTTGCACGCTTTAATAATTTATGTTTGATGACAATGAAATATAGACAATATTGCCAACATCTGGAATAAGTTAAGATTCTTGTTCATAAATTGAATTTTGCACAAGCAAGAGGAAATTTAAATGTTCAGTATTTATTTAACAACGAAACAAAGAAGTTTAAGCCTTTCTGAGAAACTGGAAAAATGATGGTATAGTTATTTTTTTTTATAAAATAGTTTCCTGACTATTTTAATTTTCTGTCCTTTAAGCTTTCATCCTTTGTTATGCTGATACTGGCCATATTGTTGTATAATATATTTTATGAAGTAAACAGTGCCGGTGTTCCACATATTAAAATGTTTCCCAAAATGTCAGCTTTAATCGAGAACAGTAGTCCAACACCTAAACTACAACTGGAATATCTAAATCAATTTGATTATAAACTGGAGACTCTAAGTCAAATGATTAATAAAATGGACAATTCTATACAAAATTTACAGGAAAAGTCACAAACTTGGTCGATCTTTCAGCATCAAATTAATTCCTGGAATGAAGGTATTCGTAGTTTGGAAAGTAAACTTGATATTCTGAAAAGAACACATGAAGATCAGCAGCAGGAATTGCTAAAACTTGAACTTGCTATCGATAATAATAACAAGATCAATGATCACCAGGAACTGTTAATGGCTGATGTTAAGCAATTCTTAAATTCAGAGCGTAAAACTAAAAATGAACTTTCCTCCAAGATGAATAACATCTTAAGACAAATTCAGGGAACTAATGATAGGAATTCTAATAAAATGTCAAATATAATGTCACCCATGGCTGCTTCTTTGTCGCCCAATCAACACTTTTGTTCTAATACAACTCGTAGATTGGAACAGCGCCTCAATACAATAGCCCAACAAATGGCCCTTCAAAAAGATCTGAAACAGCTGAATTCCCTCGAAAGAAGAAATTCCAAAAGTTTGGAAAATCTCAATCAAATTCTTTGTAACAGTTTTGATAAACAAGAAGAAATCACCATACGCTTACAAAAGTCCAATGAATGCTGTCATTCACTGTCCAGCGAGTTGACCACATTTACGGAAAGCTCGGATATTTTATTGAAACGTATTGAAAAATTGGTTCGTAGTGTAAGCGAAAAGCTCAATGATATTGAGGCGAAAACAAATGGAAGAGAACATAGCGTCGAAATTGAAGATATTGAAATTGAAAGCGATGAAACCGAAAGAGAAGATGAGGTGATTAAGGACAGCACTACTGATGAGAAATTTGAATCGAATGAAGATTTAGAAGGTGTTGTAGAGCAGCAGCAGGAAGTATTGGAGAAAAACCGTGACAAGGCAGGGAATGCTGATAAGAAAATTGATGATACTATAACCGAGTACGATGATAGCCATGATTTTGGTAAGTACAATAATTATTTTTCTTCTGTTATCCTTGACTTCCAGTGGAGCATCGGAATCTATTGCGAGATGTTAGGCATACGTCACTCCATGGAGCAGCAAACTGCTTGAAATTCCACATCAGTAGACCTTCTCCACTTTCTATTAGGTCTTAAAAGTGGTCTAAAAAGTGTGTGGCTTATCCACCGTCATTTTCGCAGATACACCTTTTTAGAGGCAGGGATTTGGTTTGTTGCGTTTAGTAAATCTTTATTTCTTATACGAATCGGGGTCCATATATTAAAGATTTGCCGTAAGCATTTGTTTGCAAAGATTTGCAGGCGCATATCGATGGCATTTGGGCGTTTCCAAGTTTCGCAACCGTAATGCAGGATAGACTTGACATTCGAGTTGTGTGTCAATAACTTAGTTATTAATGATATTTGCCGGAATTTACTAATAGCTCGGAGAATGCCGAATGCAGAATTTGTCTTATTAATACGCGATTCAATATCCTCGCCGGCGCCACATTTTGAAGATACCAAACTTCATAGATAATTAAAGGTACCCACACATCCAAAAACCTCGTTATCCACATTATTGTGTGTCGATGGGAGTAGGCTACAGGCATAATCTTTGTCTTGGAAATATTGATTTCCAGCCCAGCTGCACGAGATCAACAGTGATAGCATTAGTGTTTTCTTAAAGGTGACCTGAGCTTTGGCTTAGAAGACATATGTTATCAGCGTATTCCAAGTCCCCGAGTTGTTAAAAGGGTGTCCTTTTAATACCGTGTCTACCATTCAGAGCCGTCCGCATTATGTAGTCGATGACGAGGGTTAAAAGTATAGGTGACAAGATACATCCTTGTCTTACTCCAGTAGCAACTTGGAATGGATTAGACAATTAGTTAAGAGTAGTACCCATCCCTTACCCCTCACACGTGATTGGGGAAGCAGCCACTCAATCAGTAGCTGGTTCCTCACCCACGTGTGAGAGACATTCCCCTATCCACCAACTGGGGATGCGCCCTATGAATTAGGTTCCCTGGGGGAAACCTAATCAAAAGTGGGCGCGAAAAAGGGCCATGATCCTTAAATCATGGTCCTTTTTTTCGTTTGTCATAGTAAATATTTTCCTAACCCATCATTTTTATCGTTCATATGGGAGAACTCGCGTCCCATGTTCGCTAGCTACATTAACGGGTGTAGTTGCCCAGTTGATACCACGAGTAGGTCAGTATCCACAGTTAAGTTGAAGGATAGATCAAGATATGTTTGGGCTTACCAAGTTAAGACCAATCAGAACCGTTGCTTGTTATCCAATACCGCCTTTTATTGCATACTAAATTCCCAAACACGCATTTTCTTACCCCATTCCAGAATTGATTCGACCTAATCTCAATGGCTGTCATGAGCTACTACAAGAGCTAACCGATAATGATTTAGAAGACGATAGCACTCGCGTTGACGGTATTTACAAGTTTTCTTCGCCCGACACTAATGAAGATGGTCGTGATTTCAATGAACGCTACTGCGTGTTTCCACATCCCACCGACAACGACACAGGAATACCCTGGACTGTTATCCAGAGACGTGGTTCCTTCCAGCAACAGGAAAACTTTAATCGTTCTTGGTCCGAATATCGTAATGGTTTCGGTCACTTATCTCGAGATTTTTGGTTTGGCAATGAGTTCATACATCGTCTTGTCTATCACGATGACTATGAGCTGCGCATTGAATTGGAAGATTTTGAGGGTGTACAGATGTGGGCGGAATATGCAGTTTTTCGGCTAGATTCGGAAAAATATAATTACAATTTATTGATCGGTGAACATCGTGGTGCTCTTAAGGATGCTATGAAATATCATAATGATAATGATTTTAGTACCTACGATAGACGTAATGATAAGACTGTGGATGCCTGCTGTTCGTGTGCCATGGGTTATGCCAGTGGTTGGTGGTTCGATAAGTAAGATAAGAATGAGTTTCTAAAAACTATATTATAATAAATTAAGCTTATTTCTTTTTAGTTGCTCCGAGGCCAATTTGAATGGTCTTTATCATAATACGCCTTTGAATCACAATTATATAGGCATTATGTGGGAATTGTGGCATGGTGATTATTCGCTTAAAAAAACTAGTATGATGATAAGGCCTCGTAATGTGGCTGGAAGAAATAACGATATAAATAATGAAGATTATCATGAGTATACTGAGGATCCTTAAACATTTTATACGAATCTATTTACAATCAAATAACAAACTCTGAACCCTCGTAAGTGGTTAACATTATGACGGAATCATAAAATAATGTTTGTTCAGGTGTTTTTTTTTAATTTTATTATTATTCTAAGCTTAACCTTTAAATTTAGTTTTAAGCTTAATATTTCAAGAATAAAGTTTGAGTATAAAAACTTGTTTTGATTATTTAAGATTCTTATCGAGTCCTACCTAGCAAAGGAAGCTTAAGTACTATATTATACAACTGTTAAACTGTCACCAGTTTTTAGGCTAGCTAATAACTTCGAATACATACATTGAAAAATGGGGTGATGTAGGCGATGTTGGATAACAAGTAACTTGATAAGACTTACTTATATTTGTATATCCTTCATCTGAACTGTGGACACGGACCATCTTGTGGTATCGCCCGGGGAACTACGTTAACACCCGTTAAAGTAACGATAAGAATGAAAAAATAAGGGTTAGGACGTCAGGTTAGTAACCCACTCCTAGAAAAAGCAATTGCTATGAGGAAGAAAAAATTAAAAGTAACAAGTAAGAAAGCTATACAATACGCTTCACCACTAAGGTCAAAGATGCTCTTTTTTCTGTATAAAGACATATATTTGCTAAATTTTGTCAACATACAAACATTTTCTCAAAACTTATATATTTGTTTCTCAAAACTTATATATCTGTTTCCGTCATTCAAATTGATTACAGTTTTTACAAAAATTGTGTATGCAAAAAATAAACTAAAAATTCTCATTATCTTCAGATTTACTAGCTTTTTATTGATTTTTGTATGGAAGCTATGGTCAAATATGGACCGATTTAAACGGAATTTGGTACAGTTATTTTGGTTTACATAAGCAGTATATACTTTAAATTTCATGAAAAAATATAGATTTTTGTGACCAAAAAATCAATTCCGGGAGGTGGGACCTATGGGAGGTACCATAAATAATGGACCGATTTTAACTAATTTTAATAGCCACTTTAAAAAAATGATCTGTGCCAAATTTTATCAAATTATCTTTAGAATTGCGACTCAGGAAGTGATTCTAAGTCTATTGGTATACTAAAAGGTAGGTCTAAGACAAATATTACTTTGCGTTACATACATCAGCACAAACTTATAATACCCTTTCCACCTATGGTGGTGAGGGGTATAAAAACGGTCCCCCCGTAATGTTGACGACTATGGAAAACAGAAAAATGACCATGATTTAAGGACCATCACCTACACCTGAACTCTTTACAGAGGAGGTACTCTGATCCAGTCCTACTGGATTCCTCCCTCTTCACGGGGGCCAAAGGGGAAATCATCATCACCGAGACCAGATAAACATCGGATGTAGTCCCGTTGATCTCTTACAGGGTGGTCGAAGTTGTTAAGATTTCGACCTCCTGTCGGGTACCAGCGAGATCCGCTTCGGCATCTCTGGACTCGGCGGTAAGGGTTGACCCGACTCTGGAAGTCCCATTATCTCCAAAAGGAGAGCTCGTTCGGCAGGACGCTATAGTTATCAAAAGCCTGTCTGTTCGAAATTTGAGAAGGCGAAGAGTGGCACGAGGAACTCCTTGTTCTATCTTAAAAGGATGGCCAACAGAGGTCCTACGCTGCTTAAGCCCAAGTAGAGGAAGATGGTCAAAAGTCATAGGCAGACTATCGTGAAGTTTGAAAAAACTTACGGCTCTACCCTGGAACTCTTAGGCATCTGCTCAAGTTTCGTTAAGCGAGGGCACGCTGCTGAACCTTCAGCTCCTTGCGTTGACACTGTGGTAAAATCAGCTAAAATCAGCTCGCAAGACAAAACTAAAAGAGCCTGCTGCTACCAAGCCCGAGACTGAAGCTGTTAAAGCTAGCAAGACGGCAGAGGGTTGCAAAAGCCTTGACCCTCAGGCGAGTAACCGAAAGGTAAGCGCTAAGAGAGCAAAGTCTAGCTATAAGCAACACTCAACAAGTAAAAAGATCAAGAATTCCTTTTATATCGAACTCTATTGCGAGATGTTAGGTATATGTCACTTCATGAATAGTTTGCTGCTTGCAACTCCGCATAAATTGACCTTCTCTAGGTTCTAGTGCACCAACAAGACGGCCGCTTCCCTGTGGATTCCAACGAAGCACTTGTCGAGCAATGTTGGTAGTTGGCCTTCGAAGTGGGTGGCCTATCCGCCGCCATTTCCGTTGACATACCTCTATATAGGCAGGGATTTGGTTTGTCACGCTTAGTAGATCTCCATTTCTTATGCGATTCGGCTACCTTATCGATGGCACTTGTGCATTTTCAAGCTTCGCAACCGTAATATAGGATGGACTTGACATTCGAGTTGTATATTCGTAACTTGGTTGTTATTTGCCGAGATTTTCAAGTAGCTCGGAGAATGCCAAATGCGGATTTTGCCTTATAAATACGCGATTCAATATCCTTGTCGGCGCCAGCTTTTGTAGGTACCAAACTACGAAGACATTCAATAACCTCGTTATCCACATTGATGTGTATTGACGGGTTTGTGCCATAGCCTCAAGACATAATCTTTGTCTTGCGTTAGTGTTTTCTTGAAGGTGACCTGACCTTTACCTTAGAAGGCATATTCCAAGTCTTAGAGTTGTTTAAAGGATGTCCATTGGATACCGTATCTACCATTGAGAGCCGTACGCATTATGTTGTCGATGACGAGGATATGAAGTATAGGTGACAAGATACATCCTTGTCTTACTCCAGTAGTAACTTCGAACAGATTAGACAATTTACCTTTGTGTAGGACCCGACATTTAAAATCCACGTACTTTGCCCAAATTAAGTTAGAATTTTCATTGGCATCTTACGATTTTCGAAAATTCTCCATAGATTGGCGACTGCTGAAAAAAATGCAGGCTACACGGCAATTCGACAGTCAGTAGCGTGGATATTTAGAAAGGTATCGGATAAAGAAGGTAAGAGAAAGGCCTATTCCAAAGAACAAAAAAGAACAAGTGTTTGAGAAAATTGATATGTATAAAAGTCGAAAAATTAAAGATCAAACGAATGTTTTGGTGATAAGTTGATAAAGCTTATAAAAGCCATATGATTAGAAGAACGTTTGTCCAATGATTGGAGTCTAACTATATGTATCAATTATACCTCACCTCCTTTCAGTTGCATTTAAGTTTCTATCGATCATAATAAGTGACCTACAAATGACCATATATTCACAAGTCTTAAAGAATACCCAGGAAATATAAAATAACCACATTAAACCTCTTCGTTGACTACAAAGAGGCCTTTGAAAACCCAATTCGAACGTCAGCAATGTCGGAGTATGGTAGTCCTACTAAGTTAAAAAGGTAGTATAGGATGACATTTACTGCTACATCATCAGTTAAAATAGTTTAGAGTCTATAGGAGCCAATATAACTAAACTGGGATTCAGACAAAATCATACAAACTACACAATAACTTATTTTTTATGCATATATTTTTTTATTACATATTTTTTTTCTGTATTAATATATATCTTTACATATTTTTATTATATTTTTATTTTATTTTTTTTTTATTTTTTATAAAGCAATTATAAATTGCATTAAATTTTTTTAATCAATCAAAATGTTTTATTATTAAATATTAAACAATACAAATCACTAAAGATTAATAATAAAAAGTGTGTGGGATAATTTTTTTGTTTTGTTTTCTAGTTTGCTTGCGATAACACTCAAATGTTACATTTAGAATAATTATAATAATAGTAAGAGAACTCGACTCTATATAGAAAAGAATTGAAATGAAAGATAAAAAAATGAGAGAAATCAAAAATACAAAAACAGTTTATGTGAATGTTTTAAAATAAAAAGTGAAAAATTACAAACAAAATGATTGATTTTTGATTAAATTTTATTAGAAGACAGGAGGAGGTTACTCCATAAATCGTTTTAAAAACTTAGGAAATTTTTAAAATTTCAATATTTTATTATGAAAATTTAAAAAATTTTCTCTATTTTTATGTGAGAAATTTGAAAAATTTCTTTTTTATTATAGGGACATTTTAAAAATTTCAATATTTTTATAGGAAAATTTAAAAAATGTCTTTTTTATAGGAACATTTTCAAAATTTTACAATTTTTATACAAAAATTTTCAAAATTTCACTATTTTAAAAGTGAACTTTTTAAAATTTCATCGTTTTTATAGGGAAATTTTCAAAATTTCACTGTTTTTATAGGGAAATTTTCAAAATGTCAGGAAATTTTTGATAAAAAAATTTTCAAAATTTTTCAATTTTTTTATAAAATTTTCAAAATTTAACTATTTCTTTAAAGAAATTTTTTTAATTTCACTATTTTTATGGGAAATTTTTAAAATTTTACTATTTTTATAGAAAATTTTAAAAATATAAGGAAATTTTAAAATTTCACTATTTTTATAGAGAAATTTTCAAAATTTCACTTTATTATAGCGAATTTTTAAAGTTTTACTTTTTTTTTTGGAAAATTTTCAAAATTCAGTTTTTATAGCGAAATTTTTAAAATTTCACTTTTTTTATAGGGAAATTTTCAAAATTTCACTATTTTTATAGGGAAATTTTCAAAATTTCACAATTTTTATAGCGAAAATTTTAAAAATGTCACTATTTTTATGGGGAAATTTTAAAAATTTCACTATTATATAAGGAAATTTTAAAAATTTCACAATCTTTATAAGAAAATTTTAAAAATTTCACTATTTTTATAGGTAAATTTAAAAATGTCACTATTCTTATAGGGAAATTTTAAAAATTTCCCTATTTTTATAGGGAAATTTTAAAAATTTCGCTATTGTTGTAGGAAAATTTTAAACATTTCACTATTTTTATAGGGACATTTTCAAAGTTTTAATATTTTTATGGCGAAATTTTCAAAATTTCACTATTTTTTAGGGAAATTTTTAAAATTTCACTCTTTTTATAGAGAAATTTTCAAAATTTCACTATTTTTATAGAGAAATTTTCAAAATTTCACTATTTTTATGGAGAAATTTTCAAAACTTCACTATTTTTATAGAGAAAATTTCAAAATCTTACTATTTTTTTAAGAAGTTTTAAAAATTTTATTATTTTTATATGGAATTTTTCAAAATTTCACTGTTTTTATAGGGAAATTTTCAAAATGTCAGGAAATTTTTGATAAAAAAATTTTCAAAATTTTTCAATTTTTTTATAAAATTTTCAAAATTTAACTATTTCTTTAAAGAAATTTTTTTAATTTCACTATTTTTATGGGAAATTTTTAAAATTTTACTATTTTTATAGAAAATTTTAAAAATATAAGGAAATTTTAAAATTTCACTATTTTTATAGAGAAATTTTCAAAATTTCACTTTATTATAGCGAATTTTTAAAGTTTTACTTTTTTTTTTGGAAAATTTTCAAAATTCAGTTTTTATAGCGAAATTTTTAAAATTTCACTTTTTTTATAGGGAAATTTTCAAAATTTCACTATTTTTATAGGGAAATTTTCAAAATTTCACAATTTTTATAGCGAAAATTTTAAAAATGTCACTATTTTTATGGGGAAATTTTAAAAATTTCACTATTATATAAGGAAATTTTAAAAATTTCACAATCTTTATAAGAAAATTTTAAAAATTTCACTATTTTTATAGGTAAATTTAAAAATGTCACTATTCTTATAGGGAAATTTTAAAAATTTCCCTATTTTTATAGGGAAATTTTAAAAATTTCGCTATTGTTGTAGGAAAATTTTAAACATTTCACTATTTTTATAGGGACATTTTCAAAGTTTTAATATTTTTATGGCGAAATTTTCAAAATTTCACTATTTTTTAGGGAAATTTTTAAAATTTCACTCTTTTTATAGAGAAATTTTCAAAATTTCACTATTTTTATAGAGAAATTTTCAAAATTTCACTATTTTTATGGAGAAATTTTCAAAACTTCACTATTTTTATAGAGAAAATTTCAAAATCTTACTATTTTTTTAAGAAGTTTTAAAAATTTTATTATTTTTATATGGAATTTTTAAAAATTTCACTATTTTATTAGAAAAAAATTCAAAATTTCACTATTTTTAAAGGAAAATTTTAAAAATTTCACTATTTTTATAGGGAAATTTTCTAAATTTCACTATTTTTATAGGAAATTTTAAAAATATCACATTTTATAGGGAAATTTTAAAAATTTCACTTTTTTTAATTTTTAAATACCTATTTTTATATGAAAATTTAAAAATAATCACTATTTTCATAAAGAAAGTTTAAAAATTTCAAAATTTTTAAAGAGAAAATTATAAAATTTCACTATGTTTATAGGAAAAATATAAAAATTATTCTATTATAGAGAAATTTTAAAAATTTCCAATATTTATAGAAAATGTTTTCTTTCCTAACCAAATACGAAGTAACCGGAAATTAAGGTAAAAAAAGAGGTGAAATAGGAAATTAAAAAATGTGTTAACTAATAAACTTAGATCATAATTTTATTCAATTATTAATTGAGCTTTTTTTAAATAATGTTGTTTTTTTTTTCTTGTTTTTGTAACGTTGTTTTTCTTTTTAATTTCTTTACTTAAAGCCTGAAATATTTTAAACGCATCTAGGCTGAAATGCGTTTAAAAACTTAATTATTTAAAGGTTTTGTATGTATTTAAGTGTGTGTTTTTTGTTTAATATTTTAAAACTTTTAGTTTTCTTTTTATATAATTACTTTTTTTAAATAAATGAATAAAACAAGGAAAAAAAATTCAATGGTTTATGTTGGTGGCATTTAAAATTAGAAAAAATATTAATTAAATTTTTAATTTTGTTTAAACTAGTACTTAATTAAAAAATATTTACATTTGTTGTTGTTTGTTTACCATTTGTTTTATATCTTTATATTTTTGGAAAGCCAACGGAGTTGAAGTGACTATCTGTTTAAAAATGTTTCTTTGTAGGCTTTCCAATCATTATATTTCTTTTTTTTTTACAGCAAAAATCTTAATATTACATTTTTTACACAGTTTTTTTTTTTTTGGAAATTCAATCATTTTTTTTAACACAAATGCTATTTTATTATTACCATTATCAATATTACACAACATTATTAAAATAGTATAAAAGAAATATAAATTAAAAAAGATGTTTTAATGGAAAATTTAATATTTTTTTCAAAAAGTTTATACTGAAGTGTATTGCACTATTATATTTATTACACAGTGTTACAAAATTTTGAAATCCAATTTAAGATAATTTTGATCTAAAAAAATTTTTATTATTTTTATAGAGAAATTTTCAAACCCTCACTATTTTTACAGGGAAATTTTTGATATTTTACTATTTTTATATGGAAATTTGCAAAATTTCTCTTGTTTTTTATAGGGAAATTGTGAAAATTTCACTATTTTATAGACATATTTTCAAAATTTCACTATTTTTATAGGAAAATTTTAAAAATATCACTATTTTTATAGCGAAATTTTAAAAATGTTACTATTTTGATAGGGAAATTTTACAAATTTCACTATTTTTTTTAAGGAAATTTTAAAAAGTTCGCTATTTTTATAGGGAAATTTTGAAAAATTTTACTATTTTTATAGGGACATTTTCAAATTTCCTCTATTTTTGAAAGGAATTTTTAAAATTTTACTATTTTTATAGAAACATTTTCAAAATTTCACTATTTTCATAGCAAAATTTTCAAAATATTAGTTTTATATCAAAATTTTTAAAATTTCACTATTTTTATATCGAAATTTTCAAATTTCACTATTTTTATATCGAAATTTTCAAAACTTCACTTTTTTATAGGGAAATTTTCAAAATTTCGCTATTTTTATAGGGAAATTTTCAAAATTTCACTATTTATATAGGGAAATTTTCAAGATTTCACTATATAGGGAAATTTTCAAAATTTCACTATTTTTATACTGAAATTTTCAAAACTTTACTAATTTTATAAGGAATTTTTCAAAATTTCACTATTTTTTAGTTAAATTTTCAAAATTTCACTAGGGAAATTTTCAAAATTTCACTATTTATATAGCGAAATTTTCAAAATTTCACTATTTTTATAGGAAAATTTTCAAAATTTTACTATTTTTATAGGGAAATTTTCAAAATTTCACTATTTTTATAGGGAAATTTTCAAAATTTCACTATTTTTATAGGGAAATTTTCAAAATTTCACTATTTTTATGAGGAAATTTTCAAAATTTCACAATTTTTATAGAGAATTTTCCCTATTTTTATAGGGAATTTTCACTATTTTCACAGTAAAATTTTCAAAATTTCATTATTTGCACAGTAAAATTTTCCAAATTTCATAGTAAAATTTTTAAAATTTCACTATTTTTATAGGAAAATTTTTAAAATCTCGCAATTAAAAAAAGTAGGTCAAACAAATCCAAAAACGTTTACAAATTTTATAACACAAATGTTTAAATACCATAATAAAAATGTAATTATAATTTTAATAAATAAGTCAATATAGTGCAATATACTCAGAAGAAACTTTTTGTAATTTGATTTTTAAAATAACTTATATTTTTGTGATATTTTCATTTACAAAGAACTAGAATTAAAGACGACGCGTTTTGATTTTGCTTTATTTACTTCATGTAATATTGTTGATGTTGTAAAGAAGTGCTATTGTTGTAAAATATTTATTATTTGTTTTTGTTTAACATTATATTAAAAATTAAATTTGTAATTTAATAAACATAACAAAAGTTTTAAATACATATATCATCTGCGCTACATACATCTGATCCGATGTATGTAAATATATTATACATATACATATGAATAAGTTGCTGTGGACTGATTGAAAATTAATTTTGATCTGGGATTAAAAGTTTTTGGAAAGTTAACCCTTACAAACACATAAGACTTAGAATATATTGATTGTTAAGGTAATAAATTGTAATAAAAAGGTGAAAGAAATAATAAACATTCGTTAAGATTTAGATTTTCTTACGCAAACGTTCTTCGGTTTCTCCACGCCATTCGGGATCGTTGGGATCATCATCCTGAAATGGCTCTTCCTCAGATGATTCTCCTACACTGTCACGATGTTTTCGTGGCTGCCGGCCAACATAGGCACCGTACTGATCACCGTACACATCGTCATCGTCATTATAAAGACCTCCTCTGGATTTTACGTTGGCCGTGACATGACCGCCAATACTATCGGCTGTTGGATGATCATCATTAGGTGCTAAATGATGTCTAGGGTAATCATCTTCATAATCCTCATCATACAATAGCATATTGCCATTTTCGCGAGACAATTCCGTCTCATCCATACAGTCATCTGCCGAAATAGGCGGTAGGATTTTGGAACTTTTTGGACGTCGATTACCACTTGATGACGTTGTTGTTGTTGCCTCGCCACACATTGTTGAGGCTCTTGAGGTACGTTTGGAATTGCTGCCACTTAGAGTACGCGGATATTTATTGGAAAATATACCTATGCCTCCACCTCCTCCACCACCAGGAAGATAACATTCGTCGAAACGTTTGCTGTCTTCACTGTGATCAATGGGCATAGCACGCATTAATTCCTCAAATTGTTCATCAGTCAGGGGGAATGTAAGTGATTCATAGGGGGGAATAAGCTGAAATCAGAATACGATTAAAATCATTAAAGATTTGGTTATCAAGAAGTGTTCCGAATTACAGAAAATTAAAATTAATTACCTAATTATTTTTAGAACGAAAAATATCTCAAAAATCGATATAAATAAAAAATTTAAATCGTTGTATTATATAATAAAAATTCAAGTGAATTAGGTAATTCTTGACATAATTTATAGGAATACAAGGACCCCAAATTTAAATTTGGAAAACATATAGTGAACATTACTACCAAGGACTATAATATAAAGATGTTGCACTTCCATACATTGATTAGCCGCATGATCGTTTTAAAAAGTCCAAAAAAAAAAGAGTATACCGTTTTTACTCTAATTCGGAAACAACTAATGGAGACGATTATTCAATGAGACAAAGCTAAGGCACACACACGCAGTCATGGAATGTATGTTTGTTTTTGCGTTTATGGGGTTTTTATTATTCTTTATCCACTTTAATTTCACATTTGACAGAAAAAACTGTATGGAGTTTAATATCTTTATATTATATTGTCTTACTACATACCTCTTTGGAATCAGGTGTTGAACTTCGCCTTTCTAGTTCTCGATCTCGTTTTGTCGAAGTTGTGCGTCTACGTTCATAACGTTTACTACTAAGGCTAGGCAATGGACCAACACCCAAAAAAGAAGCTAAAAAAATAAGTAAAAAGGTAAATATATAATATATATATTATTATATATAATATTATTATGTATTTAAACAATCCACTTTATGACAAGAATTGTAATAAAGCTAAATATTTCTTACTTGAATTATCACCGGCTTCGGAATTTGTATCGAAATTGTTCAATGGTGTAGCAGGATTTAAAGGTGATGGTATGCTCTGTAATGTTTAAATAGATTTAAATTAAAAAAAAAACAACGTTTTGAAGTGAAGTTAATAAAATACCTCCAAATCACCTCCACCCACACTTGGTGTCTGGGGCGCTGGTGAGCTGGGATCTGGTGTATTCGCTCCACTCGATTCAGCACGACTATCAATGCGTCGATTTGCTCTAGATCGTGTACTCCAGGGAAATTTAAGGTATGTTTGAAATTTACGTCGTTCCTCGGTTAAAGCTCTTTCATGTCTTAAGAACATCGCATCATCGGATATGTCTTCGTCCTCCTCAATGCTTGATTTCGAACAATTTTGCAGTATTAAATCTTCCTCATCATCCTCTTTACCGACGACGTCATCATCAGCATCATCTTTTTTACTTTCTTTTGACGTCTTCATCTCTGTACTATCGTTTTTATTATCTATCACACTTGGTTCAATTTTAGATTTTTTCAATTCAGGCTCTTTAGTGGTCTCGCTATCAACATCATCAACATTTTGGACACTATCACTGTTGCTGCTGCTTTTTTGCAGCTTAATATCGTCTTCCTGCCTTTTTTCTTTTCCAATCATTTCAACCTGGTTGTTGTTGTTATTTGAGGATTTAATTGAGGTGGTTGTTTCTTTTGTACCAACCTTCTTAGTTATGATACACTTCACTTCATTAGCATCTTGAGTTTTGTCATCTGTATCGTTTGACTCGGTATTATTATCAGAAGAATGACCGTTTGTTATAGGATTACAGGTTAATGATATTTTCATATCTGATTCTTCTTGACATTGTGAGATTTTTAATTTGTTCATTTCTTCATTTTCGTTTTCAATTACGCGCCATCTGAAAGATTAAAAGGAAAAAAGATATTCATTAAAAAATATTTTTAAGTATTTTAAACCATTAATTTTCAATTGTTATTTCGAATTGAAATTAATTTCAAAAAATCCATTATGGACTTTTGAAAAAATAGCAAAAAATTTTAAACCTTAAAATTTTTTATAAAAATTTTTTAAACTTCTATCAGAAAATCAGCTCGTAATACTTTTGTGAATAGAGCCGAATCAAATGGTGGGCGGAAGTCATAAAAAGGTCAACAAGTTCTGGTATTTCCTAAAGGAGCAGAATATTATGAAATCCTTAAGGTTGAGGGATGAATGAAGTCTCTTTCAGGCAGAAATTTTTGCCATTTTAAAAGCTCATACAACATTTCTAAAGAAAGTGAGGTGACCATCTATATAGACAGACCATCTATATAGACTGCACTAAAAACCCTGGAAGGATCACCCCAAAATTAGTCAAGTCGTGTAGATTAGCAATCATTAGTTTGTCAGCGAAGTATAGGCAAAGAAACTGCCGACGAAGTCTCAAAACAGGGCTCGATCCAGAAACTGACGCTGGTGATGACAGAAATAGCATCACTTATATGTCATCTCTTCATGGGCATCAAGTCTTGGATCGGTGAGGAAACAGCAAAGAACTGACATTACTTGGCTACTTGCACAATATCTTGGACCTTATGGCCCGATTTAAATAAAAACAAGTTCTTGATGGGTCTTAACAGAAACAATCTCAGAAAAGGTATTCTAACTGGCCAATGCATCTTAAGTTCTAGGCTAAATATATGGTATGAAGCAATTCAGGACATTTGCAGACTCTTTCACTTAAAACTTGGCACATCTTCTGCCACTGTCCTATGCTCCAAAACCAGAGATTTCAATTTCTTGGTAACAGATTCCATGAGTAACTGGGTGACATACAGTGCGAACTGACGGAAGTTGTAGGTTTTATAATGGAACTCGGACGGCTTAGATAGGTCTTTCTACCTTTGGTAACGTCTACCTCACTTTCTTTCTAACACTATCTACATCTATATCATTTTCCCTTCTCTACTTTCTCTTTTCTGCTATCTCTCTCTTCTTTTAGGAAGGATCACAACGGACCTAATATTCTCCGAGTGTAGATGCCATTCCTCTGACATCACCTTTCAAACCTAACCTACAGATCACATTTCTTTTGAGATTCGGTTTAAGAACCTTTTTTGCGATGCACAATGAAACACAAGACTTTGAGCGAGCAGTGTTTAGGAACAAATTTCCCAAGTATGCAATTTCTTGTGGTGCAAGTAACTGGCAGTTGTGTCTGAAGAAGCAAACAATTAACAAACACAAACATATGAGGTTTTATGCTATCACTATCTTGTCAAGTTTTAAGTAAAAGGCTTTCGACTCGTAGGAAGGTTAGGAAGTAAATGATGAAATTTTGTGAAAGAACGGACATCTGCCGATAGGACATTTGCCAGAAGTCATATTCCATTATAAATTCCTATATTTTTACTTTACAATTGGTATCAATAAAACTGTATTAGTCAAAACAAGTAAGAAAGTGGTATATTCGGTCAAGCCCGACCATACGATACCCTTCACCACTAAGGTCAAAGGTGTTCTTCTTTCTGTAAAAGAAAGATAAAGACAAATAATTGCTTAATTTTGCTCATGCTAACATTTTCTCAAAACTTATATATTTAAGCTGTTTCCGCCATTTCGACCGATTGATTACAGTTTTTACAAAAATTATGTGTGCAAAAAATAAAATTGCCACTATTTTTAATAATATTTAACGCCATTAATAAAATTTGACTGATTTTATTAGTATTTCTACAAAAATTTAACACTTTAAACGTTGACAAAGTGAATTTTGCTACTTTACTTTGGTTTTAAGAAAACTCATAAAAAGTGTTGCTTAAAATGAGTGTGTCCGTTTTTTCGTATTTTTCTATGAACTTTTAATTAAAATTGCAAATTTTATTACAAAAAATTATAAAAATAAAATTAGGCTTTTAATCTATTCAATTAGTAATAGAAATAAAAATAAAATTACTTGTAAAACAGACAAGTGGTTTCAAATCGATAGTGTCTTAGCTGACCGGTTTCGAAATCACAAAACTTTTGTGATTTTTGTCACTTTATGCGATTTTAAATCACTTTCACAAAATGTGATTTTCAGAACAGGCCTGTATCTTCAGACTTACGAGCGTTTCAGCGATTTTAGTGATTTTTGTCTCATATGTCTCGTATGGGAGCTATGGTCAAATGTGGACCGATTTCAACGAAATTTGGTACAGTGATTTTGGTTTACATATTTGTTTCAAATTTCAATTTCAAAACTCCACCCGTCCAGACGGACGGACTGACATCGCTAAATCGACAGATAAAATGATTCTAAACCGATTGGTATACTAAAAGGTGGGTCTAAGACAAATATTTCTATGCGTTACATACATATTAAATTTACATATTAAATTTAATCATAACCTATAATTTGTCCACCGTTAAATAATATAAACTTTAATAATACTCACTTTGGAGTTGGGATTTCCTTGTACGGTAAAATCTCAACACGTGTAGCTGCAGCAACACTGTAGGGTATCACAATATTATCAATATCATATGAAGTACGATTTTTACGATCCAGGGATCTAAAAGAAAAGGAAAAAAATATGGTTTATAAAGTAAAATAAGCTTTATTACTTCAAAAATTATTGATGTTTACCTTTCATACTTATGGTAATTATTGCCGCTGCTGCCGTGTGTTGGTGATGAAGTACGACTGCGAACATTAAAATTATCTCCTGCTCCTCCCCAATTTTCTTGACTAAACATATAGCTTGAATCTCCATTATATAGATTATTACTAATGTTATTAAGATGATTATTATAATGGTGAGTGTTTACTGCTGTTGATGATGAAAGTTTACGATGCTTATTACTTTTGCTGCTGCTGTTGTTGTTGTTGTGATGGTGGTGTTGGTTGTTGGAGATCAATGATGAAGGTATTTGGTTGGGATTGAATTGATCGTAATTTGTTGGGAGACAATCGCTCGTTTGGTGAATGAATTTGTGGCTGTTGTTGTTGAACAATGTCGATGTTGCTGCTGTTGTTAAGCTCGTGTTGTTGTTTGAATATGCTGCTGCTGGTGGTAGTAGAGAGCTCAAAAGCTCGTTCTTCACTACCAGGCAGTGTTGTTTCTTTGCACCCTTGTTGTTCGTTCCCTCTATAGTTATATGTTTCATACAGATACACAGACAGAATGCAACCAGTATAAGATGAACAAATCATTTTAATGAAATAATAAAAAATAAAAGCAAAATGTTTGCATTCGGTATTCGCATAAAATGTTTGTTTGGTGATTGATTGTGGGTATGAAGTGTATAAAGGATTTTTCGGGAATCATGGTTCAAGGTGTTGTTCGATATTTGGTGTGTGTAATTGATTTTAGAGATGCATGTTGAGTTTGATGTAGGCAGGGAGGAGGATGTCCGTTTTAAATTATAATTAAACAAAACATGTTGAAGGAGCCAATTCGTGGGATCAAATACAATAGATCAACGTATACAGAGATAGAGAGAAGAGAAAAATGAAAAGAAAAAAAGATGCAAAAATTGTTTTTGTTTTATGTTAATATCAATTATCGAATTTTTCATGTTTACAATAATTTACTGTTGGCCACAAGTGGCGTTGTGGACGTAGAAGTAGTAGAAGTAGACAAAGTTGCTGTACCATTTCCTCCTACATCATTAAATGATGTCGTTGATATTGAAGATGTTAAAGTGGCAGCCGTTAATGCTGTGGCTGCATGTGATTGATGTGTAACTGCCGCCGTCGTCGTCGATTTTCCTCCACTTCCTCCTCCACCAGATTTCTCATCATTATTAAGTCTATCCTTCTTTTTGATGTAACGGCGTTTGGCTGGAGGAGCATCGCTATATTTTTTCGATGATGTTGAATGGTGCCCGCCGGCAGCAGCAGCAACTGCTTCACGTTCGGCCCTCCAAACATTTTTAGCAATGTTTTTAGCCTGACAACGCATAACACGTTGCTGCCATTCGGGCTGTTTTGCAATGGCCTCAAAATGCAAGGCGTTATTTACATCTAAATTAGGATAAGTAATACAAACGATATTTTAAATCTCACTCAGTTTTAACTATTGCAAATTAATTAATCTTACTTTCTCTAAAACTTAAAACTGGATGATAACCCGAATCTAATAATGCTATACGATCTGACATCATCATGGTGTCTGGTAGATCTCGTGGAGCAGTGGGATCTATGCGACCCGTACATAGAGCACAAGGATGTATTGGCCATTGACAACCACATTTAATGGTGCTAAAAAAATTAAACAAACATCAGTTTTGTACTACTTGCAAAAGAGAGATGTGTTTGAAATATTAAATACCTTGGCCTCGCTGCCTTTTTCGATATTGTATGGATATTTGTTGTCTGTATTAGCTTCCTTTTACGAAACAATGCAGGTACATAGCCACGTGTTCGACATGATCCCATTAGCTCTTCAGTGTCTAGTTCTCCGGCGGTGCTATTATTATCACACGTAACCGGACCTTTAGATCGCAAAATTTCCTGATGCAGTTCACTGTGTTGACGTATTTTAATTTCTAAATCGGCTATTTGGGAAAGCAGCCACGACCAGCGTGATGCAATGGCCGCCCGATCACGTGAATAACGCCAAGCGGCACGTTTTGTTCTAATTTAATGTATATGTCAAAAATAATATTTACAAATGCAAAATGGTTCAGAATATATTTTTAAATTTTCTATTTTAAATATTTTTTTATATGAAATTTCTATTTTTATAGAAAATTTTTTAAAAATTTTCTATTTTTATAGGAAATTTTTCAAAAATTTTCTATTTTTATAGGAAATTCTTCAAAAATCTTCTATTTTTAAAGGAAATTTTTCAAAAATTTCATATTTTTATAGGAAATTTTTCAAAAATTTTTCTATTTTTATAGAAAAATTTTCCAAATTTGTATAGCATTATTGAATAAAATTACACTTACATTGGCAGCGTTTGTTGTTGGGTGTTATTGTAGGTAACCATCTCATCAGCTGATTCACCGCCTGAACTCGATTCAGTTGCATCCGAATCAATGGCTTTTTGTACCTCAGACATTTCTGTTTGCAATAGGCCAGCAACCTGTGATAGTTCGTCTGTAATATTCTCATCCAGAGTAGCAACGATCACCTCTTCAGCTTTGCCCTCACCAAAACCGGAAGAATTCAATGCTGAGGCATTCGTTGCCGCCGCAGCAGCAGCTTGTGCTTCCATCAAAGCTTTTTTAGTTTTTTTATTAGTAATATTGACTAAATTGTTGGAAGGTGTAGTACACAATTGTTGGGCATTAGCCACAGATTCTATTTTACGTAACAACGTTGTTATCTGGTTAGCGGGTACCAAAGATTCATTTACATCCTTCCAGTCGGAGGCAGGCGGTCGTGCTGCTATTACCTTTAAAAAACATCTGCTGGGATCCTGAGCACCGAGTGTTTCATTATTTTGAAGATTTGTAACGCCTTTACTTGCCTGCCGTGCACTCCATTCAAATAGTCCAGCTATTTCTTCGCTGGTATGTTTGCACATGTAACGAGCTTGCAGCTTTCTTAAACGTCTCATAAGAATATCAATTTTTCTTTGCATTTGTTGTTGGCGTTTTTCTATTTCCACTTGTCCCTCTTCCATTTCCGTTGGTTTCACTAATTGTATGGAGGGATTTGTAACTGTAACATGACTTGTCTGAATATTCGAAGAAATAGCACCGCTTCCCACCGCATTACCACTTAATTCGGTTTCATTAATTTTCATGTAGACTTCATTAAACAATACATTTAGATCGCAAACATTTATATCTGATGTTGTTCCGCCTTCAAAACCCTTAAGCACCTTAAAAACCTCTTCGATGTCTTGATCTTCCAGTTCGGCTCCACCACTAACACCTACACCCTCGCTTTCCTTAATGAACGACTGTTGCATATTGCTAACGTTGCCTAGTGTAGTTAAAGATGAAGTTGTACTTTGTGAAGTGGTAAAGCAGTTAGTTTGCTGCTGCTGCTGTTGTTGGTGCGTTAATTGAAGTTGCAATGGATTTTGGGATTGCACTTGCTGTGACACAGGAGTGGGTGGAGTATGTTGTAATTGTTGTTGCAACTCCGCCAAATCCTGAGATAAGTTTGTTTGATTAATAGGAGTGCGTGGTGGAGTGGCGGCAGCAGCAACAGTGTCTTGACCATTTTTCTCATTCTCCTCAATTTCGTGATTATTAGGTGGTGGGGAGTCAATTGCTGTACCATCCAGTTGACTTAAACGTTCTAAAAAGACATTTAATTATTTTATATATTAATCGTTACAAATATAAAATTAGCTATAACTTTATAATGTTACTAGCAAGGTCTCTCGTAACCCCCTATACCTAACCTATTGAATGAATTTTTAAAAAGTTTAAGAGTTCCATTTTTATCCCCTTAACTGAAAAATGTATCAAATATATGTATTGAAAATGTATTTAATATTTTTTATGTTAATCGATTGCGGTATATGTATATTTCGTTTCTATGTTCAAAAAATACTTATGGATTAAAAAAGTACCAACAACAAAGTTTTTACACTATTTTACTTCCCATTTTCCAAAAAGTACCAAATAGGTGTCATATTGTTTTGAAAGTTTGTTTTTAACACTTTAGCGTTACCCCTAAAAGGCTAAGTTTTCAAAAAAAGCTACAATTGTGTAGTCAATCAATCATTGAAAATTGATTTTTAATCTATAGATAGATTTACTTAAATTGACACTTACCTTCTAAATTGTCTTCAACTTCTGAGGCAGTCATCGTTGAATCTGTACTAACTGGTGGTAATTCCTGTACGGACAAAATTTCCAATTTTGTGACAGATTTTTTTCTTGTTTCTCCTGCATCTTCAATTGAATTAGGAGAGCCGACTGGAGTTTCATGTGCTACGGCATTAATTTCCATATAATTTTCTGCAGAAACGGGGGAATTTGAAATTTCTTTCTTGTGCTCATTTTCCTCACTTTGAATTTCTTCTACCTTTTCCACTACTCCCTCTGTTGTCTTGTTGTTATCCTTTTTGGAAGTTACAGATTCTTCAACCGTTGCTGTTGTTGTAGATTTGATATCTTCTACTTCATTTGTTGTAGTTTCTTGAACTATATTTAATGACTTTGATGATGATTCATTTAACTGCGCCTCCATGTGCGCAGTTGTTTTTTTATTTGTTTCGGACGCAGCAGCTATGTTAGGAGATGCGACTTTTAAAACGACAATATCTGTATCAACTGTATTAACAAATGTATTCTGTTGTATAATCGGTGATGAGGGATCACCGGTTGTTTTAACTAAATTAACGTCTTTCAGTTGGCTGCGTAAACAAATTTCGGCTGTTAGAGCTTCGTTTGTCAGATCAGCCAACAACTGTGCAGTGGACGTGTCTTTTGTATTATCCTCAATAGAATCCAAATTTTGGCTAGAATTATTATTATTATTGAGAATCTTATTTTTATTATTTATAGGGGCTGTGCTTAAGCCCATTTGCTCATTCTTTGCACTCGAGCCTTTATTGTTCCTGACGAGATTGATGACAGTAGAGTCGACACCTTGAGCACTCGCCAGCTTCGAAACTTTTCTCGTTGTTGTGGCGGTTGTGGTTTGAGGCGATTCTGTTGTTGTTGTTGTGATTGTATTATCTCCGTTTAATCTAGAACGTGTTGTACGTTTTGAAGATGTTGGAGTTTGATTAACTGTTCCAGTTGCACTGCGATTACGTTTTTCACGTATTGTTAGTGTAGATTTTACACTACTAGACGTAATATTAGTCCCACTTTTATTTCCAATTGAGGATTCGATTTTCCTACCAGACCTTGTTGTGGTCGGAGTAGTTGTTGCCGTTACCGCAGAATTGGTTAAATTTTCGGTTGGACTTAATGGCTCAGTAAGAGCTGGCGCCATATTGTTGAACACTGCAGCATTTAGAATTAGAAGTTTTCATTTCCTTATCTTGTTCAGAACTTGGTCTTAAAATGTATTTTTTTCTTTTGAATTTGATCTTCCTCAGGATGCTAAAATTGTAAAAAAACATATGTTAAGGTACATTTATTATATTAAAACAATACAGATTATTTCATATTGTAGGTATGTAATTACAAAATTCTCTTTAACACGTTAGGGATTAGTTAAAGTTACGACTTATCAGTGAATTCATATTTTTCAAATATTTCACCTCGATATTACGAGAAAATAGAATATACCTCTCAAAGAATGATCTCAATATATATAGCACATTTTCGACTACTAATCATATTCTGTCTGGGTTCGAGCTGCAGTAACGGCAAACATCAATTTCTGTAATTATTAATTTCTATTAAATTGTAGGGGATGTTGGATACCAAGCAACGGTTCTGATTGGTCTTAACTTGATAAGTCCAAACATATTTTGGTTATCCTTCATCTCAACTGTGAACACTGAACTCCTTGGTATCACTCGGGTAACTATGTTATCACCCGTTAATGAAGTTATCTAACATGTGCCGCGAGTTCTCCTATAAGAACGAAAAAGATATGGGTTAAGACGTCGGGCTAGTAACCCATCCCTGGAAAAAAACAATTACTATGAAAAAGCTAAATATAGAATAAGAACAGTCACCTAATTTTAAAAGAGGACGTCTGAAACTTCAATTTAAAGACTAAGTAGAGGAAAATCGCTCAAAGCTTGGCCTAAGCAATTGCTTGGCTATATGCAGCATTTGCCTGAGTGTTACTTTTCTTTTCTTAAACAAGTACCTAAAATATTATGTTTTCTAAGCATTAAAATCGACTCAAAACTTTTGGTTTGGGAGATCTAGCGCTCTAAGACTAACCAATATATCATTTATATGAAGGTTATAACAAAATGTATGTCATGTTACAACATACAGAGGGAAGGACAAATAACAGTCATCGCTCAATCGTATTTGAATTTCATAAGCATCCAGGAAATTTGTATATCCTTTTTGGGTTTTGACCCTGTATTGGAATTAAAAACTAAATTCTTATGGGAATTACAAAAGGAATTCCTATGGTAATTACAGACTTCATCTATAATAATAGATGGTATGAATATTTCGGAATCAAGAACTCTTGATGTTCTAGGAATGTGATGTCCGTTAGGTTAGGTTATAAAGGATGTTTCAAGCGACACCTTCACTCGGAGACCCCAGGGTCCATTGTGATCCTTTACTAAAAGAGGAGAAAAAAGAAGATTGAAGATAGAGGAAGAGAAAAGATAAAAGAATAGTGTAGAGGGAGAAGCATAGTGATGTCCGTTGGTCCGAACACATTTTTTTGTTTTTACTTCACTCCATCTGGTGCCCGCACTATTTATACCACCTTAGTCTTCCTTTAATGGAATATATACATGATAGATATATTCCATTAAAGGAAGACTAATGAGCCATTCTTTCAAAAGAGGTCAAGTTGCTCATTGGTGACATTGTTCTATCAATATTACAATGGTAAGTATTCTAACGAAATTAGGTATCTTGTTCTTGAAACACACAGCACGTGAACCGCCGTGGTATAACAGGTTACTCATCCGCCTAGCATACCAGAGGTCCCAAGTTCGATCCCCGGTCAGATCCACTTAAAAAAAAAAAATTCAAAAAAAGCGGCGTTTTACCTCATAACTCAGCTAGCCACTAGTTATTAAGTAATAGGCTATGTAAAACTTCTCTAACTAATGCATTTGCCGTTCGGAGCCGTTAAAACGTAGGTCCCTGTCAATGAGTCTAAGAACAAAATCGGATGCAGCTCATTGTCTGAGAGAAGTACCACTTGTTCCAATTAGAATGTTGTCGTTGAAATTATTACTATTATTACACGTATTTCAGCAAGAGCACATTCCTATGTAGTACACTGGCCTGTTGATCGCACAATGCACTACAGAGAAAATTAGTTCTTTAGCCGTAGAGTAAGGCTATGGATTAACTCCACACAAAAGTCTTATGATGTCAAAAAATTCAAATCAAATATCCACAAATACTACTTCCTCTATCTTCCTTCCCATAGCCGTTTTTCCTAGTTCCTTTGCAATACATAGGGATCATTTCTTGAGTGTTGGTCAATAAACTTTAAAGTTTGAAAGTTTCTCTGCCTAAATTTACATAAAGTCGTTTTCACGGTAGTCGACAGGAGCGTGTATTGTAAGTTCTTTAATATTACTAATTAGGTTACAACTGTACAAATGGGTGATTAGAATTATGTTCTGTTTTACTCTTTATCAAATATATTTCAAAGTATATAAAGTTTAGTGCTTTTTTGTATTAATCAACTTGCATTTTTAATATTACATTTTCAAAAATTTAACATTAAAATCAATTTTCTGCTTTAAACCTGAATGAACTTGGTATTAAAAGATATTCCTTCCATTTTTATATCAAACGTAGTCTTAACAATTTTAACTTACGAAAACATTTGATATAGTCACAACGATTAGTTTTCGAGATATGGACAATTTTGTGGAAACCCCAAGCATAAAATGTGCTATTTTTTCATAGTCCCTTAAGTGGTAATGTAGAGGAAAGTTTAGAGAATTTATGGTTTCGGGTTTCAAAATTATATCAATTCCAAACCAAAAGCTTCTTGTACATAAAAGAGATTTTAAATGAAAGCAATTATAAAACCTAATCAGGACATTTTCCTTGTTCCTTATTTTGACGGCAATATTTTATATCTTTACCGGTTTTCAAATTGGTACATTTATTTATGTTATGCATATACAAATGTACATATGTATGTATGTGAATTCATTATCTGATGAAATTCTGGGACCTCTTAGAAAATTTTATTGAGTAAAACATACCTACAACATCTAATTCCTAAACAAAAAAAACAGTTATCGTAATAATGTTTATTATACAGATGAGCATAATTATTACAGCTTTTGAAAAACTCCTTTAAAAAATAATTTCTTATCAATATTTTGGATATTTTTAATTAAATAACTCAACTCGTTGTTTGCTACAACGATAAGAAAATAAATGTACTACAAATACAACCATGTGGTGAAAACAATCAAATTACGAATAAAATTACAAAAGTTCACATACAAACCTTTAGTTTTTATATAAATTGTGATTTATATTATTAAATTTTAAAAAGTTTTTTTTAATTCCGAGTCTAAATATTAAACCGGCTATTGTTTTAAAGACAGAAGCAAATTCATTTAAATGAAACAATTGTTCATGGTTGTTTAAAAGCGTAGTATCCAAAACCAAAATGTTGTTGTTGCTGGTGTTGTTGTATATACAACGTACATTTAATACATACATATGTATATATATAATGATGATACTCGTTTTTTTCCTTTTGTATTAAAATTAATGAACAAAAAAATTTAAGCTCGTCTTTCCTTTTTTTCACTTTCGTTAGGCGCTTAAAAATATAAAATCAAATACATATTTTAAATCTTTTAACTAAAAAAATCTCCTTTATATTAATAAATTAACTAAACACTAAAATATATTCAATTCTTCTTCTTTATAAAAAAAATTAAACAAAGTAATTTATGTTCTCTGATTTTTATTTCTTTAAAAATTTTTATATAATATTTTAAATTATTTTTTTTTCTATTTAAATATTTAAAAAAAAACACTCGCGCGCGCCCTTCATTCAACCACATTCACAAGCACTATTAATTTTTCTTTAATTCTTTATACTCGTGTCGTACATACATATAATTTCTACATGCATACGTACAAACATACGCCATAAATATATACATACATTCTCATATACCTTAATGTTCATGGATGTGTGTGTATGTATGTATATAAAAATGTAAAACGTATAACAACGATTACTACTTTTTTTCACAATTCTGAAATATTGCGTGCTTCCTCTTACTCTTAAGTAATTGCCATGTCTTGTCTAGAAAATCTAGAGTAATTTGATTTTTCCTCACAATATTTTTTCTTTTTATTAAATTTATTTATTATATTTCCATAATATAGCCAATATTCTCAATGGATTTATTTTTCAATTGCCCAGATTTTTTTCTTTAAATACACGTAATTTCTTCTTTTTTTAATATTTTTTAGGTATGGCTGCCATTTTTAGCTGTTTCTTTTCTTCTTCACTCAGTAGACGACGATTGCAAAGAACGAGTATGCACGATTGTGTTGAAAAAAATGGGCGAAAAACGTTTTCCAACGTGAATAATTTCTTTTCCAATTGCCCTTTTTACACAGATCACTAGATTTCATTAATGTTATTGTAATAAAATATTATGCTTTCAAGTTAATTACACTTTTTAATAATTTTCTTTTGTTTTAATTGCGGTTACTATTAGATTAACCAAAATATTTTATAGAATATTTTCTGCGCCTTGTGGCCTATTCGGATAGAAAAATACGACTGTACTGCGCTTATAATGTTGGCAACTTGGTGTTTTTTCTTAAAAGCGGGCGTTTTTTAAAACGTTATGACTTTATATGTGCAAAGTAGAAATTTTTTCAATTTTATACAAGCCACAGAACAAATTTTATTTTAAAGTCGACTTTTTTAATTTTTCGAACCATTAAAAATTTTGAAAAAATTTTTTTCTTTATCGCAATAATCAAAATAAAACAAACAAGTAATAGTGTTATATTCGGCTGTGCCGAATCTTATATACCCACCATCAAGTTGAGCGAGAGTGCAGATAATTAAAAATGTTGACCAAATGTGGTATTGTTGGTAAAATATTTGAACTAAATTCGGTTGCAGTAGTATAGTTCAACATTTAAAAGTATTACAATTTTGTCCCATAACCGTGTGTAGTTTTACATTAATAAGCTGTTAAATACTTTTCGTTTTGATTCTTCTTCTTCTGTTATCCTTGACTCCCAGTGGAACATAGGCTTAGTATGTAGTTAAGATAAACATGTTGATTGTAACATGGCAGGTTCATATATCTTGTCAGGAGTTCCTAATGCATCTACCGTATATAAAGTCTGGACTTAACATTGATTGATTTAATTTCGTAGGTGTAATCTTAATATACTAAATTTACCTCCAAATCTTTTTGATTGTAGATATAAAAAGGGGATGTTATATATACAAGAACTATAGCCAAATGTTGACCGATTGTCACAAAATTATATACTAGATGGTATTTACATAAGTTTTATTTGTGCAAAATTTAGTGGCCATAGCTGTGATAATTTATAGTTTAATAGCTTTTAACTGGCGTTTGTGGTATTTAGTGGTTTCCGGGAGCGGTTTTTATATGACAGCTATGGTCAAATATTGCTAAAAAATTTGACATACTGACCAAAAGTTGCATAAAACTTCGCTGTTCTAAATTTAGTCGTCATAGATATTATCACTGTATTCAGTTTATCTGCATAAATGATGATTCCCGCGGCAGGGTTATATGGAAGCCCTAATTAAATGTGAACCGATTTCGTCCATTTTCAGTACACAACTTCTATAACATATTGAAAATACTTTTTAAAATTGTGTCTCTCTAGCTCTAGTAGTTAAGGAGCTATTGCTCTTTTATCTGATGGACAGGCGGACATAAACCCCCTTTTCTTTTTGTATTTTTGTGTTTTCGTAAGTTTTTTAGTGGTGACCGATTGTGACAAAATTTTGCAGACTGGCTGGCATTGACATGAAACTTCCTTGTGCTAAATTTAGTGGTTATATCTGTTATAGCTTTAGATTTATTGGCATTTAAGTCTATTTTAGGTAAATTTTAGGCTGTTTTTATAAATATTTTGTATGGGAGCTATGGCTAAATATGAACCGGTTTTGATGAAATTATATGTTGCCTAGGTCTTATGTAAAACTTTTATATAACAAATTTTATCATCATAGCTATTATAGTTTGTTATTTATAATCAAATAAGAGATTAGAATAGGCGAGGTTATTCGGGAGCTATGGTCAAATGTTAACCGTTTTTGCCCAATTTCAATACCAAAATTTTCTCAGAAATGAAAAATGTTTTTACTAAGTTTCATTGAGCTAGCTATTTTCGTTTAGGCGTTATCGTGATTTCAACAGACGGACATCGCTCAATTTAATCAATTAGAATTTCATAAGGATTCAGAATATATATCGCTTTTGGTTTTTGGGCCAATATTAAGAAAATTATAAACGGAATGACAATCTCAATATACCCCCCACTCTTTTTGATGGTGGATATAAAAACGTATGTAAATGTACGTAAAGCCAATGCCCCCAATTTTTCCACAAAAAAAAATATTTTTGCTTTTTAACTTTAAATTAAGTTAAAAAAAAACTCCATAATAACACGGTAGTTTTTATATAAAAAGTTAATTTAGTCCATTTTGAGTTCTTTCCAAAAAATATGGTTTCAAAATTTATTTACAAATTTGTTTTATCGTACGATTTTTTATTTTAATAACTAACCCCCTAATTCATAAACGAAAAATATTGCCATGACAAGCTTATTATAAAAATTTTCCATACAAATTTCCTACTATAACAATTTTATATTTTTATAATTCGTTTATAAATTAGGGAGTAATTCTATAAAATTTATTTCTTACAGATTCTCATTTTTTAGAGTTAGCATCACTATTAGAAGTATAGAAATAAAAAAGTAGCGAGTGAAGCTATTTATAACGAGTAATAACAACAGTGATGTATGTTTTAGTACTTTTTGATTTTCAATACATTTTTAGCATTTTTATTGTTTAAAGAAATATAACAAAAAAATATTGTTAACAATTTCATATTTAATAAATATATGACACGAACCTAAACTCGATGCGAACTCATATCCTTCAAATTAAACAATGGTCAAAAAATTGTTTTCCTATAAAATTATTTCCGTTATTTTGTATCAAAATACCGCTACTTTAGTTTTTTTCTACTTTTAATTTAATAGGAAATCGCTACAAGCGTTCGAAAATATTCAGAATTATGTTTGTTCCCGTACTCTAACGAAACAACACAAAAAAGAAACGAAGGATATTACCAAAAAAACAACAATTTGTATTGAAAATTTTGTACGGGAACGCTTTTGAGTAAGTTTGGGTTTGTTCCGTTAAAGTAAAGGAACGCACATAATAACGCTACTGAAAAAGAAATACTTCTAGACAACCATTATAACAGTTACAAGGTCAATAATGTGTTTATAATGATATGCAAATTTGATGCCGTTCGATATTCAAAGCTGTGTTTTTTAAAAGTGGCAATATTTTTTCAAATGTAAATATAAAAAAAAACTTCAAAAATCCTTATTAAAAATTTAGTAAGACTATTGAAACTACCTTGTACTTGTATCATGATTTCATTTGATATTATTGTGATGAAATATGTAAATAATTGATAAAAATTATAAGTCATGTCGGTTACAATCATAAACCAGAACTAGACTGAGGACGAAACTGTCAAGTACATTTAAGAGACGTCAAAAGTACATTTAAAAGACGTCATCTTCATACAAAAAAATGTCATTATACATTTTTTTCTATTTTTTTGTGCTTAGTAAAACATATGATCGGTTTTCTTTTTCGTGTATAAAGACAAACATTTGCTAAATTTTGCCATTATACAAACATTTTCCCAAAACATTTATATTTAAGCTGTTTCCGTCATTTGGACTTATATGAGAGCTGGGATCAAATGTGGACCGATTATCTCGAAATTTGGCAAGTTGATTACAGATTTCAAAAAAATTACATATGTATGCAAAAACAAACTCAAAATTCTCATAATTTTCAGATTTACGAGCGTTTTAGTGATTTTTTGTCTCATTTAGTGAGTTTTAACAGAAAAGTTTGTATGGTCAAATGTGGACCGATTTCAACGAAATTTGGTACAGTGATTTTGGTTTACATAAGCATTTGTGACCAAAATATCAATTTCGGGAAGTGGGACCTATGGGAGGTACTATAAATAATAGACCGATTTTAGCCATGGTCCCACTGTTAAAAAAAATATATTATTTGCGACCTGTACTTTGGCTTTTATATATAAAATATATATTACACATATTATTTAAGAATTTCCAAATTGTACTAAATAATGTGGCAACGCTATACTTCATATGCCATAAAAAATAAACTTCAAAAACCCTTATTAAAATTTAGTAAAAGCCAGTGAAACTACCTTCATTATATCTGCCTTGGAAATACATTATTTTCTTCTATATTTTCATCTAAAAAAACGCAACTTTTCTTCTCTCCACCCAAATCAACAAGAAATTTCTGCTATTTTATAAAAATTATCTTAAATAGGTATCAATTAATTCCTGCTCTATTTTTATCACAATAAATACCGCTATTTTTATCCTCACCTCTCAATTTAAAATGAAACAGTTGCAATTGTATTTATTTTCCATTATATTCTCATCACAAAAAATACCGTTACTTTTTTTTCTCTCAACTCTACAAAAAATCGCTGCTATTGCATCAAATTATCTTAATTATTAACACTGACGAAAAATAAAAATAAATAAATTCTAAATCATGTCGGCATCGGCAACAAAATTATTTTCCATAAGTTTTGAGGTATTCGGAAAAGTTCAAGGTATAAAACTACACAAAAACATCGCCAAAAATATTTTTTTTAACTTACTAAGATATGATTCTTAATTAAGGTGTATTTTTTAGGAAATATACCGCAAAAGAAGCTGGAAAACTCGGTCTAAGAGGCTGGTGCATGAATACTGCTGAGGGTACAGTAAAGGGTCAATTGGAAGGTCCTCAAAATAACCTAAACGAAATGTCGGTATAAAATTATCGTAGTTTTAAACATGGTTTAATTGCTCATTTATCATAGGAAACACTGGCTTCAAAACAAAGGTAGTCCAAGTTCTCGGATCGAAAAGGCGGTTTTTAGTGAAATGACTCCCATAGAAAACTATACCTTTGAGAGTTTTGGTATTAAACGTTAATTATAAACATAAATTGGAAATGTGCTACTAACATAATTTCTGGAATTTAGTTAAAGTAAATCAAGATTCTGGATAGAATATTTTCTAGATCAAAGTTATCAATAAAATTTTGTTGTGTAATGTTCTTGTCAAAGTTGAAATATCTTGGCTCATTTCGCTACGTAGGAACGTGTAAATCAATATGATTCTTTCGTTTTCGCATATACTGTTTCCCTAAAATATAATCAGAATTCTCATGATACCATCCACATTTTCAAACAAACAAAAGCAGGCTTTAAATCAAACAAATCATGTATTGATCACATCAACAGATTAAGGTTTATTGTAGAGCAGTCGGTTGTATGGCGATACCCTTTTATATTTATTTATTTATATTTATTTATTTATTCAAAATAATATAAAAAGCCTTTCATAGGCCAATAAATATATATTACAAAGCAGTCGCCTGAATAGTTATAACAAAAAAAAAAAAAACAATTAAATATAAACTAAAATAAAATAATTAAATGGTAATGTATTATTAACAAAAATAAAGAAATAGAAACATTGGCTCCCCAGCCTAACATACAGATCAAAATCATAATATATAAAAAGTCCTAGAGAAGTAGCCACAACATTTTAACAACGCCAAAATCAGTCAAGAGAATAATTGTTCAAAGAAAATAAATAGAAAACAAGAACAAATTTTCAAAATACTGTACTAGTGAGAATCAGCAAAAAGTAGTAAAAGTTTCAAGCGGAAAGCATTATTAGAATGCGAAAAGACACGAATGTTAAGTGGTAGGAAGTTCCAGACACGAGCAACTCTAACAATAAATGACCGCTCGAAACAGGTGTTCCTTATCAAGGGAATAACTACCTGTGGATTTCTATTAGAACGAGAAAAGGAAAACATTGAACAGACTTTTGAAGGTTGCCCACTCTTAATTATCCTATAGAAAAATAGCAAAGAGCGAATCAGAACAAAAACGAAGTACATATTCTGAAATGTGCGTTCTCCTATGCACACTATAAACATATCGTACTACTGTATTAGTGATTCGATTCACCATAGATAAAATATATGCTAAAGTGCCAGAAAAAATCTCAAGACCATAAAATATATGCGGCATTAATAGCGCGTAAGCCAATTTATACTTATGTGGGGTTTATATAACTCAAGCGGCTGACGATTGAGTGAAATTTACATGTATTTTGTTTTTGTTACAATAACAAAACACACATTTCATTCAATCGTCAGACACTTGAGTTATATAAACCCCACATTAATGTTACACGGTAAGTAAACACCATTAGAGTAAATACATCGAAGAATTCCCAAAATACGATTCGAAATATGGTTAACATGTTTTTCAAAGGTTAGCTTGTGATCAATGTATACACCTAAGCATTTAATTTGATCTACAAAAGAAATTCTATTGCCACCAAAGAATATATCAAGTTCAGGAGCAAGATGTTCAGAAAAAACCATAGCTTTCGTCTTAGTGAAGTTGACACGTAGCGAATTACTTGATGCCCATCGTAAGAAACGCAGAAGACTATAATTGATGTTAGATACTAACACATCTCTATTATCATGCTCAGTGCTAAATAAGAGAAAAAATTCACCAGCAAACATATAGGATTTACAAACACCATTATCAATGTACCCAGGAAGGTCATTAACGTACATTATAAACAGAAGTGGACCTAAAATTGAACCTTGGGGAACACCGGCAAAAAGCGGATTAACTTCAGAATAATTACTACTCAAATCTACAAACTGAGACCTGCTGCATAGATATGAGTATATTAGCCTGCAGGCAGATCTAGAAAAACCAAAAAATTCACTCAACTTATAAACCAAAATGGAATAGCTAATAGAATTAAAAGCTTTGGATAAGTCAAGAGATACTAATGAAGTTAAAAAGTTCTTATTAATATTTTCTCTTACACAATCCGTCATCCCAAGCAGCAAAGAAGTTGTACTATGACCCTGCCGGAAAGCATACTGGGAAGGAGATATTTTCGCCTGAACAGAAGATAGAATCTGATTTTTTAATACATGCTCAACTACTTTAGAAATTGCCGGAAGGATAGAAATTGGTCTTAAGTCATCCAAGGTAGTAATGTTCCTACATTTGGGAATTGGAACAACTCGGGAGACCTTCCAAATAGAAGGGAACAATGATGTGGTCAAAATAGAGTTAACGTGAAAAAGTAAGATCTGAGAAATATATGGAAAAATTATTTTATAAAAATTAATAGGTATCAGATCTATGCCCAGAGACTTAGATTTCACCCTACACATTGCCAACCAAAGTTCATCTTCAGATATAGATCTAAAAGAAAAAGATCCCAAATCAGGTAAGTTATTCAAGTGAAAATTATCATACTCATCAAAATGTTCAATATTCACAAAATGGTTATTAACCTCATTTGCACTCCAATTACATTGAAAGCTATTATCATCAGTAAATCCTCTACCCTTCAACACTCTCCACATCGCTGACGAATCCATTCCACTAAAGAGTCTAGTAAAATATTTTTTCCTCTCTCTGCGAATAATTCGTTTGGCCTTATTACGATAGCGACAGAAAACTCTCCAATGTTCATCTGAACAAGTAGATTGGAACGCTGCATAAGCCAAATCTCTTAACGAAGTAGCTAATAATATACAGTTTGATTTCATCCAATTATCAGTTCTATTTTGAAATCTCTTCTTGACAGTAGGAACAGATTCATATAGTCGCTGAATCAAGGAACTGAAAACCGAACATTGAAAATCAACGTCTGAGGCTCTAAAAAGAGAGTTAGAGTCAAAGGCAGATAAATCTGAAAATAATTTATTCCAATCAATATTTTTAAAATCACGGTATTCAAAGTAAGTTAGCAAGGAATCAGGTTTGAAACTAAAGGAAGCAAATATCAAAGCATGGCGAGATATGGCAGGGCATTGCACTTGATCAGAAAAAGTTATCATCGATGGATCACTAACCAACCAAAAGTCTAGTAAGGATGTAGATTTATGAACTATGTCAAAGTGCGTGGGCTTAGTATTGTGGAACAATGTTAATTTGCATCTAAAACAGCAAGACCTCATAACATCAGATTTACTGAAATCAAATAAATTGCAATTGAAATCGCCTACTACGATTATATTAGAATGCCTCAAAAACAAATCATAATGGATATTTTCAAATAATGAAATATTACCATCAGGTAAATAGACAACCCCAAAAATAGATTTTAGGTTGCCACTACAAATTTTAATGAAAATAGATTCACAACCAGTTTCCGAGCTTTTAAAAATAACTTTAAACTTTATACCGACAGACACAAAAATAGCGACACCACCAGCACGCGCATTTAATCTATCATTTCTGACCAATCTAAATCCTGGTATACCTACAGATCGACTGGATACACATGGTTTCAGCCAGCTTTCAGAAACTCCAAAAATATCAAATTTACCAGCAACTATATTTTTCAGCTCATCAAATTTACTACACCTAGAAGTGGGCCGAATACTTTGGCAATTAAGATGCCCAATTCGTAACTGATTGACATGCCTAAGTAAGTTAATCGAAGAGCTACTACTCACAACAGGACCAATATTATCGTTAGTAATCATAATAGAAAAAAAGAAACGGGTATGAGGCGGGGAACCAAGAATCTAAAACAATAATTAATAAATGCATTAAATCCTATTAAAATTTATAATAACAATGTTAGAGCTGTCTATAATAAGAAAAAAATACACATAAAAAGTTACCTACTGTTTATAGACTTCAAAAGCGCATTTGATTCATTTAGACAGCGCGATCTGGGAAAGCTTTAAGGTGCAAAGGATTCCCCGAAAAGATTACACGACTCATCAAGAAGTTTTACAACAACGCATTCTGCTGTATTCTTCATAAAGGTGGCAGCAGGGAAGATATCCAAAATAGATTATGCAAAGCAAGCTTTTGGTATTCTCATTAAGTTCTGGAGATCTCAAGTTGTTAAGCTATCGAATATAATCACCAAGGTTCCATTAGGCCTGGAAGATCTGCAAACACATGGAGGCGTCAAACGGAGAACGAGTTGCGGGACTTCTGAGTATCATGGAAAGAAATGACTACCGATAAACATATATGGAAAACATTTGTTGAGGCCCTGTGTTCCGGAAGAAATTAAATAACTAAACATACAGGTATGTGATGGAAAACGATCGTTTTCAAATCGATCGATTTCAGATATTTTTTTGAGATAATTTTCGGTTATATTCCCAAAAAATTCAAACCAAATGAAGGATAAAATATTAGTCAAAAGGATTAAAGCCAAAATTTTCATTTTTTTTTTTTGGGAGAAATAACCGAAAATTAGCTAAAAAATATGTCTGAAATCGATCGATTTGAAAACGAAAAATGTCCATCACATACCTGATATCATAGTGTACAAGGAAAATTCATTACAGGTGGTGGTAAGAATACAACAAATACAACATGACAAAATGAAACCCCATGTTGTTCTTGTAGTTTTGCTTACATTTTGTCAAATTTTTGTATGTAAAATTTCAAGGCGAATTCATCAGCTGGGCTCTTGATATCACTTTCATTATTACACTATGATAGTGTAATAATGAAAGTGATATCAAGAGCCCAGCTGATGAATTCGCCTGGAAATTTAACAAACAAAAATTCATAGTGTAATAATACAAGTGATATCAAGAGCCCAGCTGATGAATTCGCCTGGAAATTTATCAAGCAAAAATTTGACAAAATGTAAGCAAACCTACAAAAACAACATGGGGTTTCATTTTGTCATGTTGTATTTGTTGTATTCTTGCCACCACCTGTAATGAATTCGCCTTGCAAAAATTTGACAAAATGTAAGCAAACCTACAAAAACAACATGTTGTTTCATTTTGTCATGTTGTATTTGTTGTATTCTTGCCACCACCTGTAATAAATTCGCCTTGCCTGATATACTTTTTTTCTAATAAGGGTTAAAAAAGCAAAATGAAATTTTTGATTTTTTCGGTTATGTTTTTTTATTATTTTAAAGCCTATGTATAACCTGATTATTCCAACAAAAGGTACCGTTGTATTACCGGCACTTCGCAGAATCCAAAAAGTTTAAAAACTTTTATTTGTTACTTAAAACAGATTGGATAGGCAGATTTGAAAATGCAACTTTTTTTTTTTTACAAAAATTTATCAAAATATTGAACATTTTTCAAAATATCAACTCCACGATTAGTTTAAAGAAACAAGCTTAAAATTCTAGAGACTTCACGTAATTGGAGGAGTATACAACCTTTCCAATACAGCCTACGTTAGTTTCATATTTGGGATTAAAAATGTAGGAAATGTTTCGTTCAAAATATCAAAATCTTTAAATAAAACTTCGGCGCAAATTGCGGAAGGTCAAAATTCGTTTTAGAGTTTTTATGTTTTTAGTAAAGTTTCTTTGAATCACCCATAGAACAAGAATCGCGATAAGCGCTTTATCATTTTTTGACCCACCCTAATATATACATGGGCATTTCCAGGATCGCGAACGGGACATTCGTACGCACTCAAATTTTTTTTAACTTTTTATAAATATTTAATAGCATTTTAGTAGAACAATTTTTGAGAACAAAAATAAAATTATAAAATATGAACGTTCTCCAAATATTTTCGATAAACTTGCGATCGCGAACGGGACAAAAAATGTAAGTCATTTTTTTGTGTGTGGTTTTCTTTAAAAGTCTGCGAATTTTGTCAGTTTATTAAATGGAGATTATTTTTTAACTAAAGCAGAGATATAAAGCTTTTATTTAGCATTTTGTTTTTTTATTATCCTTATTATTATTTTTTGTAAATATTTTTTTTTAATCGCGAACGGGACAATGATTCCAAAGAATGTAGTATAAAGAATCTTTGAATTATACCGTTATTCGGAGTTTGCTTGATCTCTACTGTGGTGTTTTTAAATATTTATTGTTGGTATATTTAGTCTATAAGAAAAGTGCAATCGACATGATATGTAACACTTAGAAATAATTAAAGGAAAAATTTCAATAAAAAACGCTAAAACCAAAAAAAAAAGCAAAGATGCTCTTTGCTGACCACTTTTCTTAAATTACAAATGGTAATATGTATTTAATTAGGTATATTCTTAAAATCCAATGCATTAACTAACTAAATTTTCTCAGAAAAGTCTTTTTTCTTCAACTTTAATATTTTGGTAGCGGTTGACCTTTTCCAGGAAATGCCCATATATAAGTCAGGGTATCAAATTGTAACTACGACAACCAGATTTGGTAAAAAGAATTTGCTAACTAGCGTTACAAATTGCATCATATTTAGTCTATATTTTAAATATAAGATGTATTTTATTATTTTATATATTATTTATACAGGTCAAAAAGAAGTATTATATTATTATTAGTATTTTTTTTTTTTCAATACATAAATTATTTCGTTAAAGAAAAACGAAAAGTATTAATAAAAAAAAAACATTCAATATGAGATTAAACAATAAAATGAACTAAAAAGAGGAAAATACTATAGCCATCTGACGATTTTGCCAGCAAAAAATAAATGCACAATTAAATAGAATTAGCTGCTTTGGCAGCTAAATTTTTAGCAGCCGTTACAGTGTTTTTCATTAACATGGCCACAGTCATAGGACCAACACCACCAGGCACGGGAGTAATATGACCAGCAACTTGTCGAACTTCTGTAAATGAAAAATATATATAAGTCGAATGAAATAACGAAAATATTTTATATTAAAGAAATATCTTACCATCAAAATCAACATCTCCCACTAATTTAGTTTTGCCTTCTTTATCCGTAATCCTTGTAATGCCAACATCAATGACACAGGCTCCAGGCTTAACCATATCTTTGCGTATAAGACCCACCACACCAGTAGCTGATATAATAATATCAGCCATTTGACAATATTTGACCAAATCTTCTGCTGGTGTAAAACGATGACAAATGGTTACGGTAGCATCCATGGCCTTCGTTTCATTGCGACCATCTGCATGCATTAGCATAGCAATTGGCATACTGACATTCTTTGAACGTCCCGCAACAACAACATTTTTGCCGAACGTCTTAATGCCAGAACGTTTTAACAGTTCGATGACACCCAAAGGTGTTGCTGGTATCATGGACTTCATGTCGAGGCACATGCGTCCCACATTGAAAACATTAAAACCATCTACATCCTTATCACAGGCCACAGCATTACAAATTTTACGCTCGTTCATGTGTTCCGGCACTGGCAATTGTACAAGTATACCATCAACTGTCGAGTCGTTATTTAATTTTTCAATCAAATCTAAAAGTTCTTCTTCGGTAGTTGTGGCGGGTAAACGTTGAGTCTCACTGTAAATACCAATATCTTTAGCGGCATTCATTTTCATGCGCACATACGTTTCACTGGCCTTGTCGTCGCCAACAATAATGGCTGTTAAGCTTGGTGCCCGATTGCCTTGAGCTATAAATGCTTCAACATCTTCTCGTATTTCTTTACGTATCTGTTCAGCAATAGCTTTGCCGTCAATAATTTGAGCCATACTAATGGAAAAATAATAAAAAAAAACATTTTTATAAAATATTTTATTTTCTGATTAGAGTATATGCTGTGATCAAGTGTAGTTCGATACAACTTTCAACAATATCTATGAAATCATTTAAGACAATCCTGAAAGCCCAAAGACGTAACCCTCAAAACAAACAAAATGCTTTTTTTATTAAATCTAGTGCACAAGGATCAAATACATGATCCCACAAAGTTTTAGGCTTCTACTTTTAAAACCATATCTCAGTTCACAATCCGTTGCAAAAAATTTATATGAAAATATATTTTTAAAACGTAGGTCCCTTTTAATGAGTTTAAAAATAGAATCAGATGCAGCTCATTGTCTGAGAGTAGTACTCCTTGTTCCAATTCGAATGTCGTGTTAATTATGTATGTAGAAATGCTAGGAATATTTCATTTTTAACATAGTAGGTGCAGGAAAGCATTTAGAACTCATTGTTATCAATAAACGTATATTTTGAAAAACTTTAGATGTGACCTTTTCGAATTTGACCATTCAATTATAATAATGTGAGTTACGTCTTTAAACATTAAAGATGACGATTATTAAGTATATAAATAATTTTTTAGTTTTTCGGTCCTATTCTGCCTCATTTTGTCCAAACTTATCAAAGAAGTTAGTTATTATACCCTTTACCACCATAGGTGGCAGGCTGGCTGCCTGGCTGGCCGGTTATCCATGTAAGCTTGTTATCATTCTACAGTTCGTAACTTTAAAGATAATTTGATAAAATTTGGCACAGGCTCATATTTTGGTCTAAGGACAGCCACAAATTTAGTTGTATTTTAACAATATTCAGCACAAATATTACTTATGATAACCTTAATCAGTGTTCCTAATTTTGTAGAAATCGGCCCATAGACAAGACACATTCTCAAAAGACGTTTATATACACATAAAAGCACAATAACGTTAATAACTTTAAAAATAAATGCATTTGATTACTTAAACTTTGCGCAGATACATATTTTATAAATATGAACCAATAACTAAAATTTGGTAATAATCGGTCCACAATTGACCCTAGCTCCCATATCATGACCTTAGACGGAAATGGTATAAATCTCGAAATTTTAAAAAATAGCACATAGTAAATCTATGTATGTCTCTAAGACTTAAGGAAAACTTGTTTAATTGTTGGTTTCACCTTAGTGGTGAGGGGTATATTATAGTCGGGCTTGACCGACTATAGCTTTTCTTACATGTTTTATAATGGAATAAAGATTGACCTATGACCGTCTGTCAGTTGAAGGCACAATAGGACCTGAACGAGAAGAGCTAGGGCAATAAAATTTGTCATGAATATTCATTTTTTTAAGTTTGGTATTGAAACTACTAAATAAAATACTAAAAAATAGGGGGTTTCTGTCTGTCCATCGGTTGAAACGATAGCGATTAAATGAAGAGCTAGAGCAACAAAATTTTACATACATACATAAGTATTCCACATTTGACCACAACTCTTATACAACCCTAAACTGCATGAATACATGAAAAAGTACCTTAATGCTAAAGAATGTTAAAACTATACCCGTTATTACGACCAAATTTTGTAATTTTCCGTTCCCACGGCAGTCGGTTCTTCGTACCGGAACGACTCGGAAATCCTAGGATTCCGACCAAGGACTGCCACTTCTGCCACAATATTAACAATAATATCGCAGTTACAACAACAACAACCAAATTTTGTGCATATTAATACAATTAAGTGTGTTCAAAAATTTTTAATAGTCGGTCTACATAGCTCTTAAAAATGGTCACCACCAAAAATCACTTAAAACCACTTACATAAATAAACACTAAAATATTTCAATAAAAATTTAATAAGGAAGAATTTTATATACACATTTTTTAACCATCTTTGTATACCCTAGTTTATCTGATTATTGCCGCCCCCATTTATCTATTTATTACGCATATCTTGTCACTGTGGTTTCATATCTTCATCTTAAAGACGTAACAACCTATCTAAAAAAAATTTAAAATTGTGTTTTTTATGGATTTTTATTCCCTATATCATAACGTATATCTGTGCAAAATTTTGAATTTATACCACAAATGACCAAATTATTACAGTTTTTGTACCTAGAGGGCAGTTACGCACTTAAAAAAATAAAACTAAATGATCAAAAATAGCGATTAAAGTTTAATTTTGTCGAATAGTGTAATTTAAACAATCATTAAGTACTTTCATTTGCTTAAACCAGTAAAAGAAACTGTTATTATTTAATTTTAATTTCTGTGGCTAGGTGCTAAAAGGGCCAATGTCATAAAAACTAGTTTTGAGAAAATTAGAAATTAAATTTTTATAAGATTTTGTTTTCCTTACAGCTCAGCTAATTTCCAAGTTTCGCTCATAAAATTTGGGTTAGACATGTATTATGATCCTATAGAGGTCATGGTAAAATCAATTATTTGAAAAAGATCCAAATTAAGAAAAAACAAGTAAGAAAGTGCTATAGTCGGTCAAGCCCGACCGTACGATACCCTTCACCGCTAAGGTCAAAGGTGTTCTTTTATCTGTATAAAGACAAATATATGCTGAATTTTGCCATCATACAAACATTTTCTCAAAACTTATTTATTTAAGCTGTTTTCGTCATTTGGACTTATATGAGAGCTAGAGTCAAATGTAGACCGATTATCTCGAAATTAGGCAAATTGATTACAGTTGTTACAAAAATTATGTATGCAAAAAATAGACTTAAAATTCTGATTATCTTTAGATTTACTTGCATTTTAGTGATTTTTGTCTCATTTAGTGCCTTTTGATAGAAGAGTTTGTATGGGAGTTATTTTGGTTTACATAAGCAGTTTTTGTTTCAAATTTCATGAAAAAATATTGATATTTGTGGCCAATATATCAATTCCGGGAAGTGGGACCTATTTGAGGTACCATAAATAATGGACCGATTTTGAAGAATTTCAAGAAAAAATAAAAAAAATTATCTCTTCAAAATTTCATCAAATTATCTTTAGAATTGCGACCTGTAGTTTGATTACAAGGTTTACATGGGGGTCCAGCCAGACGGACGGACGGACATCGTTAAATCGACTCAGAAAGCGATTATAAGCCTATTGGTATACTAAAAGGTGGATCTAAGACAAATATTTCTATGCGTTACATACATCAACACAAGGGTATAAATATGACATTGGCCCTTTTAGTACTAACTAATTTTTACATTTTTTTCTGTGACATTGGCCCTTTTACAAGGAAATATTGACAAAAAAAAAAAGAGGAACCTAATGCAATGACTAACTCAAAACTCTGAAAACTGACAGATTTATATGTACATATACAAAAATTTTATTTATTCATACTAATTAGTACTGCAGATAGGTTATTTGGTTTCAGATTTTCGCAATTCCAAATAACCTAAGTGACATTACATAAGCTGTGTTTAGAAGAACAAAATTTTGTTCAACCGATATATATTTCTGGTTTCATTTTAATCTAAATACATAATTTTCGCTTCAATATTGCAAATAGTTCCAATTTTATAACGTTTTTTCCCCTTTTGAAAACTGTAGATAGGTTATTTTGTCTTTTAGGTGACGATATGTATGTATATGTACATGAAACCACAATTGTTTCCGTAAACATTCCAGTTTGTAAAACAATACATTTTTATCATACATACATAAAAGTATAACGCCAATTCATTTAAGGTTAATAAACTAAATTCTAAAAACTTCCAAGGGGATTTACAAATTCTGGAAGTTTTTTTTCTGTATCCGCAACAAAGTAGAAATATAGAAAAATGCATCACGTTTCGAGTACGAGTATGTGTATATGTACGTGTTTTTTGTCTGCCTACTTTATTATGTTTAATGGACAAGTAGAGACAGCAAGGCGAGATGAAAACCATGTGGTATATATGTACTTATGAATGAGACAATCTAATTCAGAAGAAACTTATTGCAAAAGGGGAAATACCAAAAGTAATTCCCCGATTGTAGCTAGTATACGCCACCAACAAACACTATTAATAAATTTCAGCTGAATAATAAAAAATGATTTAAAATATAATTGTGTAATATGGTCTTTCAATAAGAGCTTTTCATATATAGACCAGGTTTTTTAAGTCACGGGCAAACAATTCATTTGCTTTTACTGGTTATAGGAATAAAAATAGTGCCGACCCAAATACACCACACTCAACAATCTTAAAGAGCATAAAAATACTTTTTATGGTTCAGCTTTTTTATAAACTCATCCAAAAAAATGCAATCATTCGCTATTGAAGACATTAGATACATAGCGGGAACACATTGGGGCTGTTCACATATTACGTAACGCTATTTTTTGCAGATTTTTACCTTAAATACGATAATATGCGGATATAGTTTTGAAAAATTGTGCATTTTATTAGAACGAATGACGAATCCTATAGTTATGTATTTTATTTTTGTTTAGGACCAGAACTTAGGGTATGACCCCTACTTGTGCAATGAATTGGGCTGGAACTAAAAAATATAGATTATGGAATGGGATAAGTGGAGTAGTGTTTACAATAAATGACGATAAATTTAAACTTCCCTATATTTCAACTGACTGGGAAAACTTCTGCGGGAAGCAAATTCAAATACGAACTGCCCGGATAAAGAACGAATTATGTCTGTAGTGTGTTGTTTTGTCTACTAGCCAATCTACTACGAAGGGATGAGCTCTAACAGATACGACGTATATTGCGTTTCTTGATTTCGTTAGAGCACAGTCCATAGTAGTAACGATAGAACAAATTGAATTTAAAGCACAAATAGACTTTAAAGCACATAAGAGTTCTACTCTATTTTCGGTCGGATAAAGGTGGTGTAAATAGTACGGAGATCAACTGATGAAGTTTTAGAAAACCGAGACACTTGCATGCTTCTTTCGGCACTTGAAAGATGTGATTTGTCAAACGGACATTATATTGAATTCTTATGTCCAGAACATCAAGAGCATCTGATTCCTCAATATGTACACCACTCATTAATACAGAAGAAGTTCCCAAGGCAGTCGGTTCTTTGTACCGGAAAGACTCGGTAAGGATTCCGACCAAGGTTAGGTTAGGATTCCGACCAAGGACTGAACAACAGATGAAGTACGAGTAACATGGTTTGCCGTGCGTTTATGCATAAGTATACAAAATTGAATTTTCCGAGCATTAAAATCAACTCTATTCGCACGATTCCATTTTAAAATTGTTTCTAAATCGCGGTTTAATGATTCCTTCATGTTATGTCTCAACCTCAAAAAGGCTTGGCCTACAATTGAATGAATAAGAACGGCAAATATTACTATCATCTGCAAAGAAGCAGATAGAATAAGAAATTTCACGTAGAAGGTCATTTATAAAGATATGAAATAGAGTAAGAGAAAGAACAGAGCCTTGTGGTATCCCTGAATTAATCTTGAACTCGTTTGAGGAGAACCCATCTATAACAACTAATATAGTGCGATCTCTGGGAAAGCTCAATATAAACCGAGAGAAGTTATTACCGAAACCAAAGGCAATAACTTTTGATAGGAGTGCTCCGTGACACACCCTACAAACGCCTTGGAAATATCCAGAACCATAACTTTACTTTCGCGAAAACGGTGTATTGCTTTTCCGATACCAAAGCTAGCAGGTCTTCCGACTCATTGAGGCAAATACATTAGTTAGAGAAGTGGCTAGCTGAGTTATGAGGTGAACCGACGATTTTTTTTTAATTTATTTTTTCAAGTGGGTCTGGCCGGGAATCGAACTTGGGACCTCTGGTATGCTAGGCGAATGACCTGCTATACCACGGCAGTTCACAAGCGAGAATTTTAGTACGAAGGCTAATTATGAGTTATAATGCATTTAATGAGTTATAAAAAATTAGAATGGTTTATTATACATTATAAAAAGTTATAATACATTATGAGTTATTATACATTATAATATCAATCAATTTTGTATTAAAACCGCATTATAATGAGATGTTATACATTATAATCGCGTTATAATAACATTATAGTGCAAGATAATAGCATTATAACATCTTTTTAGAACACTCTTTATTTTTTTATAATATAGAAAGTACAATCTATGAACATGATGAAATGCATGGAAGAGGTCATCTGGTTATAAGAATTAGTAACTGATAAGAAATTATTAATTTTTTAACATCTCTTATAAACAAAAGAAATGTGCCACATATGACATTTTATAGGAAATCTAAAGGGGAAAAATCCCCCTAATTCTTGGAAAACAAAAACAAATAACTTTTATTGGTCTATTTAATAAAATATTACGTGTGTATGTTGTTTTACATATATATATATATATATTTATTAAACACAAGTTGTGAATTATAGTTGACAAATCGCAGAATTTTTAAAGTTTACAAATCGGCTTATTAATAAGGCTGTAATCAAGATATAATATAACTTATAAATATTCGAATTTATATTTAAAATGGGAAATTTTGTAGAGCAAATGTATTAAGATTTTTTGAATGTTTTTTAACTTAATGATAAAATAATGTTAAAAATATATGAAAAATTTAAATGATTATGAGAACTTTTTTTTAGATGATACATATATAATGAATAATATTGGTTTAATGCGCTATAATACATTTGAATATATTATAAACAATAGAGATGCGTTATAATAAATAACATTCGCATTATAATGCGTTAAAATATATTGAAATTGCATTATATTGGTGAGTTATAATCATCCTTATAACGGTTTTCGGATATGCGACTTCGATTACGACAGTTAGTACTAGATTAAAGAAAACATCAACACAATTTCATTAGTCTAGTACTAACTGTCGAAGTCGTATATTCGACAATCGTAATAAGGATGAATATATTACAATCACTTTATAATAGCATTATATTACAATCACTTTATAATTGCGTAGTAATTGGTTTATAAATCATGAGTTATACAATCGTATTATGATAGGTTATTATACATTATAAGCTCATTATAATCAGTTATTACACATTATAATTTATATATATCGATTTATAATGCTTTAAAATCTCTTTATAATGCATCTTAATTGCTTTATAATTTGATATAATACATTATAATTTCCTTACAATGATTTACAATGCATTATAGTCTCAATATATTATACATTATATGTATATAATGCATTCTGATATACATTGCAATTGGTTGTTACACATTAAAGTCGCATTTTTTATGTTTATTTGCATAATAATTCTAATAATGTGTCATAATAACATTTAAGATGTATATAACAAAAACTTTATGAGTTTTGTATTCACTCTCATTCGTTATTAATAAATTCTGTAAAAACTTAAATCATTTTTACTAGTATAAGTAAAAATCTATTAACTGTCTTAAATTAAATACATTTTGAATTATTTAAAAATAGGTCAATTAGACTTTTATCAATTTTTTTTAATGCTAAAGCAAATTGTGTACAATTTAAGGTTTTTAAATTTCGTTTTAAAGAGTTGAGAAAAGCTGCGGCATTTGGTAAATGGAAATGAACAATTTCCATATCCATGGCTAATTTTTTCCAATTTTCATTCTCATTGAGTTTAGCACTCAATTTTGAGTAAATCTGTTTATTATTTAAAGCCATTTCCAAATCGCTCAAACATAGCACACGTTCACTACCTATGTCATCTTCTTCAGCTAATTCTTTTTTGATTTCCGAGGCTTTGATTAGATTGTTAGATTGTAAAATAGTTGTTGTTGGATTCAATTCATTTGCACTTATGCTGCTGCTGTTATCCTCTTCGTCATCTTCGGTAGAGGAACATGAATTTTCTTCTTCTTTTATTACAAGAGTTTCTTCATCGTCGTCATCGTCATTAGTGTTTATTTCCATTTTCTGTGTTTTATCCTCAGATGGATATTTATTATAGAAAGTAAGTAGAGTGCTTACAATTTGTTTTGCCTGGTCATCAGTTGCTGCCAATTGTTTGGCTAAATCCAAAGGTGTATAGCCAGCCCTATTGTTGGCATTTAATATAGATGATATTACAGGATTATTATTTAATATTAAGTTAACTAATTTCAAATTCTGTTGTTGAACTGCCATATGCAAGGCATTACTGCCATCTTTACTGCAAGGAATAGCCGTGGTCGATGCGTCAAATGCAAATAATTTGGCCGCAACATCATAGTTATTGTCGCGTATGGCCAAATGTAAAGGAGTAAAACCATCATCGTTCAAAATTTTGAAATCCAAAGGTAACTCCGAGTTCATAAAACTTTCCAAGCATTTTGTGTGATTCTCGAGTACTGCAATATGTAGAGCGGTATTGCCTTCGAAGTCTTGCAACTTGAAATCGCAACCCATTTTAAGTAGGGGCCGTATAAAGGTTGGCTGGTCATGCAAACATGCATAGTGTAATGCAGTTTGTCTTCGTTTATTTCTTAAGGTATTTAAAATACCGTTTAACTTGAAATGGTCAAGAATTTTAAAAATTGGTATAGCAAATTTATTATCACCTAAAATAATTTCATGTATAAGAGAATCTCCATATTTTTCGGCATGTTCATTAATAATTTTCGTTATCTGTTCAGCAGCACTATCACGTTTTGTTGCATTAAGCGGTAACGAAGATTTAGTGGCATCGCGATATATATATAAAATGCGCTGTAAATAGAGATTAAGTTCTTCTTGAACGTGTACACTACCGGCTTGTCTAGCCAAATCCATTTGTTTTTTGCTAATCATTGTCTTTTTGAAGTGATAATTGTTACTTGATTTATCTAAAACGCCATCCTTTTCCAGAGCACCTGTGTCCAAACCATCTAATAAGCTTGGATCAAATGAAATATCCGATCTGTTCAAATCAGAAGGAATGTAAAGCATTTTATCAAATTCAGCTGATGTAAAATTTAATCCGTGTTGTTCCTGTATAGTTTTTGGTATTTCGCCCGAACTTAAGGAACCAGAATTGCTGCATGAACCGCTATTTAGCGAAGAACATGTACGTCTACGTTTTCGTGAGATGACCGCATAATTAGGTTTATAACGAAATGTAACAGGTAAACTACGTTCATCATCTGATGGCCTTACAAGCTCAATAAGCACCTCTACAGATTTATCGATATCTTTATCGCGATACGCTGGTGTTCTACACACAATAGCATATTGATGATGTACATCGGATTCACGAAATGTAGCAAAAGCTTCCCAGACTTGTTCATCGTCGACCATTTCATAGAATCGCACTTTAATATTCTTTTTACTGACTTTTTCTACCAGTAGTATTAAATCATCGTTGCCGGCAACATTGCCTGTGGCAATACTTAGGCGAGTTATACGCAGCTCCCCAGTTTGTGCAGACTTTCGATTGTTAATGGTATTTGAGTATACAGGTGCTGCTATGGGTGTATATGACTTGTTTTTCTCAACGCGGAATGCTTCAAAACATAGACGTACCTATTTTCGTTTTGGTGGTTGGGGAATGTGAGATAAAAAGTTTTGGAATTATTAAAAGGTAAAGATTAATTAATAATTTTGGGAAAAATTGTTAAATAGCTATGTAAGTCTATATCTGTGGCTTGGTGGTAAAAGGGCCAATGTCAAAAAATAAGTTTTGAGAAAAATTGTTTTAAGTTTTTATTTTCCATATAAATTAATTATTAGTAACATTTCCCAGCAAAACCTTTATAAATTTGTTCGAGTTAAGTTAGAGATTAGCTGTTGGACCTAAAAGAGGGTAAAGAAGGAAATCTTATGTAATGATTAACTCAAAACAGCAAAAATTTGACATTGGCCTTTTAGCACCAAGCAACAGATATATGACTGAAAAGACAGTAATAAATTTTATGGTACCAAATTTTTGTATGCTAAATTTTGAAATAGTAAAATAAACGGAAATCAATTAAATTCTATAGTATTCTCATCTTTATATGTACTTAAACCTTTATATGAATCACCATTTGGGTTAGATTTTGGATCAAGCTCAGCCAAGTTGTTGCCTTCAACTTCACAATGACCAGACACCCAATATAGTCTAACTCTAAACTTGACTAAAAAGCCTACTACAGATTACCTTATTTCTTAACAGTTTAGATGTAATGCTTTGTGACATAGATACCTATACGACAGTCTGATCTTTTGCACAAGTAGAAACACAGCCGAACCGGTACTGATGTTCATTTATGATCCATTTGTAAAGATCGAGTTGCCCTAAAGGAGCGAAGCACGTTCCTCAACTTAATCCTGTCAGAAATTACGTTATCCTTTGTTGAACTTAACGTCATCTCCTTAACAAAGTAGCCCATCAAAATTGACCCAAAACCATGAGAGGGTTACTTCATATTTCCGTTCCTATGACAGTCTGTTTTTTGTACCACAACGACTCAGAAGTCTAAAAATTTCGTCCAATGATTGCCCATTTTTTGCATTGATTCGGAAAAATATTTGTATGCTACCTGAGTCCCATTATAAGACCTACCTTATCTATTACGCTCAATTGATTCCTAGCCACAGCAATGTCTGCAGATATCCTGAGTTGTTCCATCTCACCTGTTCAGGTACAATTCAAGACACAGTGGCCGGTTAGCTTGCCTATGCATTTTCAAAGATTAATTTTACAAAGACCTATATTAAGCCCTAGGGCACTATGCTGCGCTAATTCTTTGTTGTTTCCTCACCGATCCAAGACTTAATAATAATGTAGAAATGAAATGCAGGCGGAGCTATCTCTATCATGAGTGTATTAATTAATTTTTGTCTCGATCTAACCTGCATTTCCTAACTAATTTGTATGTTAGCTCTAAGTGCAGCCTGACTGTCATTATAAATGGCCATCTCGCTATTTACAGGTATTCGAATCTTTAATCTCTCCACAATGACTATCCTGTCTATCAACGTGTTTGGTCTGGAAGTACCGTGATTGGTACACTTGAAACTGGATCTAGGATCCGGCATCTTAGAATTAAAAAAAAAAACTTGTAAAATTTGTTGTCCATTTTTGACCTTAGTGGGCTTGACCTACTATAGCACTTTAATAATTTTTTAAATTTTAAGTTATAAAGAGCAACGAACTTAACATAGCCATTTTGAAACAGATTTTTCATTAATCATTTGCTTACCTGATTCAAGTTCATTTCCTTAGCTTCTTTTTCGGTTTGCTTGTGAAGCTCCTGTTCTTCTTTAGAGGTCAGGTCATCACGACCCAAACGCTGGCGCTTCTTTTTCAACAACTCCTCTACAATGAATTTTTTGGCCGTATGTATAATACCCATATTTTTATATTCCGCAAAGTAGCCAATTTCTTGAGAAACATTCAATTCATGTGGATCACATTTATCATGATCATCCTCACGCACCACCAACTGATGAGAATGAGGACTTTCAAGATTGGTTTGGAAAAGACTGCAGCGTATAACGGCGGGACCTTTATAACCGCACAATTCAACCTCTGGAAAAGTTTTAACGTTTCTTTTGGATTTGGTGCCATTCAGGGAACCATGTGTTCCATGCATTTCGGATTTGTAACGAAAACGAAATTTCTCCACCGGCTGTTCGGTGATGCGTAAAGAAGCTTCATATTCATATTTAACTTCTGTATATGACATGTTTCCTTCAACTGCCATGGGTCCACTTGAGTTGGCAGCATTTTGAAAATGTATGGGATTACCAAAATTAAATTGTTGTAAATTCATATCTTCGAAGGTCTGCTGCTGGACAAGGCTATTGTTTATATCTATATGTACATTTTGAAATGGCAAATATTGATGTTGATTATTATTTTGTTGCTGTTGTTGTGGATATAATTGTGGTAGGGTCAATTGAGAGAACTCTGTTTGTAGATAGGAATCTGTAGATTGTACAGGAGAATAACGACTTGAATTTGGTGAATTATCTGGGCCAGGAGATGTTGTGCTATTATAGCCACTAGTGCCACCCATCGAATTTTCACTGACAGTTCGTATACGTTCCAGTGTATCCATATTTAAAAAATCCTTTTCCCCGTTAGTTGTCACACGATATGGCAACATATTATCCATTTTATTTCTTCTCTTTTTCGTTTAAGAGAATTAAACTTGTTTTCAATTTAAAATGCAATGGACTAATTAACTTAATAAAAGTTGTTTTAACAAGATTCCGCTGCGTAATTTTAACTTTGCAATTCAACGTCTAAAAATGCAATGCGAACGAATAATTACTGATTTTGCTTGTGTATTAGTTGTTGCTTATCTTTGAAAAATTAAAAAAAAATATGGTTCTTCCCCGTGCTTAATACACACGCAAACTTAAACTACACAAACATTCGCATGAGGGGAAAAGACGAAAACAATTTATTTTCTGTTGAATGAGTCAATGACAATTCAAGTTAATTCTTTTTATTTACACAATTTTATACGTATTTTCTTTCTTGTTTATTTCGCAATGTTTTCTTTTGCTCAATTTTATTATTGTTTTGGCTTGCTTATCTAATATTCTTTAATTATAGAAGTTGTGTAAAAATAATATATTTTAATTTTTAATGATCGTAGCGATCCACCTTGTTTCACGTATTATTTAGTAATGAACGTATTTTTTTAATTTTTCATAAAAAAAAGCTTTTAAAAGCTTTTGCTTGCTATTTTTTTTAGTACATGTCTGCAAGCAGACGACAACAACAAAATACATGAAATGCTTGAAAGCGGTCTAACGACAAACCGGAGTCTTCAAGCATCTGTTAGTAGTGCAGCCAGATTTGTCCCCGGGGATTTTAGCGTTTATTTGGGGACACAATTTTTCTGTAAATTTTCATAAAACTTTTAAATGCAATTTTTTATGTTAAAATTAAGCTTTTTATTTATGAAGAGAAACACAACTTTATATTATTTTTTTTTTATTTATAAAAAAGCAGAGACCGAATATTAATACTTTTAAAACAATATTTTCATGTTTTAATCCATACAAAAACAATCATTGAAGTTTAAAAAATAATAAAAATCTATAAAGATTTTTAATTGTTCGAAAAATTTTGTATCGTTTTTTTTTTTTTTTCACCAACAGTAATGAAGGAATTCGAAATTTTTTAACGTAAAATTTTAAGAATTTGTATAAATAAACACTTTGAAGACACAAATAAAAAATTTTCAAATGAATACATTTATGAAACAGCTAACATTAAACCATTAGCTTCTTATGCTTTTGGTTTAATGAAAAAATTTATAGATTCCTTACGTTATTTGGAAAATACATTGATACAAAATATTTTAGAAGAACAGAATGAACTAAATTGGTTAAATACTAACTATTACTCATAATTAGGATACATGGAACAAGAAATTGCTTGTGTTAATAGTTTAATGCCCAAATTTTATGTCTCTAAGATGGAAGGCGCCCACAGAGGTTAATTTTGTTTTTAGTTTTTGTTCTTTTGTATTCTTTTTTTTATTAGCTTTAAGTTTAATTTTAAGTATATTCATAAAAAAATTTTTTCAAAAATTGTTGTGTCGGGAGCAAACACTTCACTATTTCACTAATTAATTTTTCACACACTATATAGATAAGCCTGTTGCTGTAAAATACTCTTCTTTTTATTAAAACAAAACATTACAATTTTAAGTCAACCAATTTAAATTTTAATTTAAAAATTATTCTATATTTATGTATGATTGTAAAAAAAGTCTCAAATAAACTACAATTACAAAGAATAAAAAAATCGTTTGGGATATTTATCAGTTCAAAATAATTTTTATCTTTTTTCATCCGATGAAAAAAATTTTGATAGAAAATATTCAAATTTTATTTCTGTATTTGGTTTCATTCATCATAATGTTCTTGCATAGATTAGGCAACTCCAAAATCCTTGCGCCAGCTGCCGTAGTAGGGGGATTTCTCTCATAATTACCCCATGGAGTATAGTTGTTCCTTTCCATGCTTAAAACATCGTGAGGGCTAAGTCGATGGGTGATGGGTCCAAAGACACAAGCCACGTTTATATAGCGAGCCACTCGATCCGAGACTGACGCCCGCTTGCAGCCGCAACTAACATGTTGAACAGACGCTTCATTTTCGTACTTTACCAAGTATAATTATCTTAGGCCCTTAGACCACATACGATGGAAACGCTCTAAGAAACTCCCTTTCATATTAGCCCTGACCTAGAATCCCACACGGGTTGCTTACCGCATCTAAAACTAGGTTGCTGAGGTTTACAGGATGTACCACGAGAAGGTTAGAGTGGGAATTGGATACAGTTCTTACCTGGTAGCTAGAGACGCCAGGCAATTGCTGCATCCTCCCAGGCCCTATGCTCCACTGGGAAACGAGGATGACAGAAGAAGAAGATTTGTCCTGGTATAAAAAGTCTTTAGGATGTTTAAATAACAATAAATTCCATTATTGTTGCAAATTTTATGTTGAAATGGTTTTGCGAGTCAAAGAAACCACCAATAGTTCCATTAGGACTATTAGGTTTAACTTCGATGTCCTAAAACATTCCAATTAATTGGAAACATATTCATACATTCATTGTTGAAAATTTTACAATTTCAAAAATATTTTATTTTTTCAAAGTCAAAACAGAAGTTCAAAAATAAAACAATCAATAAAATATTTTTCTGTTCGGATATTTATCGTTAAAGATATTTAAAATTTTCATCATGAGGGATATTTATATTTCAAATATAAATCCCTCACTTTTATTCATCGATCGAAATGAAAATAAATTTTCATCGGCAATGATATTTATACTTGATTGATTTAAAAAATAAAACAATATTCGGTCTCTGAAAAAAAGTTTTGTCCGGGCAAAAACTTGTCCTCTTAGTGAATCGATGATTGTATTATTGTCTTCTCTTGTATTTTACATCGTCCAAAAAGACAAGAATACAATCATCGGTTCACTCAGAGGACAGTAAAACACCATAAATGTGGCATGGTTTCAATACTTAGATATTTTAAAAAACCACATGGAGCCATATGCCTTCCATTACATGACAATTAAATGGAAATCCATGCAGGACAATGACCCCAAACACTCCTCCAAATTTACAAAAAAAATAGTTTTGTCAAAAACTCGTGGAAATTATGGGTCGAAGATGCGAAGCCGTGATCCGAAATAAAGGCTATAGCACTTAATACTAACGGTAAAATAAATTTACATACCAAAAAACCCAAAAATTCAATAGTTGTGTTTTTTTTCAAAGTTTATATAAATTTCAGTACAAAATTAGGTTAGGTAATAAAGGAGGTGTCAAGCGACACCTTCATTCGGAGACCTCAGGGGTCCATTGTGAACCTTTACTATAAGAGGAGAAAAAAAGATTGAAGATAGATGAACACAAAAGATAATAGAAAGATGTAGAGGGAGAAGGAGAATACACTATCTAGGCCAGTTGCGACCAGTGGTGAACCCTACAATATCATGCAAACTGCACTGCTGCAGATCCTGCAGTTCAGCAATGAATCGGCTGCCTAAATGTTTGAGTCTTTTATTTTGCAGCCTTGGACAGTGACAGAGAATGTGTTCTACCGACTTGGACGAATCCTCATTTAGACATAGTCTGCAGAGGTCCGAAATGCTGCTATCCCACCTACATATGTAACCTTAAAAATAACAAAGTCTTGGAATTTTGTATAAAAAATTTGCCCCTAATTCATAAAAGAAGAATATAGCTATAAATATCTTATAATTCAAATTTTCCATACAACATTCCTACTACAAGACTTTAATAATCTTAAATTTCGTTTATGAATTAGAGGCTTGAATTATAAGCTTGTCAGGCTTTTGGAAACATTTTCCACTCCAAACAAGGTGAGTTTTATAAGCATTTTTTCCTTCCTTATAATAATTAAATAAGTGGAACCATGTATTTTAAGCTAAGGAGGTACAACTTTTTTTTTTAATTTTTATACCCTTCACCACCATAGGTGGAAAGGGTATTATAAGTTTGTGCTGATGTTTGTAACGCATAGAAATATTTATCTTAGACCCTTTTAGTATACCAATAGGCTTAGAATCACTTTCTGAGTCGATTTAGCGATGTCCGTCCGTCTGGCTGGCTGGCTGGACCCCCATGTAAACCTTGTAACCAAACTACAGGTCGCAATTCTAAAGATAATTTGATGAAATTTGGCACAGATCATTTTTTTTTTGATAATGGGACCATGGCTATTGAAATTCGTCAAAATCGGTCCATTATTTATGGTACCTCCCATAGGTCCCACTTCCCGGAATTGATATTTTGGCCACAAAAATCAATATTTTTTCATGAAATTTAAAACAAATACTGCTTATGTAAACTTAAATCACTATATCAAATTTCGTTGAAATCGGTCCACATTTGACCATAGCTCCCATACAAACTCTTTTCTAAAAACGCACTAAATGAGACAAAATTCACTAAAACGCTCGTAAATCCGAAGATAATGAGAATTATAAGTTTAGTTTTTGCATACATAATTTTTGTAACAACTGTAATCAATTTGCCAAATTTCGAGATAATCGGTCCACATTTGACCCTAGCTCTCATACAAGTCCAAATGGCGGAAACAGCTTAAATGTATAAGTTTTGAGAATATGTTTGTATGATGGCAAAATTTAGCAAATATTGGTCTTTATACAGGAAAAAGAACACCTTTGACCTTAGTGGTGAAGGGTATCGTATGGTCGGGCTTGACCGACTGTAGCACTTTCTTACTTGTTTTGAGATAAATATAAATTTCGAAAAAACACAGCCAATAAAAAATATTTTTTTTCTCTTATTTGGAGATTGTACTATTTATATGTCCAGCTCATTTACTTATAAAATAAATTGTCATTATCTTCAGATTTACTAGCGTTTTAGTGATTTTTGTTCAATTTAGTGCGTTTTGACAGAAGAGTTTTTTATGGGAGCTATGGTCAAATGTGAACAGATTTCGACGAAATTTGGTGCAGTGAGTTTGGTTTACATAAGCAGTATTTGTCTAAAACTTCATAAAAAAAATATTGATATTTGTAGCCAAACTACCAATTCCGGGAAGTGGGACCTATGCGAGGTACCATAAATAATGGACCGATTTTGACGAATTATCCCATTATCAAAAAAAAAAAAAAAATGATCTGAAACAAATTTAATCAAATTATCTTTAGAATTGCGACCTGTACTTTGATTACATGGGGATCCAGCCAGCCAGCCGTCCAGACGGACGGACTGACATCGCTAAATCGACTCAGAAAGTGAATCCTATTGGTATACTAAAAGGTGGGCCTAAGACAAATATTTCTAAGCGTTACATACATCATCAACTATGGTACCTATGGTGGTGAAGGGTATAAAAATTACAAACAAAAATTAATCAAATATTATTCATTAGCGAATTCTCAACAAAAATTTTCTATCCCCATTTTAGCGAACAGACCCATGTGTAGGTGAAAAAATCCCTTCATCTGGCAACACTGCAAAAGACAAACGTCAAATTGTCACCACATTGTTTCAACAAAAAATGTACAATGTAAGCAAATCTTAAAACACGAAGGGATACTAAACGAAAATGTCAAAATGTTTCAGAGGACGTGACCCCGCTTGTGAATTGGCTAGAAGTTGTATTTTCGATAACCGTAATAAGGCTGAATAGTTAAACCCAGGAATGAAATCACATTTTCTTTAGAGATGTTGAAAACATTTCTATCAACATGTTGACAACACTTCTTTCAACATGTTGACAACACTTCTTTCAACATGTTGACAACATTTCTTTGAACATGTTGACAACATTTCTATAAACATGTTGACAACATTTCAATGGAATTTTGCGATATTGAACACTACTAGAAACTTGTAACGTGAATGTGCTATTATTTCAAGCATTCTCACTGAATTTTCCTAAATCAACTTTCATTTATAAACAAGTTTACAACACTGAAAAGTAGGAACAAGAGAAAAAGGTCTCTTTTGTTCACATAAAGTCAATGATTTAATTTTTCTGTCGCCTCTTTAAACAAACCTGCTGCTGCATTTGTTGGAATATTGTTGACTTCTTAAATATTTTTGTCGCACTTGAACAATTTTATGACCATATTTAAAAGACTTTACAAATAAAAGCCAACGCGCTGTTAGGGCCATTGTTAATAACAATAAATTAAATATACATATGTTACGTTTAGGGTTGCCAGTCAGGCTGGATTCGACTGGATTGTCCAGCTTTTTTAATGCTTGTTCAGTGTCAAGCTAAAATTAAATTTGTCCAGCTGAAAGGTCAAAAATTAAATATTTTTAAAGAAAAACTATTTTTATGAAAAAGAACGCAATAAAAACTTTTGGAAAATTGTATTTGTTTTCTTTTTTACTTAAGTGATTTATGCGTTGATTAATTGATTGCCTGATCAAGTTCATTTTGCAATAAAATAACCCTCTATCAAATTTCCCCATTGTTGGCAAGTATGATTCTATGTTTGAATTTTAAACTTATGTCGTGAATTATGTTGACGGCGGTACCAAGATAAACAAATTCTTTTATAACCTCGTAGCTATAGTTCTCAATGATCACATGTGGTCCAATTCTTAAGTTTTGTTTTGATTCATTGACAACTAGACCCATTTTATTGCATTCCTTCTCGATACTTGAAAAGGCGGCAGTCGAATCGCGAAATGTGCGTCCGTCCCATGATATCAATGTCATCGACAAACGCAAGTAGAAAGTGTTTTCTGTTGAAAATTGTTTCAGATGTATTAGCTGCAGCATCTCGGACGATTTCATTTTCTCTCGATATCGCTGCTGTTAATTACGGTATTCGATATTCGGTTTATCAAAAATTTAAAGATTCATCGAAGCAAATTATTAAAGCATGTTTTTAATTTTTAATGTCCAGCTAATTTTTGGGTTGTCAAGCTTTTTTTCCCCTTATGTCCAGCTTTTTTAGGATTTGTGTCTGGCAACCCTAGTTACGTTGTAGAACACGGAAAATATACTGAGGGAAGTAAACACGATAAAGAGATTACTACAAAAATGTAACGAAGAATACTCTTCTTTTAAGGTAGAGCTTTTTTTAAGAGCTTTGTTTATTTTCATTTTATCAATCACTTGGAATCTCGTTATTTTAGTTGACATTTTTTTAAATTAAATTACTTAAATTTGTATTTACCTTTAAACTTATAAGTCCTTTAGTATTAATGAAAACAGAAATTTATTTAATAACTTTTAACTTCGCACTATTTTTTGCACTGGAGCTGTAAAAAAACGTGCTCTTGCTTACAATGTCAAAATAAGTTTAATTGGAGATCCAGTTCTGAACGCATGTTCTCGAAACAACAACTACAATTAAAAACATTTATCGAAATTTCTATTTTGACATACCCCACTCACTCACACACACACAACACATACAGAAGCAAATGTAGTAGATAAATTAATGGAAATACAGAAAAAGCAAAAACAACCAACTCGATCAAATAGAAAACGTAGAAGATCGTCAGCTGATCCACTAAAATTTAGTATTATACTACATCGCACGTTAACAAAATAAGAGCTTTTTTGCACTTACATTTTTATATGCAAATTTCCGCGAAATTATGAATACAACACACTGTTCTTAAGCTGCGTTTACACCTTCTGTTTTTGTGATATTACCTGTCAAATTTTCCAATGCAAAACATATAAAATAGAAAATTTTGAAAAATTTCCTATAAAAATAGAAAACTTTTGAAAAATTTCCTATAAAAATGTAAAATTTTTGAAAAATTTCCTATAAAAATGATAAATTTTTGAAAAATTTCCTGTCAAAATAGAAAATTTTTGAAAGCTTTTCTATAAAAATAGAAAATTTTTGAAAAATTTCCTATAAAAATAGAAAATTTTTAAATAATTTCCTATAAATTCAAAAAGAATGACTATTCGCATTTGATCCCAAATCTGTTGCATTTATTTATTAATGTAATAGACCAATTTATTGATAAAAATCCAAAAATTGTTTGCGGAGAAACCAAAATTCCTTCCATTAATACTTATTTACAAACAAAACTTTTAAGAATTATGTTCATAAACCATAAGTAAAAGCGTAGATCATCGACTGAACAAAAACACAAACAATTTTCAGTTTTCATCTTCCTTCACTTCCCACATTTTTGCTGCAGCCGTTGGCTACTATATGCTGAATGCATGCAGTTTTATCAAAAAATAACAAAATTGTCGGGATGTAAATATTATTCAAAAGAATGACTATTCGCATTTGATCCCAAATAGAAAATAGAAATTTTTTAAAAAATTTCCTATAAAAATAGAAAATTTTTTTAAAAATTTCCTATAAAAATAGATAATTTTTTAAAAATTTCCTATAAAAATAAATTTTTTGAAAAATTTCCTATAAAACTAGAAGAATTTTTGAAAAATTTCCTATAAAACTAGAAGAATTTTTGAAAAATTTCTTATAAAACTAGAAGAATTTTTTAAAAATTTCCTATAAAACTAGTAGAATTTTTGAAAAATTTCCTGTAAAAATAGAAAATTTTTGAAAAATTTCCTATCAAAATAGAAAATTTTTGAAAAAATTCCTATAAAAATAGAACATTTTTGAAAAATTTCCTATAAAAATAGACAATTTTTGAAAAATTTCCTATAAAAATAGAAAATTTTTGAAAAATTTCCTATAAAAATAGAAAGTTTTTGAAAAATTTCCTATCAAAATAGAAAATTTTTAAAAAATTTCCTATAAAAATATAAAATTTTTGAAAAATTTCTTATAAAAATAGAAAATTTTTAGAAAAATTTTCTATAAAAATAGAAATTTTTTTAAAAATTTCCTATAAAAATAGAACATTTTTGAAAAATTTCCTATAAAAATAGAACATTTTTGAAAAATGTCCTATAAAAATAGAACATTTTTGAAAAATTTCCTATAAAGATAGAAAAATTTTGAAAAATTTCCTATAAAAATAAAAAATTTTTGAAAAATTTCCTATAAAAATAAAAAAATTTTGAAAAATTTCCTATAAAAATTGAAAATTTTTGAAAAATTTCCTATAAAAATAGAAAATTTTTGAAAAATTTTCTATAAAAATGTAAAATTTTTGAAAAATTTCCTATAAAAATGTAAAATTTTTGAAAAATTTCATATAAAAAAAGAAAATTTTTGAAAAATTTCCTATAAAAACAGAAATTTTTTGAAAAATTTGCTATAAAAAAGAAAATTTTTGAAAAATTTCCTATAAAAATGAAAAATTTTTAAAAAATTCCTATAAAAACAGAAATTTTTTGAAAAATTTGCTATAAAAAAAGGCAATTTTTGAAAAATTTCCTATAAAAATGAAAAATTTTTGAAAAATTTCCTATAAAAATGGAAAATTTTCGAAAAAAAATAGACAATTTTTGAAAATTTTCTTATAAAAATAGAAAATTTTTGAAGAAAATTTCATATAAAAAAAGAAAATTTTTGAAAAATTTCCTATAAAAAACAGAAATTTTTTATAAAAATTGAAAATTTTTAAAAAACTTTCTTATAAAAATAGAAAATTTTTGGAAAATTTCGTCAAGGACTCGATTTTTTGGAATAAAATTTAAAGAACTCCTTGTATATTTGATTTTAATGACTTTAATAAAATATGGTGGCTCGGGTCCCCATTGTTCTAGGTTTATCATAATTGTCTATAGTAAACAATAGTAATAGTTAAAAAAAATATATTGGCAATTTTTCCAACTAAAAAAATTTACTAGATATGTATATATAAAACCAAGATATATGTACACGGTAGTTCCATTGTCACTTTTAAATTTAAAAATCACTATCTGACATATATAAGGATTATGAAAAAATGTGAAAAAATAAAGCTACCATATATGTTTGGATTTGTTTTCAATTTTGTAAATATTGAATATTTTTGAAGCATAAATATTAATAAATATCAAAAAAAAAAAAATATTAAATATTGAATTTAAGAGAGAATGGATTATAGAGGAATACTCCTAGACAACCATTATTACAATTACAAGGTTAAAAATGTGTTTATAATGATATGCAAATTTGATGCCGTTCGACATTCAAAACTGTGTGGCAATATTTTTTCAAATGTAAATATAAAAATGAAACTTCAAAAATCCTTATTAAAAATTTAGTAAGACTATTGGAACTACCTTGTACTTGTATCATGTATAAAACTATTGATACGAAAATATTTTATTTTCTCATTATTACGTAGAAAACATTTTTTTTAAATCATTACGTCCTAATCGTAAATTTGTAATTTTAACACATGTTGACATTTAAAAGCTGATGAAATGTTTATAAATATTTACAAAAATAATTTAAATCTTGATAAGACTAGGGGGTCCTCCCTGCCTCTTGGTAACAAAAGACAACAACAAAACTGATAATTCAGATTATATTGACGTCGTTTAAGGAATGTAATGATCGATTGCTAGGCTTTATTTAAATACTAGGTGCCAGAATATTAAAGATAAACAATGTTATGTTTTTTTTTATTAATTACATTAAATAATATTCAAAAAAATATTCCTATTAAAAACATGTTTTCTTTAAAAAAAGGTGTTGATAAGAAATTGTAAATGGGGTTTGAAAAATAAATAAAACAAATATTGACATATAAAAATATTAAACAATGCACTCAGTCTTAAATAAAATATACATTTACGTATAAAACACATATTATTTCTATACAAAAAAATTTCCTTTAAAAAAAATTAAATATAGAAATTTAATATAAAATTCGAAAATGCAAAAAAAAAACGATATGAAAAATGTTGCTAATGAACATATAACTTTTTGTTTAAATTCTTATAAATATACAAAAAATAAAACAAATTTTCTTACAAAATTTCTCAACAAATTTCTTTCTTAAAAAGTAAGAAATTTTTGAGAAATTTCCTATAAAATTAAGAAATTTTTGAAAAATAATAAAAATAAGAAATTTTGAAAAATTTCCCACAAGAAGAAGAAATTTTTGAAAAATTTCCTATAAAAAAATTTTTTTTGAAAAGTTTCCTATGAAATTTAGAAATTTTTAAAAAGTTTCCTATAAAATTTAGAATTTTTTTAAAAGTTTCCTATAAAATAAGAAATTTTTGAAAATTTTCCTACAAAAACTAGAAATTTTTGAAAAATTTCCTACAATAATAAGAAATTTTTGAAAAAATTCCTATGAAAAGAAGAATTTTTTGAAAAATTTCTTAAAATTAAAAGAAATTTTTGAAAATTTTCCTATAAAAATTAAAAATTTTTGAAAAATTTTCTATAAAAATAAGAATTTTTTGAAAAATTTTCTAAAAAATAAGAAATGTTTGAAAAGTTTTCTATAAAAAATTTTCGAAAATTTCGTATAAAATAAGAAAATTTTGAAAAATTTTCTTTAAAAATAAGACAAAAAATTTACTATAAAAAGAAACATTTTTTTTTAAATTTTCTATATAAAAAACAAAATTTTGAAAAAATAAAAAAATTTTAATAAAAATGTAATTTTTAATTTTTCTAAAAAACCAGAAAATTAAAAAAAAAATTCTAAAAAGATATTAAGGATTTTTTAAAATTTTCCTAAAAAGTAGAAAATTAAAAAAAAAAAAAATACTATAAAAATAACAAAAATTTAAATAGATTTTGTACAAAAATATGAATTTTTTGGAATTTGTTTTTTAAATTTACTATAAAAATTAAAAAAATTTTGCAAAATTTTCTATAAAAATCGAAAGTTTTGCAAAATTTTCTATAAAAATATAAAATTTTTGGAAATTAACCTTTTTTAGGAAAATTAAAATATAGAACATTTTTAAAGAATTTCATACAACATTAAAAAAAAAATTTTAAAACTCCCTATAACAGTAGAACATGTTTAAAAAACTTTTCTATAAAAATTGTTAATTGTTATAAAAAATGTTTTTGTGAGAAATTTTAATATAACATATATATTATATGTATAAATAACCTACCTCGTAATGAAACGCATGATGATTTATATTATTTGTTTTTTTTTTTCACTTAATATTTTTTATAAATTTATTTATATTTTTTTAAATAACTTTTTTTTTATAAGTTTATGTTCGTTTCTTGGTTTTTAATTATCTTGATATTTATCACGTATTTATTTGTTTATTTTGTATAAATTTAATTATTTATAATGTTTTGTAGTGTCTTCCTAACTACACGAACTGCACTGTTTGAAATATTACGTTATTTTAAAAATTGAGAATTTCTTCCCCGAGCTTTTATAGCCAGAAATTAAATTTTGGCAGAGTTGCCTTTCTTTTATGGGAATTATTTATTAAATAAAACAAAATGAGTTTCATGTGTCAAAAGTTGTTATATTTTGATTTTAAAACACATATATTAAAATGAATATTTTTCATGCATTATCAAAATTCTTTAAAATACGAAAATTTATCTGACATTAAAATATTGATAAATTATTTAATATGTATTTATAAATATATTATCGACCTTTCATTAAAGATATAATTATTTGTTGTATTATGAATGTTTGTCGGAAATAGCATGTCTTTTTTTATTCAGAAGACTCTTCATTATTTGTTTAATGATTAGCCTAAAGGCGAAATAACTACAATTTTTAATCGAGCAAACAAATAATTTAAATGTGCTCTTAATTGAATGCCCTTATATTTCCCATTTTGTGAAAAGACGGCTTAGATAACACAAATATTGGCATCCCTGGCGACCTACCAATGTTTCTTACATGTGGCAGCACTTATTCATTTTCTAGCACATTCCAGCAGATACAAAGCAAAAAAAAAGTAAATAACAATATGTCAAAATATTCAAGCAGTTAAAGAATTGAAAAAAAACAAAGTCAAACAATTTTCGGTTTTAGTTAAGAATAATTGAATTTCAAATTTTTAAATTACAAGAAATCTTGCAAAAATGAATATGCAGTAAGTTATTAAGATGCTGCCTTTGGATGGAAGGTTTTGTTAAAAAGAAACATTTATTCAGTCAAATTTCAGCAGCTGAGCATGTAGTACCACTTCAGCTACAGGAACCAACATCACAGCAGCAACAACAACAAATGTTTTTGCCAATAAACAATTCTATCTTGCAGCAGACATCACCTGCATCTGGTGCTGCACATGTTATGCCCACACCAACAACAAGTTGGAGTATGGAGTCGATGCCATGGAAAATAACAAAAACCGATTACACCGGCGATGTAATGGAATTTACAGCACATGCTCCTAACAAGAATAATGTTATGAGGCGGGCTCTGTTGCATCAAAAGCGCAAATCGGAATTCAATGCAATTGGAACTTTGTAAGTAAAATGTAATATGATAACAAGTAAGAGTGTTATGTTCGGCTGTGCCGAATCTTATGTACCCACCATCAAATTGTGTTAAATTTAGAAACACGTCTCTGAGGGAGCTGCTAATTTAAAATCAAATTGTGTTAAATTTAGAAACTTATCTCTGAGGGAGCAGCTAATTTCAAATGCGGATTATGTGCGAAAAATTTATGGCAAAATTTTTTACACTGTCTGGTAATTATACAAAAAGAAACTATATTTAATTTGGTCGTCAAAGCTATTATAGTTGATGTTGTTGTTGTAACAGTTCTAACATTTACAATTTTGTAATTTTTTTGCGGGGAATCTGTTAGGAGATCAAGGAAATAAAATTGCCCTACTTCCGATGGATGAGTCCACAAATACTTAGGACTAAGAGAAGTAGGTTTGGCGGTAAAGTTGAAAGTGTAGGTGTATCATGAGTACCATGACCACAAGCTAGGCAAACATTCGGAACGGTACGGTCTATGCGGGACCAAAAGATGTTTAATCTGTTGCTCCATCCCGATCTCAGCTGAGCCAGAACGACTCTTGTTTTTCTTTTTCTGCTGTTGAAAATGTACGGGTATTATGAGTACCATGACGACAAGCTGGGCATACGTTGGGAACGGTACAGTATATGCGGGACCAAAAGATGTTTAATCTGTTGCTCCATCCCAATCTCAGTTGAGCCAGAACGACTCTTGTTTTTCTTCTTCTACTATGGATTGTATTAGGAGGTCGCCCACCTCCTAATACAACATTCATCCGATAACCTGAAATTACAGAATTTTGCTTAGTGCTGCCATGTACGAGGTGTGATCTAAAGGATCAAGTACATACATAAGTTAGGATGATTTCCCGATGACATCCCAAAAGGAACTGCTGAGATTGCATAATGTTGTGTTCTTTTATTGGAATGATCATTGTTTCCTTATAAAGATGATGTGGAGATGTAATTTGTAGGCAGTCTGTTGTTATATTATTGGTAATATCGCAGAAGTGACAGTACTTGGTCTGAAACATAAGATTTCCGAGTCGTTCCGGTACGAAGAACCGACTGCCGTGGGAACGAGGCAGTCTGTGATAGTTCATTTTGGCAGCATTGAGTATTTCTCCACTGAGTCTTTATGAATTTAGCTTAATGCAGCCAGGCACGAGGTATGATCTAAAGGATTAAGTACATATCTTAGTATGCTATTCTCATGCACGCGAAGATTATTCCTGGCATGCCTCGGGCAATATGCCAACTGTGTGATGATAAGTTAGATAATTTTCTCTTTTCTTTTATTGGAAGGATCATTGTTTCCTTATAAAGATGATGTGGTGATGTAATTTGTAGGCAGTCTGTTGTTGTTGTTGTGGTAACTACGATATTATTGGTAATATCGCAGAAGTGACAGTACTTGGTCTGAAACATAAGATTTCCGAGTCGTTCCGGTACGAAGAACCGACTGCCGTGGGAACGAGACAGTCTGTGATAGTTCTTAGGGATGCATTTTGGCAGCATTGAATATTTCTCCACTGAGTCTTTATGAATTTAGCTTAATGCAGCCAGGCACGAGGTATGATCTAAAGGATTAAGTACATATCTTAGTATGCTATTCTCATGCACGCGAAGATTATTCCTGGCATGCCTCGGGCAATATGCCAACTGTGTGATGATAAGTTAGATAATTTTCTCGATGACATCCTAAAAGGAACTTCTGAGATAGCATAATGTTGTGTTCTTATTGTAAGGATTGTTTCCTGACTAAGATGATGTGGTGGGGTAATTTGTAGGCATCCTCTTAGGGACGCATTTTGGCAGCTTTGGATATTTCTCCGCTGAATATCACTTAGTGACGCTGACCACAACGGAGCTGTATAAATTGCCAATGACCGACCGACCATTCCCCAAGTATTGCCGGCAAGTGCTTTAAGGACATTGTTTCTACATCGCAATTTAGGCGCGACCGTTGTGGCATGTGCTGACGAAGTAAAAAGGCTGTAGAGTGTGCTTTCCAGAATTTATGCATGGTTCACGGTTGGAATTGGTACGCCATCGATCTTGGCGCCAAGCTGTAGACAACAATATATTTAATAATTGATGGGTCTCACATAGTGGTGAAATAGCAAAAAAAATCTTAAAGGTTGATCCTTGCACTGTTTCAAATGCCATTAGACGGAATATGAAAAAAAGACGCAATTTTTTAAAGCAAAATAATACTAGCGACTTTTTTGTAGATCACATAATACTTAAAGGTAAAAAGATAGATTTTTTTTGCATATAGAGCTAAAGCCTTTTCTGGGCATAAGTCATATAGTTCCAGATCGCAATTCGGTAAAGAAACAAAAGAAAGCTGAAGGTTTTTATGTTGCTGACTCCCAGAATAACTTGCAAAAATAAAACAGATCAGATTACCCCCCTCATTATCTAAGAACAACAAACTACTTATTAGGCCTATAGCTGTTATTCTTTTACTGTCAGTTTAAGAAAAAAGTTACTATACCACATTACCCGCACTTACTGAACATACATACATACATATATGAAATAGCAATTAAATAATTTTATTTTCTTGTATAGACCCATTAAACAATTCATTTCGGAGGAGAAAATTACCGCACATTTTAATGGACTCCATATATCCAGTGACTACATACAACACAACACGGGCAATAATATAACGGATTTAAACGGTGATGAGCTTCCCTCAACGAGTGGCAAATGTTTTTCGAATTTATCCTACGAAGATTATCAAGTAACAGCTAGGGAACTAGAGGAAAAACTCCGCAATGCTAATCGTATAACAATATGTGAAGAATTACAAAAATTCAATGATGAACAGAAAAAGGTAACATATCTACCGGAAGCTTTGTTAAATCGCATCCAAAAACCGTGTACGGCCTTGGTTTTGTGGCAACCATCACCACTGGCCAATATTATCAGTCAAAAGAATATTAATCAAAATGATTGTAATGACAAGAATAATGATGAGGATGTTGAGACCATAGATGATTATACAATTCCCGATGTTGATTTACCGCCAGAACAACCAGATGATGATATTGATGATTTTATTGATAACAATAATACTTGTAATTTGGATTTTAATAATGTAAAACCCGATAGTATGGATGAGGATTTGTAGTGATTTTATTGTGATGGTTTTACCCTGTTCTTCAATACGAAATTAAACTTAAGTTTTTGTTAATTGACTCAAAAAATATTTGAAGACTTCCTTTTAATATATATTTGAATAAAAATGACTGTAACTTTTTTTAGATATAATGATATGCCTATAATATATATCGAATTTCAACTTTAAAATATTTTATATATATAATTTTGATATGTATGAATATCTATTATATCTCTACAACTTTTTATATTGTTTTGTATGACTCGATATATTTGATGATGTAATTCTACTGATGCAAAAGGAACGAAAGAAAAATTCACAAAATATTCTGTATGTTTAAGCCATGTTAATTTTTAAGTTGCTCTTGTATAACAGCTAAAAGTGATTAAATTTAAATAATAAATTTTAAATGATAATAAATAGTGTTTGTTTTTAATCTTAAATATATATCACACTGGAGCATAGAGCGCCAAGACTATCATTCCTCGCTGTTTTTGTGAAACTTGGTCTAACAAGTATCTGGCCTAACATATAGATGGCGCTAGTTTTATTTCATTTTCCATTATTTTTTAGATAGTACTAACCTTTCAACCACAGCTTTTTGAAAAACTTACTATAAACATAAGAAGTTTTTGAAAAATTTTCTATAAAAATAAGAAATTTTTGAAAAATTTCCTATAAGAATACCAAAATTTTGAAAAACTTTCTATAAAAATAGAAAATTTTTGAAAAATTTCCTATAAAAATTAGAAATTTTTAAAAAATTTTCCGCAAAAATAAGAAGTCTAAAAAATTTCCTATAAAAAGAAGAAATGTTTGAAAAAATTTCTGTAAAAATAAGAAATTTTTAAAATAATTTCTATAAGAGTAAGAAATTAAAAAAAAAATATCTATAAAAGTAATACAAATATTTAAAAATTTTCTTTAAACACAAAAAAATTTTGCTACAAAAACCAAAAAATTTTGAAAAATTAAAAACAGGAAGTTTTTGAAATTTTCCTAAAAAAAATAGAAAATTTTTGAAAACTTTTCTAAAAAAAAATAGAAAATTTTCCTAAAAAACAGAAAGTTTTTTAACATTTTTTTTTTATTTATGTATTTATTAATCTTATAAAAATAAGAAATTTTTAAAAAAAATCCTATAAAAAATAAAAAAAATTTTAAATTTCCTATAAAAATATGAAATTTTTTTTAAAATTACCTTTCAAAATAAGAAATTTTTGAAAAATTTTCTATAAAAATAAGAACTTTTTGAAAAATTTACTGTCAAATAAGAGATTTTTGAAAAAATTTCCTTTAAGAATAAGAAATTTTTTAAAAATTTCAGAAATTTTCTTTAAAATGATTTTTTTTTAATTTCCTATAAAAATTAGAAATTTTTTGAAAATTTCCTATAAAAATAAGATATATTTTTTTAATTTCCTGTAAAAATAAGAAATTTTTTAAAAATTTGCGATTAAAATATGAAATTTTTTAAAAATTTCCTATAAAAATAAGAAATTTTTGAAAAACTTGCTGTCAAAATTAGAAATTTTTGAAGTATCTATAAAAATAAGAAATTTTTGAAAAATTTCCTAAAAAAAAAGAAATTTTTTAAAAATTTTCTATAAAAATAAAAATTTTTGAAAAAAAAGTTTGCTATAAAAATAATATATTTTTGAAAAAAAATTCTCATATATATAAAAAATTTTTGAAAAATTTCCTATAAAAATAAGAAACTTTAGAAAAATATCATATAAAAATAAGAAATTATTGAAAAAAAAATTCTGAAAAATTTAATATAAAAATAAGAAATTTTTGAAAAATTTAATATAAAAATAAGAAATTTTTAAAAATTTCCTATAAAAATAAGATTTTTACAGGTAAAAAAAAAAAAATTAATTTCCTATAAAAATAAGAAATTTTTTAAAAATATCCTATAAAAATAATATTTTTTTTTAAATTTCCTATAAAAATAGAAAATTTTTTAAAAATTTGCTATCAAAAATGAATTTTTGAAAAACTACCTATAAAAATAAAAAAAATTTAAAAATTTCTTATAAAAGTAAGAAATTTTTTAAATTTTCCTATACTAACAAGAAATTTTTGAAAAATTTCTTTTAAAAGTAAGAAATTTTTGAAAAATTTCTTTTAAAAATAAGAAATTTTTTAAAAATATCCTATAAAAATAAAAGAAATTTATTTTTTTTTTTGTTTTAAATATAGAATTTATTTGTCACATAACATTGGAAGCCCTATAACAACAATCTGCAAATCCCATCCCTGTTAACTTAATGTCAAAGTTTCATTCTACTCGTACCGCATCTAAAATGTTTGCTGTCAAAAATACACTCTGTTTCAGGCATTTTTGCAAAACACTCAAAACTATTTCATTTTCATTCATGGCATTGCCATTGAAAGGTGTGGACGTGTGAACGGTTTAATAAAAGCGCATTAAACGTATTTTTTTGCTTCCAAATTTGTCGTATCAATATAATAACGAGCAAATAATAAATTTTTCATATTTTGTGCAAAAAAAGTCACGCAGCTAAGAAAAAAAAGGTTTTTTCATGAAATAAAAATAATCAAGACAATTTTTATGACAAAGTGATTGATAGGGGAGAAAATATTTTATTATTTATATATAATATATACATAAGTATGTAGGTATATATCTGCTTAAAAATATATAATTTAGAAAAAATCGTTTAGTTTATTTGTTATAAATTAAATGTAAAACTCTTTCAAAAAGGTATACAATATATAGCTTTTGCTAAACTTAATAAAAAATATAAATAATCAAATTTAAAAACGAAAAGTTAAAAAAAAAAACAAAGTGAATTAACATAGTGTAATCATATATACACAATTAATTACATACATTCCACTTTGGTACATGCATACATACATACATATTTACATGTATGGATGGATGGATGGTTGGATGTAAATATGTATGTTTGTACTTATGTATACGACGAGGCTTAAAAAAAAAAAGAAAATCTTGTCATCAATGTGAGAGAGTCAACGAGTGAGTGAGTCAGTGAGCGAGTGAGTCGGATGTTTAACACCAACAACATAAGAATATAGACAAGTGTAGAACAAAAACAAAAGAAAAAAACTTCAATTAAAATTTTTAAATATTTTGATCTTTTTATAACTGCTAAAATACTCGAGTGACTTAATTTGTGAGAAATATTTTAATAATTACAAATTTTATCTAATTATAATATTAATCAATTGTTTATCACAAGCAAATGTGTGTGTATTTGTGTGAATGTGTATTTTTGCAACAAACAAAAAAACGTTTAAAAATGAACTGACCAATTTAAGGTAAAATCAAAATGTGTTTGTAGTTTGACAATATGATACAGGGATGGAAAATAGCTTACTTGACTTGGTACCAACAACTGAAACAAAATGTACTTTTTGGATCACTATTTTTTTTTATCATTTTATTATTTATTAAAAAAAAAACACACACAATTTCGAACGTCAATGATAAACCAATATTTTTTCAAATACTTTTTGAACCCATAGAGCTGAAAAAAGTGTTAAGTTGGCAATGGGGGCATGGTCATGTAGCAACAGTCCCTAAAATTCTTTTAAAAAGGCTTAAATGCAGTTTATTCAAGTCGCAGATATTGAGCCCAAACTCCTAGGGCTAATAGAACTTATTATTGCGAGTGGAACAAAAAATTTTGGTCGGTGTGACCTGGTTTCCGAGATATAGGCCTCAAAAGTTTGAACATAAAATGCGTTTTTTGCCGACATTTCTTGACTGATTTCAATGATCTTAGTGTCATTGTAAAGGTAATAAAAATGTCTTTTTGATAGCATCAAAATTTGATCCCAACAAAATTCAAATCAAAAATATTTTTATTATATAGTAATTTTGTGTCTTAAAAAGCAAGATGGTAACCCTATATTATGATTTTCAATAATTTTGTTGCAATATAGTAATATTTCTGAAATATGGTAACACTGTTTTGTGACTCCATTTTGGTTTATTAAAAAATTCCATGTCATATCTGCACACTTATGTATATGATGGAAAACTTATTTTACACAAAAAATTCAAAATTATTTTCAAAAAATCGCGCGATTTTTTGAAAATAATTTTCGCCTGCGCTTGATTTCATTCCAACTTTCCACATTTTACCCAAAATTAAAACTTTTTTTTTTTGCCTGTGGTGCTTGATTTAATTCTAACTTTCCACATTTTACCCAAAATTACAAATTATTTTCAGAAAATCGCGCGATACATATTGGCATATTGCAGAAAAATGCAACAAGTGCAAACAGTGTTACCATTTCATCAACTTTTTATATATACAATTTTGGAGGTCCATAACTCGGCTTGTAACCAAATTTTTCATTTAAAATTTTTTGTTCAAAACCTTCTTATTTTTTTTAGACCGGCCACATACGTTGAAAACATTTAAATATAACTTACACCTTGAAAACTTTACAGGTTCATAACTCGAAAACTAGGCCTCGCCGACAATTTTTTTATTTTACTTTTTCTGCTCAAAATCACCCATTCTACCCCCTAAACATTTTTTTTTAGACCGACTTGAATAAACTGCATTTGTTCCAAGAGCCGCAGCCGAACATTTGTATGCCATAAATCCGACGCCCAGTTATGCGGCTCAAACCGGCTCAAAAGCCGAATAATCAATTATTATTCAATTATTATTGGCGTCCCAACTAGAACTCAATTTTTAAATTTTAAATAAAATACGGATATTAAAAAAAATCGTGAAACTTTATTATATCGTAAAGAAGACAGAATGTGGTTATGTATGGAACAAGATATCGTGCAGATGGCCGCCGCGGCTTTGTTGGCACACACGCGATATTCTTGTTGAAACCACATGCCCTCCACATTCATTTCTTCAATTATAGGCAAGAAAAAACTGGTTATCACTTCACGATACAAACACCTCATTTTCATAAAAAAAGATCCAATGATTCCTCCAGCCCAAAAACCACACCACACAGTGACACGTTGAGAATGCATTTGCTTCTCGTGAATCACTCGAGGATTTTCCTCACACCAAATGCGACAATTCTGCCTATCGACAAAGCCATCAAGATGGAAATGGGCCTCGTCACTGAAGATGATTTTATCGGCAAAATTAGCATTTTCATGTCGCTGTCCATGGTCCATGGCAAAATTAGCATTTTCATGTAGCTGTCCATGGTCATCTGGCTTCAGTTCCTGAGTCAATTGAACTTTGTATGTATGAAGATGCAAATCTTTCGTCAAAATTCGCTGCATAGTGGATTTGGAGACACCAATTTGCTGAGCACGGTGTCGAATTGAGGTGGATTTTCGGTCGGTGGATTTTCGGTCGATCGACCTTCGGTCGGACTAACAGACCCAGAATTTGGTAACAGTCGATACACAATTAACCCTAGCTCCCATATCAGGTCCTCAGACGGAAATTACATAAATCTACTTAAATCTCGGAATTTTGAAAAATAAGAAAATTTGTTAAATTGTTGTTCCATATTTGACCTTAGTAGGGAAAGGTATTATATAGTCGAGCTTGACCGATCATAGCTTTTCTAACTTGTTTCCTATAGAAATTTAATTAGAAAATATTTCTTCGGAATTATGTATTTTGGAAAACATCGACATCTTTCGAGCATGCATTTTCCTTTGCTGGTCCATGTATAAACGAAAAAAGAACCAACCATCGAAACTCGTCGAGGAAAGGTTTTCCCACTACATTTTTTTTGTTTTATCAAAAAACTATTCATTACAATAATTTCTTGGTTAGCAGCCGCCGCCGACGTTTTTTGGCCTGCTTAAAAACAATTGTTTTTAGATCGGTAAATGATAGATGAAATATTATCATCAAAAATCTTTTTTAAAGGACAAATTGCAAAAGTTGGTTCATAATTTCAATATTACAAATTTTCGGCTTCAGAAGTGATAAAACTTTTACTTATCAATCTTATCTATCAAAGAACCCTTCCGCGAAGTATCATTAAGAAATATTATTTATGATTTCTTTCTTAAACACTTAAAATTGAATAAAATATAACAATCATAAAACAAAAGGAAAAATTCAAATTTTTAAATTGTGCCAAATCGCCGTAGTACTACGGTACCAATCAGTTTTAAATTGTACCAAAAAAGAGTAATTGCACCATGTTTGCCGTCCGTATGATATTAATTACACTGTTCGACGAATTGGTAGAAGAGTTTTGAAAAATTTCCTATAAAGTTATAAAATATTTGAACAATTTCCTATAAAAATAGAAAATTTTTGAAAAATTTCCTATAAAAATAGAAAATTTTTGAAAAATTTCCTATAAAAATAGAAAATTTTTGAAAAATTTCCTATAAAAATAGAAAATTTTTGAAAAATTTCCTATAAAAATAGAAAATTTTTGAAAAATTTCCTATAAAAATAGAAAATTTTTGAAAAATTTCCTATAAAAATAGAAAATTTTTGAAAAATTTCCTATAAAAATAGAAAATTTTTGAAAAATTTCCTATAAAAATAGAAAATTTTTGAAAAATTTCCTATAAAAATAGAAAATTTTTGAAAAATTTCCTATAAAAATAGAAAATTTTTGAAAAATTTCCTATAAAAATAGAAAATTTTTGAAAAATTTCCTATAAAAATAGAAAATTTTTGAAAAATTTCCTATAAAAATAGAAAATTTTTGAAAAATTTCCTATAAAAATAGAAAATTTTTGAAAAATTTCCTATAAAAATAGAAAATTTTTGAAAAATTTCCTAGAAAAATAGAAAATTTTTGAAAAATTTCCTATAAAAATAGAAAATTTTTGAAAAATTTCCTATAAAAATAGAAAATTTTTGAAAAATTTCCTATAAAAATAGAAAATTTTTGAAAAATTTCCTATAAAAATAGAAAATTTTTGAAAAATTTCCTATAAAAATAGAAAATTTTTGAAAAATTTCCTATAAAAATAGAAAATTTTTGAAAAATTTCCTATAAAAATAGAAAATTTTTGAAAAATTTCCTATAAAAATAGAAAATTTTTGAAAAATTTCCTATAAAAATAGAAAATTTTTGAAAAATTTCCTATAAAAATAGAAAATTTTTGAAAAATTTCCTATAAAAATAGAAAATTTTTGAAAAATTTCCTATAAAGATAGAAAATTTTTGAAAAATTTCCTATAAAAATAGAAAATTTTTGAAAAATTTCCTATAAAAATAGAAAATTTTTGAAAAATTTCCTATAAAAATAGAAAATTTTTGAAAAATTTCCTATAAAAATAGAAAATTTTTGAAAAATTTCCTATAAAAATAGAAAATTTTTGAAAAATTTCCTATAAAAATAGAAAATTTTTGAAAAATTTCCTATAAAAATAGAAAATTTTTGAAAAATTTCCTATAAAAATAGAAAATTTTTGAAAAATTTCCTATAAAAATAGAAAATTTTTGAAAAATTTCCTATAAAAATAGAAAATTTTTGAAAAAATTCCTATAAAAATAGAAAATTTTTAAGAAATTTTTGAAAAATTTCTTATTTTTATAGTAAATTTTTGAAAAATTTCCTATCAAAATAGAAAATTTTTGAAAAATTTCCTATAAAAATAGAAAATTTTTGAAAAAAATCCTATAAAAATAGAAAATTTTTGATACAAAAAAAAAAATTAAAATCTGTTGTTAATTTGTGTTGAAGAGTGTTATTTATACATATAAAATATTCATTTTTCTAATTAAATTTCTTTTAAAAGAAAATGTGTGTATTAATTATGCTGCAGCGTGCTCTTAATCTTAAAACCAAACAAACAACAAACGAAAAAAATATATAAAATAAATAAACACAATGTATTGAGCAAAAATGCAAATAAATAAAAATAAAAGTCGTTTTTTTCGAAATAAATTTCGTTTTCAATTTTATTTACTCGACATAAACACACGCACATACTTAAATTCTCAGTATTAAAATATAGCTCTCTATACGTAATCAAACAGATAGATGGTTGGATGGTGCATACACATTGCTGTACCACAGCCATCGCCAGACTGAACAGTCTAACAAAAGTATTCTCGTTGACCTGTGAAATATTATTATAGCATATATATATAGAATATATACATTCATATGTTCACATTCCCAATATCGTCAGCTAGACAACAATTACACAGTGTTCGCGTTGTTCGTATTTAAAACATGGGAAACGTTTTGGAAAACGAAACAAAAAATCTCTGAATAAATATGGTCGAAATTACAAATATGGACGGATGGATGTATGAATGGGATGGGATGGTGCATTATTGTATGAGCAAAAGTTGAAAAAATAAATTAAATAAGCCGGTTTGTTCTTTAGCTGAAAACTTAGGTATCATGTTAAATAAATGCTCCCTCCTATTTGTAGATTATGTTGTCTTGGTTAAGTAACTTAATTTAGGGATAACGAGTTAAAGTTAAAACCAGTCAGAGTGCTTTATTCGGCTATACCGAATCTTTTATACCCTTTGGCAATTGTTTTGATATAATAAAACTTTTCAATTAAATTGTCTACTAAATTGACTACTAATGTATTGGTCAGTTTATGGAGTATTTTCACCCATTCGCACAAAATGTCCCAGCCAACGCAGCTGCTGCTGTTTGATGCGTACAGCTTTTGATTCATTTGATGTCGATATTCATTGTTGATGCAGACTGGTCTAAAGATTTTTTGTAGAACCTTTCTCTCAAAAACTTCAAAAATAGCTTCATCTGCCGTGCAAGTGTTCATGATGCAACACTGTATATTTGACAAGTGAAAAGTGCTATAGTCGGTCAAGCCCGACCATTCGATACCCTTCACCACTAAGGTCAAAGGTGTTATTTTTCTTGTATATATGTAGATAAATATTTGCTAAATTTTGCCTTCATGTAAACATTTTCTCAAAACTTATATATTTAAGCTGTTTCCGTTATTTGGGCTTATATGAGAGCTAGGGTCAAATGTGGACCGATTATCTCGAAATTTGGAAAATTGATTACAGTTATTACAAAAATTATGTTTGCAAAAAAAAAACTTAAAATTCTCATTATCTTCAGATTTACGACTGACCGTTTTAGTGCTTTTTGTCTCATTTAGTGCGTTTTGACACATAAGTTTGTATGGGAGCTATGGTCAAATGTGGACTAATTTCAACCAAATTTGATACAGTGATTTAAGTTTACATAAGCAGTATTAGTTTTAAATTTCATGAAATATTGATATTTGTGGCCAATATATCAATTCCGGAAAGTGGGACCTATGGGAGGTAACTTAAATAATAAACCGATTTTGACGAATTTCAATAGTCATGGTCCCGCTATCAAAGAAATTATCTGTGCCAAAGTTCATCAAATTATCTTTGATTAAAAGGTTTACTTGGGGGTCCAGCCAGCCAGACGGACGGACAGACTGATATCGTTAAATCGACTCAGAAAGTGATTCTAAGTCTATTGGTATACTAAAAGGTGGGTCTAAGATAAATATTTCTATGCGTTACATACATCAGCACAAACTTAAAATACCCTTTCCACCTATGGTGGTTAAGGGTATAATAACACGGTATAAGCGTTTTGTAGAGCATAATTTTAGTTCTTACAGAGAGAGCTTTATTTCTTATCTGCCTGTTTAGGCCAAAATAACATTTTTTTGCAAATATTTACATTTGATTTCGAAACTTATATCGTTATTTATATTGACAGCGGTACCAAGGTAAACAAATTCTTTTACAACCTTGAAGCTATAGTTTTCCACGATCACATGTGATCCAATTCTTGTTGACTGTCTGCTTGTAGAAAGTTTTCAGTTTTGTATTTGATTCATTCACAATTAGACCAATTTTATTTTAATTATTTCTCGATACTTGAAAAGGCACGGCAGTCACCTAGCGCAATTTGTTGATGTATTTTCTGAATGTAATGTCTCGAATGTATTAACTACAGCTCCATGCAGAACGACTTTATAATATCAGCTGCCTATTTTTGCCCATCTTTGCGTCTTCTCCAAAAGACCAAAGCGGCCTAGTTATTTTTAATTCTTAAATTTGTGAAAAGAAGGAAACTTGAATTTCAAAGTCTATTAAACCATACCGAATTTTCGAGCTAAAGAGCGATATACATGAAGTTTTGAAAGAGTCCGAATGCAGCATTACTTTAAGAGGAATATAACTTGACGAATGTTGGTTTTAAAGTGCTCAAGTGTTAAAGGTTTATCTACATAAACACGGTCCTTTGCGTAGCCCCAAAAAAGGTCTAATGGTGTCAAATCGTATAAACTTGGTGGCCAGTTGATATCGCCACGACGAGAAACTAGGCGGCCAGGAAATGTCTCTTGTAATAAAGCCATATTCGCTCGAGTTGTGTGGCATGTGCCACCGTCTTGTTAAAACCACATATTCTCCAAGTCGTATTCTTCAATACGAATTCACAGAATCGACACATTCGGGAACACTTTCACTCACAGCAGCGATATTTTTAGCGGAACGAGCGAAACGAAAATGCACAGGCCTTACAATATTTGTAACCGCTCCAGTCTCTTCAAATTTCTTCACAATTTTGCCAATTGCTTGCGTAGTAGGACGATTTGTAAACCATAATCTCCTCTTAAAGCACAATATGTGGCTGTTGCAGAATCACATTAAAGTATGTTTGGATAATTTTTAGGCATTGTGTGATACTTAAGCGATCCATTTTCGTCAATATCAGACTTATAACAGAAAAGAAAAAAAAATTGGTTTAACAACTTAATTTGCCAAATGTCGAATTCCAGTCCTATACTTTTGAAACCACGAAATGGATAACACTTTATTTTTGGCCGCCGTTTCTATATAGTACCGACCACTGCGCAGTGTCCACTAGAGTGGTTCAAAAAAAAAAAGTTGAGTCAGTCACCCTCTAGGACTAAAGAGGATGTAAAAATAATTCTAATTTTTTTTAATTTTTTAAACCACGCTTAAAAATACCGCCCTTTTTATACCCTTCACAACCATAGGTGGAAAATACCCTTTCAGTTTGTGCTGATGTATGCAACGCATAGAAATATTTTATATTTACACCCACCTTTTAGTATACCAATATAATCACTTTCTGAATCGATTTAGCGATGTCAGTCCGTCCGTCCGTCTGGATACAAGAAAAAGAACCCCTTTGACCGTAGTGGTGAAGGGTATCGTATGATCGGGCTTGACCAACTGTAGCACTTTCTTACTTGTTTTTACATATGTCTACAAAATGTTTAACTGTGTTTTAATTTTTTGAATATTATTATATGCAAAAATTAAAGTATCAATTTTAATCGAGACAGTCTTTAGTACCGACCACTGTGCAGTGTCCACATCACCCACATATAATATGTATAAGGAATTTTTTGTAGGGCTCAACTAAGTCAGTCATCAGAAACATATATAATTGATCATAAACTCCTTTGATTTTGTACTTTACTTTTGGAACACAATTGGTGAAGGGTATCCAAGATTCGACACATACTTGTTTTTATATCTAGTACAAAATCAAGAAAGTAATTTTCCATCCCTGCCCTGAAATGGATAGAGAAGAAAATAGAGTCCTTCCTTAATACGAGTGAGTAACTAATTGAGCGAATGTATGTGTGCGTGTGTGTTGTGTAAGTGTAAATGAGCGTCTTTGAAGCGGAACTATTTGGAAATGAACTGACATTAAATTAAAACAGCACTAATGTGGAGTGGATATAGTAAAACAATCAATTTAGTTTATTCAGACGCTTCGGTGGATACGCTTGTGCAGTATTTTAACGTGGAAATATTCGAGCATAAAAATTGCTCTGCTTACGATATATATTTTTTTGTGTGTTTAATTCGGGCCGTAACCATTTTTGTAAAGTAAAAAAAAAAAAACACCAGCATTTACTTACCGACCTAAGGTAATGATAAACGCGATAATAGTTTTAACGTCAGAGAAATAGACGAACAAGTATTTTAATATTTATATTAAATATTACCAAAAAGTTTTGAACTCAAATAAAATAAAAAAAAAATATTGAAAATAATAAATAACAGTGATTTATTTAGTTACGAGTGAATATAATGGATGAATATGATATGATTTGTATATAGGGTGTATTTTATGGTATTATTCATTATTTTTAATTGATTAAATAAAGTTTTTTTTTCTTCTAGTTAAAGAAAGTCAAGTTTTTTAAAATTACATATAACAATATTACAAACAAAAAAATAAAAAAAAATATTACATATTATAATCAGATGCAGATACATTATAAAAATTTGAAAGAAATAAATGTGATTTTCAAATAAAAAGTCGTACAAAAAAACAAAAAACTAAAAGAAACAAGTTAAACTTCTCTAAAATAACTAAAAAGTACTTAAAACATAATAGCAGCAAAAATAAGAAAATTTTAAACTGTGGCGATGTCCGAATCAACGGAATCGCCAGGAAAAACACAAAAGGCAACGCAACGACGCCAGTTGGTAAGTTTTTTTCTTTAATTTAAATTTAAAAGGCGAATAACTTTTTATCTTAAACACCAAGAAAAACTAAATTTAGTTTTTTTTTGCTTTTATCATAATTTATTATTATAGGTATTTATATGTTAATTAAAAGTAAATATTATTAGTAAAAAAAATACTAAAGAAATAATAATTTGTGAGTTTACAGTGCGTACGCGCACTTGATAACTCTGCAGCGTAACAATAAGTTTCGTTAAAAAAAAACACAAAAAAATATTAATAAATAAATTTTGCGTCCATAGAATTCCGTCCGAACGACCCCCATTATGTTAACATGAACGCGTCTTAAAACGTAATGAAACGACCAAATGACTACGAATCTTATAACTAACCAACTAACGCCGCATGACGAATTCTTTTCGCTTTTATTGTAATTATTGTTTTTTTCCCATTTTTATTCTCCACGTTGTCTTGTTGCCTTTTTCTTCTTTATCAAATATTCGCTTTCGTTTGACTGTGACTTAAATGCTTGTTCCGTCGACGACGACGGCGACCAGTAAGTGATGGGATTTTCAAAAATATTGTGTTGTTTTTGTAGGTACTATATTTCTTATAAGTGTACCTTACACGGCACAGTAGGAAATTATGTCCAAAACACCTATTTATACCCTTCACCACAATAAGTGGAAAGGGTATATTGGGTTTGTGCTGATGTTTGTAACGCATAGAAATATTGGTCTGAGACCCACCTTTTAGTATACCCAATCGACTTAGAATCACTCCCTGAGTTGTTTTAACGATGTCCGTCCAGCTGGAAGGCTGGCTGGCTGGTTATCCATGTAAGCTTGTTATCATTATGCATGTCGTAACTTTAAAGATAATTTGATGAAATTTGGCACAGGCTCATATTTTGGTCCAAGGACGATTCCTATTCTTTTTGCGTGAAATCGGAATTTTAATAATATTCAGCACAAATATTGCTTATCATATCCTTAATCAGTGTTCCTATTTTTGTAGAAATCCGCCCATATTTGACCATACCTCCCGTGCAAGACACATTCTCAAAAGACGTTTATATACACATAAAAGCACAAAAACGTTAATAACTTTAAAGATAAATGCATTTGATTACTTAAACTTTGCACAGATAAATATTTTACAAATATGAACAAAAACAAATATTCCTTAATATTGGCTCAAAATTTTTGTATATTCTGAATCCTTATGAAATTCTAAGAGCAATGTCCGTCTGTCTGTTGTCGGTACGATAGGGCCTGAACAAAAAGAATCAGGTCACTGAAAATTGGCAAAAATATTTTTTATTTCTTGGAAAATTTTTTTATTGAAATTGGGCGAAATCGGTTGACGTTTAACCATAGCTACCGTATACCTCGCATAGTCCAATCGCTTATTTGCTAATAAATGTTAAATTATAACGTCTGTCTGTCTGTTGTCGGCACGATAGGACCTGAACGAAATGAGGTAGGTCACTGAAATTTAGCAAAAATATTTTCCATTTCTTGAAAAATGTTAGTATTGAAATTGGGCGAAATCGGTTTACATTTGACCATAGCCCCCGTATAACATCGCAAAGGTCAATCGCTTATTTGCTAATAAATGACAAATTATAACAGACATGATGATTAAATTAATCATCATTATGCAGCATATAAAATTGAAATCGGTTCACATTTTAACATAGCTTCCATACAAAACGCTTACGAAAACAGCCTAAATTCCACCTTAAACACACTTAAACACACTGTGCTAGATATCGCCACTAAATTTAGTACAGGAAAGTCTTATGTCAACAGTGTGTAACAATTGGTCATCATATGACCATATATTACATATAAGAACTTACGGAAACACAAAAATACCAAAAAAATAGGGGGTTTGTGTCCGTCTGTCCGCCAAAGGAAAGATAGAGCCTCAAATGAACGGCAGAGCCTTACAAAAAAAGAGCTAGAGGGACAAAATTTTACAAGAGTATTTTCGATATCTTGAGAAAGTTGTGTATTGAAAATAATCGAAATCGGTTCACATTTAGTAAGAGCTTCCTTATGACCCCGCCCCGGGAATTACATTAATGCTGATAAATTGAATACAATTGTAATAGCTATGGCGACTTAATTTATAACAGAGAAGTTATTGGTCAGTATATCAAATTTTATAGGAATCGGTCCACATTTGACCATAGCTTTCATACAAAAACCACTAAAATGCCACAAACGCCAGTTAATAGCTATAAAATTATAAACTATGACAGAAATGACCACTAAATATTGCATAAACCAGCCAGTGCATAAAATTTAGTGACAATCGGTTACCAGTTTTGGATTTTTTAAACAGTTGTAATTTTGCAAGTATTTTCAGGTACTTTTTTCCTTAAAGTTTGGTACGTGATTTCCGGAAAGTGTGAAAAACTTTAAAATAATTAAGACATCATTTATTTTAGACAATTTCAACGCAACTTGAAGATTCCATCTCCATTTTGGTGTACAGAATAATGTTAAATATCCCTTTAATTCCATCCCTGCTACCTATGCGATTACAATTTCATAGTTGTTGCTTGTTGTGTTGGGTTTTTGTATGTGTGTGCAAATTATTTCAATTTGTTTCATATTATTAGTTTCTTCTCTTTTCTTCTCTCAACTATTTAATTAATATTCTCACTCACTAACTGACTCACGAACACTGAGGCAACTCATGTTATCAGCAAATCCAAAATGCAATATGGGCTTCAAAACTTCTATTGAAAACATCTTTAGGTGTAATAAACTACGAGTATCATCTCTATCTACCAACAAATTAGAAAGAAGTTTTCGATTTTGTTTATAGTACAGATGAGTAACATAAGCCAGTTATGGCATTCATATCGGATTTAAATAATAACGAGTAAGAACGTACTAATATAGTCGGTCATATGATTCCCTACATCACTGAGGCTATTTAATTTTTATAGGAAATTTTTCAAAACTATCTCATTTTTATAGAAAACTTTAAAAAATTTATAATTGTTATAGAAAATTATCCCAAAATTCCTTATTTTTATAGGAAATTTTTCTAAGAATTTCTTATTTTTATTGGAAATTTTTCCAAACTTTTTTTTTTTTAAAGAAATTTTTCCAAAAATTTCTTATTTTTATAAGAAGATTTTTTCAAAAATTTCTTATTATTATGAGATTTTTTTTTTCAAAAATTTGTTATTTTTATAGGAATTTTTTCCAAAACTTCTTTATTTTTATAGGAAATTTTTCAAAAATTTCCTATTTTTATAGGAAATTTTTCAAAAATTTCCTATTTTTATAGGAAATTTTTCAAAAATTTCCTATTTTTATAGGAAATTTTTCAAAAATTTCCTATTTTTATAGGAAATTTTTCAAAAATTTCCTATTTTTATAGGAAATTTTTCAAAAATTTCCTATTTTTATAGGAAATTTTTCAAAAATTTCCTATTTTTATAGGAAATTTTTCAAAAATTTCCTATTTTTATAGGAAATTTTTCAAAAATTTCCTATTTTTATAGGAAATTTTTCAAAAATTTCCTATTTTTATAGGAAATTTTTCAAAAATTTCCTATTTTTATAGGTAATTTTTCAAAACTTTCCTATTATTATAGGAAATTTTTCAAAAATTTCCTATTTTTATAGGAAATTTTTCAAAATTTCCTATTTTTATAGGAAATTTTTCAAAAATTTCATATTTTTATAGGAAATTTTTCAAAAATTTCCTATTTTTATAGGAACATTTTCAAAAATTTCCTATTTTTATAGGAACATTTTCAAAAATTTCCTATTTTTATAGGAAATTTTTCAAAAATTTCCTATTTTTATAGGAAATTTTTCAAAAATTTCCTATTTTTATAGGAAATTTTTCAAAAATTTCCTATTTTTATAGGAAATTTTTCAAAAATTTCCTATTTTTATAGGAAATTTTTCAAAAATTTCCTATCTTTATAGGAAATTTTTCAAAAATTTCCTATTTTTATAGGAAATTTTTCAAAAATTTCCTATTTTTATAGGAAATTTTTCAAAAATTTCCTATTTTTATAGGAACATTTTCAAAAATTTCCTATTTTTATAGGAACATTTTCAAAAATTTCCTATTTTTATAGGAACATTTTCAAAAATTTTCTATTTTTATAGGAACATTTTCAAAAATTTCCTATTTTTATAGGAACATTTTCAAAAATTTCCTATTTTTATAGGAACATTTTCAAAAATTTCCTATTTTTATAGGAACATTTTCAAAAATTTCCTATTTTTATAGGAACATTTTCAAAAATTTCCTATTTTTATAGGAACATTTTCAAAAATTTCCTATTTTTATAGGAACATTTTCAAAAATTTCCTATTTTTATAGGAACATTTTCAAAAATTTCCTATTTTTATAGAAACATTTTCAAAAATTTCCTATTTTTATAGGAACATTTTCAAAAATTTCCTATTTTTATAGGAACATTTTCAAAAATTTCCTATTTTTATAGGAACATTTTCAAAAATTTCCTATTTTTATAGGAACATTTTCAAAAATTTCCTATTTTTATAGGAACATTTTCAAAAATTTCCTATTTTTATAGGAAATTTTTCAAAATTTTCCTATTTTAAAGGAGATTTTTCAAAAATTTCTTATTTTTATAAGAAATTTTTCCAAAATTTTATTTTATAGGAATTTTTTCCAAAAATTTCTTATTTTTATAGGAAAATTAGAAATTTAAAAAAAAATTCCTTAGTTTTTATTTTCTAAAAAAAACTAAGGAATTTTTTTAAAAATCACAAAAATTTCTTATTTTTATAGGAAATTTTCCAAAAATTTCTGTAAAAAATTTAAAAAAATCTTATATTTATAGGAAAAAGTGGTGATAAAAGTAACACAAAAAGTTAAATTTTGTTGACTAGTTCAATTAAAAATATATTGCTTTAATCTAATAACTGTGTTCATACGTAATTATTTACTAATTCAAAAAATATTATAATTCATGTCCTTCTTCCTATTGACATAATATGCACTTAAATCTTTTTTTTATTTATTTGTATGTACCTAAATATATTATGATATAGTACATGATTTAAGTTTGGTATGACGCGGCGGCTTCCTTACGCCATTGTTTTGTTGTACCTCATTACTGGGTTTGGGTGGGGGTTTGTGTTCGTCGTATACAATATAGCAACAGCTAGAAAAGCAGATCCCCACCATATGTCATAAATGGTAAAGTGAGAATAACTTATTTTTAGAGGGTTGTTTAAAAGTTGCATATTACATTTACTATATATTGTGCCAGTTTTTTTTTTTACTTTAGCGCGCTTTATTTGGATGCTTCGTAGCAAAACGACAACTACGAGATTGCATGTGGTAAAATAATCAAAAGAAATTATTCTTTAGATATCCAAAGGAAAATATCGTGCTTGACACATCTCTCCTGCATTAGGTTTAGCGAAGAAATGAGTTTAAAAATATGAAAGAATGGTATTTAAGAAAATAATAGAAAGAAAATACTACAATTTGTAATAGAATCCCTATAACATTAGTCAACAAAAGTTAAATTTTTGCTTTACTTTTTATCACCACTAAATTTTAATTATTCCTTATGGTCATATCATATCTTTGGAATGGATTATTCGATTTTGTTAAAAGTTACAGAATAGTATACATAGTTAATAAAATTATCTTCAAGTCTCTTTAAAATAATTTTTGTATATGCTTTAAAAAATAATTTTTTGGTGAAAAATTTCAATTTTTATACCCACCATCAAAAAGAATGGGGTTTAAACTAAGATTGTCATTCCGTTTATAACTCGGCTATATTGGCTCAAAAGCCAAAAAGGATACATATTTTGTTGAATGTTCTGAACGGAAAGAGCAAGGTCAACAAAATTTGGCAAGAATATATCTAATTACTTGGAAACCCCATATAAACAGTGGTAAAATTACTAAAAATAATAGGGGATTGTTCTTAAATTACGTAACGTAAGTTGTTTATGAAGGAGCTATGGAAAATTTTTGAAAAATTTCCTATAAAAATAAGAAATTTTTGAAAATTTTCCTATAAAAATAAGAAATTTTTGAAAAATTTCTTATAAAAATAAGAAATTTTTGAAAAATTTCCTATAAAAATATAAAATTTTTGAAAAATTTCCTATAAAAATAAGAAATTTTTGATAAATTTCCTATAAAAATAAGAAATTTTTGAAAAATTTCCTATAAAAATAAGAAATTTTTGAAAAATTTCCTATAAAAATAAGAAATTTTTGAAAAATTTCCTATAAAAATAAGAAATTTTTGAAAAATTTCCTATAAAATAAGAAATTTTTGAAAAATTTCCTATAAAAATAAGAAATTTTTGAAAAATTTCCTATAAAAATAATAAAAAATTTGAAAATTTTCCTATAAAAATAAGAAATTTTTGAAAAATTTTCTATAAAAATAAGAAATTTTTGAAAAATTTCCTATAAAAATAAGACATTTTTGAAAAATTTCTTATAAAAATAAGAAAATTTTGAAAAAATTTCTATAAAAATAAGAAATTTTTGAAAAATTTCTTATAAAATAAGAAACTTTTGAAAAATTTCCTATAAAAATAAGAAATTGTTGAAAAATTTAATGAAAAAAAATAAGAAAATTTTGAAAAATTTCCTTAAAAATAAGAAATTTTTTTAAAAATTTAATTAAAAAAAAATAAGAAATTTTTTAAAAATTTAATTAAAAAAAAATAAGAAATTTTTGAAAAATTTCCTATAAAAATAAAAATTTTTTTTTTAATTTCCTGTAAAAATAAGAAATTTTTCATTTTTTTTTTTATAAAAATACGAAATTTTTGAAAAATTTCTTATAAAAAAAAAGACATTTTAAAAAAGAAATTTTGGAAAATTTTCTATAAAAAAATACATTTTTGGAAAATTTCATATAAGAATAAGAAATTTTTGAAAAATTTCCTATAAATATAAAAAATTAAAAAAATAAAAATTTTAAAATAAGATATTTTAATAAATTTTCTATAAAAATAAACAATTTTTGAAAATTTTCCTTTAAAAATAATATATTTAAAAAAAAATAATATAAAAATAACCAATTATTTTTTTAATTTCCTATAAAAAAAATTTATGAAAAACTTCCCTTTAAATTCTGTCAACACTCTTGAAAATTTGCAATTTCCATCTCTGTTATTTAAATCTGCATTTTTTGCGACAGTTTTTCAAAGAGAAACAAATAATTAAGAGAGGATGTAAATGCGTGTAAACGATTTGAAATTGAAATTTGTTTTTTTTTTCATTTCATTTCATTATTTCCGGTATTAACTTATTTCCGACTCAATTTATTTCTACTTCTTATTTATAGCAATATCCTAATTTAAAAATTTTTCTTTTTTAAATATTTCGTTTCAGCGGGAACGTAAGGAACGTAAACAATATTTAGAGGAATGGGGTTTGGGTGATGATGACTTGGAGGGGGCACGAGGTTTTAGTGTAGCCGAAAAGCTAGAATCAGCCAAATTTGCACAAACTGCAATGGTGCGCGAAATGCGTGGTGGTGATTTAAATGTTGCGTGAGTATTTTATGCAATTTTATTGTTGCACTTATATACATACATACGTACATATTTATAGGGTGTAAAAAGATTGCTAGTCAGTCTCCAATTTTATTGTACATATAAAAGATGACATCTTTTTAAGCAACATTCGTTTTTTTTTGTTTCTTTTTTAATCAACTTTTAGTTTCTTGCAACAGTATGGCTTTAATATCCCACTATTATTTCGCGATAAAACTGGTTTGGGCTTACGTATGCCCGATCCTAATGAGTTTACAGTGAATGATGTGCGTCTGTGTGTTGGATCTCGCCGCATACTGGATGTTATGGATGTTAATACACAGAAAAATTTGCAAATGACCATGAAAGAATGGCAACAGTATTATGATAATCCTCAGAAAGATCGTTTACTTAATGTTATATCACTAGAGTTCTCACATACTCGCTTGGATAGCTACATACAGAGTCCCGATATTGTAAGGCATATTGATTGGGTTGATGTTGTGTGGCCGAAAAGTTTGAAAGATGCCCAAAGGGAGGGTACGAATTTGTTGGGTAATATGATGTACCCAAAGGTTCAGAAATATTGCCTAATGTCGGTAAAAAACTGTTATACAGATTTTCATATTGACTTTGGTGGCACTTCGGTGTGGTATCATATACTTAAGGGCAGCAAAGTATTTTGGTTGATACCACCTACGGAGAAAAATTTGCAGCTCTATGAAAAGTGGGTTCTGTCGGGTAAACAAGCCGACATTTTCTTTGGTGATACTGTGGAAAAATGTGCTAGAGTTTATCTAACAGCGGGTAATACATTTTTTATTCCAACTGGCTGGATACATGCTGTCTATACACCCACAGATTCTTTGGTATTTGGTGGAAATTTCTTACATTCTTTTGGCATTGTTAAACAATTGAAAACGGCACAAGTTGAAGATGCCACCAAGGTGCCGCAAAAATTTCGTTATCCCTTCTTTACTGAAATGCTTTGGTATGTTTTGGCCCGCTATGTCTATGTGTTACTGGGCCATTCGCATCTGGAAGGAGAACCTTCAACAGAGGAAAGTGAAATGTCAACAAGGCCTCATATAAATCTTACACATTATGAATTGTTTGGCTTAAAAGAGATCGTCATGTATTTATATGATTTACCACCGAATAAGAAAAATGTCCCAGAATTAGTAAGAGATCCGGTAGCTTTGATTAAGGATGTACGTACCTTGGTAGAACGACATTGTAAAGACAAACCGGAAATGGCTATTACCGGGGAATCTGTACTAAAACCACCCGGCCTAATGCATCCGGTATTTCAGGAATATGATCGTACCAGGGTTAAGCAGGAAATAAAGCAAGAGATAGCTAGAAAAAATGCGGAAATTATAAGGGAACAGCAACAGATGAATAGAGAACAACAACAGGCGGCTGCTGACTCCTTAAATACCACACCCACCACACATTTGGCATTTAGCGGTACCACAACAGTAACCACAGATAATGGTATAACCATCAAAAAGGAACCAGTAGAAAATGGTAGCATACAACCTTCAACGCCACCGTCTCAGCCTCAGCAGTCCCAACAACAACAACTACAGCAGCAACAGCAGCCCACTTTTGTTTCACCCACAGATAATATTAAATATAGACCCCCAAAGAAAATGCATTTGGCCAATGCCGTAGCCGCGGCAGCTATTAATAACAACAACAATAACAATAGCAATAGCAATGCCGTCAGTGTCATAGCATCTTGTTCAAGTTATAATTCAGCTCATACACAAATTCTGCCTCCTATACAAACTTCCCATGGTCCCAGCAGCAGTTCAACCGATAATTGTCATTCTCCTGGTGAATCTTCAAAGATTTCACCCAATGTAACGGGACTGGGACAGCCGCGTAGGCGACGTACTCGTTGCAAAAACTGTGCTGCCTGTCAGAGATCCGATTGTGGTGAATGCAGTTTCTGTTTGGATATGGTGAAATTTGGGGGACCTGGCCGGGCCAAGCAAACCTGCATGATGCGTCAATGTTTATCCCCCATGTTGCCAGTAACCGCACAATGTGTTTTCTGTCACTTAGATGGTTGGCGTCAAACACCTGTCTCTCCACAAACCAAGCAATTGGCCTCAATCGATGGTCCCTCAGCGTTGATGGAATGTTCTGTGTGCTACGAAATTGCTCATCCTGATTGTGCGCTTTCATCGTTAGATGGTACCGAATATGCTGCCGATGCGAAGGGTATTGTTAATGAGGATTTACCTAATAGTTGGGAATGTCCTAGTTGTTGTAAATCGGGGAAGAATAATGATTATAAGGTATGATCTTGTTCTTTTTTTTTTTTTAAATATTTATGTACATATTAATTATTGAACTTTTATTTTGCAGCCTCGACATTTTCGTGCTAGACAAAAATCATCTGAAGTCCGTAGAGTATCTGTGGGAGGAGTTAATATTGCCAATAGTAGCGATCATTTGGATGGTCACATGCCTGCAAATCTAGCACAGTACAATGAATTTGTGTTTACCAGTGAATCTGAAATGGAATCAAGCTCAGTTAATACCAACAATTGGAAACATCATGGCATTAAGCGACATATTCCTCTGGATGTCAAAACAGAACGTAACTATGATACTCCCTCACCGGGCATTTCGCCAACAGCTGTTGATAAAGTCAAGAGGCGTAAAAGTGATGATGGTTTAAGTATGTGCAGTAGTATGCAGGATAGTATAGATGCAAATGTTTCTATTGACTGCAATATAACGGGCATGGGAGGTGGTGGAATTAGTCAAGGTCAAAGTGGACAAGGTTCACGCAAAAAAAACTCTATACGATCTCAACTAGCTCAGCAGATGTTGAACTCTTCTTCGCGTGTTTTAAAGAAACCTTCGTATGTTGTGAGACCGGGTGCGCATTCAGGCTATGGCGGCGGCAATGGCAACAGCCATTCCATTCCAAATTTGTCTTTAGACCCCACACTCTTAAAGATAATTTTCCGTTATTTACCACAAGAAACTTTGGTCACTTGTTGCTCTGTTTGTAAGGTGTGGTCAAATGTAGCTGTTGATCCCGATTTATGGAAAACAATGAATTGTGCTGAAATGAAACTCTCTGCTTCCCTATTAACCGCCATTGTACGACGCCAGCCAGAACATTTAATCTTGGATTGGACACAAATTGCTAAAAGACAATTGGCTTGGGTAATTGCACGTTTACCTGCTCTTAAGAATCTCTCCCTACAAAATTGTCCCATACAAGCTGTTTTAGCTTTACACACCTGCCTTTGTCCTCCTTTACAAATTCTAGATTTAAGTTTTGTTCGTGGTCTAAATGATGCAGCCATACGCGATATACTATCACCGCCCAAAGACTCGAGGCCCGGTCTAACCGATTCGAAAACCCGACTAAGAGATTTAAAAACGTTAAGAATTTCGGGAACTGATATCTCCGATGTTGCATTACGCTATATAACACAATCATTGCCGCATTTGATACACTTGGATGTATCTTCCTGTCAGCGCATAACAGATGCAGGAGTAGCTCAAATTGGTACATCTCCAACGGCCATAGCAAATTTGGTGGAACTAAATTTAAGTGCTTGTCGCTTGGTTTCCGAGCTATCTCTGGATCATTTAGCAAAATGTGATCAATTGGTATGGTTAGATTTGAGACATGTACCGCAAGTATCGACACAAGCTGTCATTAAATTTGCTGCCAAATCCAAGCATGACTTGTGTGTCAAAGACATAAAATTGGTTGAAAAGCGTAAGATACCTCAAACTCCACATTCATCGGGCGGCGCTAGTAGCACATTTTCCACCTCAACTACACCCATTTCATCAGCTGCTGGATCAGCTAGTATTTGGAATGATTAAAACCGTTCAAAACAAAATCGTAAACGAATCCGAAAATGGTGGTCAAATCAAACTTAAACCCAAAAATGCACCACGCTTAAGTTAAATACATAGAAATATTGTAGAAATTTACCAAAGATTTAAAACATTTTTAAAAATTTCTTTCATCATTTGTAGGTTTAAAAATATAAAAGATATAGACAGACAGACGCAAGCAAATAAAATAATCCAATAGATATAAAAAAAAGAAAATTGTATCTTTATGAAAAAGCATTCCCCTTGTATGATCTTTATAAATAATTAGCTTTAACTTTTAAGCTCAGTTTAAAAATTAAATTACATCAATGAAATCAATACAGAATATTCAAATATTGCAATCCTTAAATATTTAATATGTATTATTAAACAAAATGTTGTTAACGATAATGTTATATACAAGAATATATTTTTTGTCGTAACACTTTTTCTTCTTCTCAATTTTAATTATGTTTAAATATATAAAATAAACATCCGCACATTTTTAGTGTCATATTTAAAATTTTATAAATTTTAAATCATCAACTTAAATTGTATCATATACTAACATAACACATTAAGAATATATTAAAGAATTGAACATAAAATCATAAATGCAATTAAGAATAACATATTTGAAAAATAAATTTAAAGAAAAAAAATTATATAAATTAGTACATGCATAAATATATATAAAATAAATAAATGTATTGTATGAAAAAATATAGTAAATTTAAATGTTTTAATTAAAAGTGTGCTGGTAAAGTGCAAGGATGATATATTTATGCTCTGCAAAAGATCCGGTTTATAATTAAATAAATACGAACAAATGCCATTCATATTTATTTAACTGAAAAAGTTAATAGGATTGGAAGTTTGACATAGAAGGTCAAAAATGAATATTAGAAATAGAGTAGGAGAAAGAACGGAGCCTTACGGTACCCTTGAATTGATCTTGAACTCATTTCATAACATCATCTCCATAACTCTTATAATCGAGATAAGTTAACACCCGACACCAATAGCATTCTAACAGGTGCCTAGGAAATACCTAGCCACAAAAAAGACGGCACAATTAATCAGATACGAATGGTAGTCTCCAGTAGTGTTTCATACTGGCAGTTGCTTAGTAAGTTATAAGACTCCAAATGGTAGTTTACCATACTCGCTTTCTGGCCTGCGTGAAGTACTTGTAAATAATTGAGCTAAAAGGTTGGCTTTATTAACCGGTCGGTAAATGCCTAGTCACCCTCTAGAAGAGTAGGAATTCTAGCGCTCCCAAATATTTGAGCACAGAACGTCTTCCCTATTTGCGTAGCAAATCAGTAAATGGACTTTGGTTATTACGCCAGTTTCTAAAAGCTTTCTTTGGAGAGACCCCAAAACCTCAACCTCATACTTTTCAGGGTATAAGGTAAGAAAAAGGTCGAGAGTCTTATGTTGGGCCCTTTAACACTCGAGAGTGCCAACTTCAGTGGTTGCATGGCATAAATGCGAAACCAGTTGTGAACAAGCAATAACGACTTCTCGGATCAAAATTGAACCGAAAAGGGCAACGAAGACATGTAAGTTGTATTCCTTTTCACGTTTGGAATTCTGAACAAAATATGCGCCCTTCTTTACAGACATCTAAAATATGCCTTATGATTGCTGACACTAATCGCTTACAGGAATTTCAAACGAAATGACATTAGCAATATACGCCACATTCCTTTTGATGATAAGTCTAAACATTTATAAAACGAATAATTTACACTGATTTATGTATAAATTTATGGAATATAATAACAATGTACATCATAACATTATTCTAAATATAAAGGGTGGGCAAATTTAAGGTTTCGAACCAAATTCTAAGGCTACTACAAATAAAGCTTTAATAAACGTGTTGAAATTAGTAAAATGTGTTAAATCATAGATTTTTTCTTTTTATTTAATTTTACGATATTTTGAAAAAAAATTATAATATTGCATTAAATTTATACTCACTTTGTAGCATTGCAATGTTAATAATGCAAATTAAAATGAGTTAAATTATTTTCAAATAAATTTTATTAGTACTTTGCTTGTTTGTATTCAGGTTCATCAGATGATGTTTTAGATTTACGTTTTTGTATAATGCCCTAAAAAACACATAAAAAATAAAACTCGCAAAGAAGAAAAAAAAAATATGCGTACCTGAATTTTCTGCCATTCTCTATCCAATTCAGCCTTTTCACTTTTCTCGGTTTTATTTTTCCGCGTTTTGCGCCCATCTTGCATTTTAACACCATATTGAAAGGCTGCTTTAGGTAAAGCTTCTTTGGTGCTCATATAATCGGAATACTCTTCTTGAGTATCGAAATCCCAGCGTCCAATGGGACCCTTCTTGTTACCCAAATCCATTTTAGTATAGTCAACCTCATCATCTGAATCATCGATAGCATCATTCATTTCCTCAAGACCAGGATAACATTCAGCATAGCCTTCAGGTTCATTGGCGAAACGAGACACTATAGATTTGTTGATTTTAGGGGGAGGTGGTATATTTGGCATAACCGGTTCTTCTTCCGCTTGCTTATTTGTTTCTCCGAAATAGGAAGTTGATGGTTTTGAAGATGACGATGAGTGGCCGCCATATTTGTCAGATTTGGATTTAGCATCATTCTTACTAGGGGCTTGATAGTCACCAATGTCATCATATATGGAATCTCCACCAGTCGGTTTGTGTAAGGATTTTGAGGACGATGATGTGGAAGCTTGTAGTTGATCAATATCACGTTCGTGAAATAAGGGCTTATCTTTGTCACGTTTCTTATTTTTCTTATTGCGACCACCGGCTCTTAGGTATGATAAAATTTGTGATAATTTGTTAATTACAATATCATTAGTGGTCAAAGTGGCAGCATCTTCTCTATTTAAGGGAACTTCATACTTAGAGCGTATTAGGGTGGTAGGTATATCTGTTTCTCCAGTATCATCTTCCAAATCGATAACATAAGCCATTCTTCCAGGAGCAAACAGCTCAATACGCTGTATTTCTTTTGAACGTCTAGCTTGAATAATATTAAATATATTACGAGCCATTGTACCTTTTATAGCCATATTATCTTCCGCCTCTTTGCGCTCCTGCTCCAATCTTTCAGCTGCTGCTTGTGCTTCCGCCATTTTCTCAGAAGCAGCAGCAGCTGCTGCCATTTCACGTTCCTCGATTTCCTTCACCGTCAACTCTGAACGGACTTTTTGCAGCAATGCATAATCCAAACCCTTCACCAAATGCGTGTGTTCCATATCACCACCCAAAAATTTAGATTCTTGAATAATGCGTCTTCTTCTTTCTGCTGCATCAATGCCCGACTTCATATCCGGAGCAACGGCACGATAGGCATTCGTATTGCCATGCCCAGGTGTACTAACATTCTGATAATCTGGATTAGCTCCATCTCGTCTTTCTCGAGCACGATCTCTGTACTTCTCCGACAATTCCTGCAACTTATTGTCCTCTTGCTTTTTGAGGGCAGCATAAAAATTTTTCTTTTTACGTCTTAAATCACCACGTTCACTACTGCTACCACCAGCCACATTTGGGGTTTTCTTCTTTTCAGCTGATGCTGGGGTACCAGGAGTTGCAAAAGTTGCAGTCGCCAATGATGTAGCTGAACCAGATGCAGGAGCCCTAGGAGTTGCTAACAGTCTTCGGAAGTCATCGTTAGTCATACGCACCGAGGGAGGCGCTTCCATATGAGAGGAATCCGACATGTTTTACATAAATTAATATTTTGTGTATTTCAATCAATTTTGTTTTTAATAAAGTACACTATCCAATAAAAAATATATTCTCTATGAAAAAATCTCAACAAATAGAGTGACCAGATGTTAAAATTATGTTTTTACTTGTTGACCGGATTGTTTCACAAATACACTGTTTTTAATTGCCAGTCTGGTTACACTATAAATAATTGATACAAACATCAAAAGTTTGTTTACAAATAATTTATTTTCATAAATTTTTGTAAAAATGCCTTTTGTCATTAAAAATTTACAAAAATCCCATTTGACTCCTTTAACAAGATGTGAGACTCCAGATGTAATTACTTTGTGTAAGGTAGCATTCGATTATTTAGCTAATGGACCGGAACAGCAGCAGGAAATATATCAAGCCATATCTACAAAATATGACAAATTCCGTCCGGAGGATGTGCAGTTGGCTGTTGAAGCTTTAATATCACTTTTAATAGAAGCCACAAAAGCTAAAGCTAATGAAAATGAGGTAAAGAAGCCTTTAGCACTAGCTGGTTTTAAAGATGATACCGTCGAGATTTTAACGCAATTTGTAACAAGTAAGCGCAACTTCATAGAAGGGTCAATAAAAACTGCCAATATTCGAGCTTATCGTTTGGTCAATATTGAATGGCGCTTGGAAGTAAAATTGGCTTCACGTTCTGTTATGAAGCAATCGCAGGTATTTGTTACTATGAAATTGTACTTGCATACCGAACCTAAGAATGAAAATCGTGACTTATTGGATGATATGGATGAGTCTACGCCAATACATGAAGATGAAAAGAGAAATCGTAAGGATTTGTTAGTGCAAACGGATGTTAACACTTTAAGTCATATGATACATTCTTTGGAGGAGGCTTTAATAGAATCACGATCAAGGCGTATACGGAATATTGTAGAGGCCATACATTAGTTGGTAAATAAATGATCCCGGATCGGATTCTTACTGCAATAGCAAAATGTTAGTACATAGTTTATACATTTTAAAAAGAGTGCAAAAAAATCTATTCATTGCTAAATCTTAATCAATTACTAATAACAATTGTTCTTTTAAAGTAGAATGTGTATTTTATTTTTAATATAATCTAATTTATATACAATATAAAACCTTGTACTATTCATTATTTGTTAATAACTCCTTTGCTGAAGCTTTTAGCAGTTCCTTTTTCTTCTGACGATCGGCTTTCTTTTCTTCGGCCGATTTCTTGAGACCTTTAACACGTCTGGTCTGAATCTTGCCCAGATTTTGTTTACCCATATGTACACGACCATGTGTATTACCCAGATTATCATGTGTAATGTTCTTCTTTTTGGTAACCTTAAGTTGTTTAGGCTGTTTACGTGCCTGTTTGTACAAATCTTCCGAGGCTATCTTAGTACGTCTTATGGAGAAATCTGCCGATGGACCAATTTCAACCAGTTCTATACGCGGTGTCTTTTGTCCAGATTTTTTCAATTGTATTTTATATGATCTCATCAATATATTCATATCTTCGGTGCAAGTAAAACTCATGACATGTTCGATGCCCTGCAGACGTATAGCATCAACTTTATCTTTTTGGAAGGTATCAATTAGTAGGTTTCTTAGACGTCTCAATTCTTCTGTCTGGGACCATTTGGGACCGTTAAAAACCAAACAAGGTTTTACGCAAGTGCCTATTTTATCTGTTTTAAATTCAGACATAGCCTGATAATGTTTTATGCCCAATTCTACCATATCAAGGATTTCATTCTCAAATATACGTCCCAGTATTAAGTTATTCGGCCGCTTTTTAGATGTGGAACCAAAAACAAACATGGCAGCGTCATTCTTCTGGGTCAAACTGTAAAAATATATAAGTATACATTTAATAACATTTTGTTACAAATTTGCATCAACTTACAATTCCAATGAAGATGGATCATCAAAAGGAGTAATGTCATTGTTTCTATTTAAAACCTTAATTAAAGGCTTCTTTAATTGTTGCAAGTCTTTCATACATGATTTCACATCACCACCACATTTACGACCATCCAAAAACAACATGGTTCTTGCTGCCTCAATAAGTTGAGGCTCCCTGGCCATTAGCACTTTTTTACCCTTGCGGGTTTTAGGTTTTCTAAAATAATTTAAATATTTTACAAAGTTAAATTACAAAGTTAATTTAAAATTTTACCTGATTCTTAACAACGACATAATAAATGTTTAAATATTTTTAAACGAAAAAATAAAATTTCACGGCTTTTTTGTTTTACACGTGTTGTGCTTCTTTTTGAAGTTTTGTTTTTAAAATTAAGTGTCAAGTTTTGTTTATGTACAGCAATAGAGTCGCCAGAGGTCTTGTATATTGTTTCGTAGAAATATGGCAGCATTTGGTTTACATTCAGTGAATGTAAATTGAATTGCTGATGTAGGTTCAGTGAATGCAAATTAAACAAGTGAATTTATGGGCATGTGCTGAAGAAGAAAAGTAAATAAATTTACAAATCTTAAAAAACACAAAATTCCATAAAATGGGCAAAACTTCCAAAGATAAACGTGATATTTATTACCGTTTAGCCAAAGAGGAAGGCTGGCGTGCTCGTAGTGCTTTTAAGTTGCTGCAAATCGATGAAAAATTTCAAATCTTAAAAGGCAAGTTAGATTGATTATTTCTGAAAATTATTATTATCAAAAAGTAATTTCAGATGTTACTCGTGCTGTTGATTTGTGTGCTGCTCCAGGTAGTTGGTCTCAGGTATTGTCCAAACGATTATATGACAATCGCAGCGATAATGAAGAAGTTAAAATTATAGCCGTAGACCTTCAGGCAATGGCACCTCTTAATGGTGTCATCCAGCTGCAGGGAGACATTACAAAATTAAGTACCGCCCAAGCTATAATCGAACATTTTGGCGGTGAAGATCAAAAAGCCCAATTGGTGATATGTGATGGTGCTCCGGATGTTACTGGACTCCATGATATCGATGAGTACATACAAAGTCAACTCTTGCTGGCGGCTCTTAGTATAACGACACATGTGCTCATGCCTGGTGGTAATTTTGTAGCCAAAATATTCAGGGGAAAAGATACAAGCTTATTATATTCCCAATTGAGAATCTTTTTCGAAAAGGTTTCAATAGCCAAGCCGGCTAGTTCGCGTAATTCCAGCATTGAGGCATTTGTGGTATGTCAAAATTATCGCTGTCCCGATGGTTACATACCACAAATGATTAATCCTATGGTCGATGATGTTCAAGTAATACAAAATGCTACAGAGTCAAAGGTTAACCATGAACTAATACCATTTGTGGTATGCGGGGATTTGAGAGGATTCGATTCAGATATGTCGTATAGTTTAAATGTGAGTAGATTATTTTGTTTCTTGTAATCACTAAGAAATTTAATTTTAATTTAAACTCTAGCTAAATGAAGACAGTGAATACACATATCGTGATGTGGTACAAAAACCCATATCACCAGCTTACAAAGAAATATTAGACAAATTGAAAAATTGTTCCATTAAACATTCGGCTATAACAATTCAACATCAGCAAATTGATTAAAGAAAGGAACTCATTTAAAATATGATTTTGACTTTTATTCAAATAAAAATAAACTGTAATAACAACTTAAGAAATAAGATCAATGATTTACTATATACTCCTTAACAGCACTTCCTAATGTACTTGGTGTTTGGGCAACAGCTGCTGGTTTAGTGCCATATTTATAGATTTTATTTAAACTCTCGGGGAAATCTGGTAATAAATTGTTAAAGTTTTCTACTTGTTGGGTATGTTGTTCTGTCCAAATACCATCGCCGGTAAAATGAAATTCACTTTCAATTAAATATAAAACCAGTGTGAGTATATCATTGTTACTAAGATCTTCATAGCTCCTAGTTATTTGTAATTCTTCTAAAAATTCTGAGCTTCTTAATTGGCTTAACTTCTCCCCTATACGTTTGCTAAAAAAATATATGTGTATTAGTAACGTTTTCTGTTTTATTTGAATACAACTTACATGGGATATAGCAACAGATGTATATTGTTGTAAATATCCTTGTTAACAAATTGTTTACTTAATAAAAACTCATAACATTGTTTAATTTGTAGGGCAGGTATATGACACCAATTGGGATGCCTCGATAGTAGATTGCGTATATCGACCTCAGACTCTTTCATTATATTTGCCAAGAATACCACAATATCACGACCTTTAGTGCGATCAGAACCATCTCTGGCAAATCTTAACATAAGCAAAAATAAATCAAATATTTTTCTCTCTAAAATAAATGGTTTAAAAAATGGACTCACTTTGCAAAAGCTTCCGAGCCACAAGACAGTATATGTAATGAGGCACATCTCACCTTCAATTGATTCAAGTAATCCAACCTTAATCTAGCTTTATTTTGATAATGTACCAACCTTAAAACTCTAGGATTTGAACTTAAAACCTGAAATTCCTCTATTTCATTTAAATCCCTTAAACGCTCTAGCACGGTATCGGGTCCCAAAGTAAGGACTTCCAAACATTTCAGCACAGCATCTTCTCCAATACCAAAAGATTTTACATTTTGTAATGTTGCCAAAAGAGCATCACAGGATGACATCATTATCTTTGGCCTTCTAAACAATATTTCCTTAATATCATGACCATCAATAGTGGGTATTTCCTTAATAATTCTTCGCACATTATCTCCATCACCATACAATATAAAGGCGTTTTTAGCTATGCGTTCTTTTGGAAACTTTAGATCTTCTAAAAGTACCTTAACTATTTTTTGAACTGAACCAAAACTTTTGTGTCTCAAACGAGCGTAAGTCTTCCATAGTTTCTCAATTTCGTCCGAAGACAAGTTTAGCCGCTGCTGCAAATAATAGTTTAGAACATGTTGACGCAAGATTTTTAATTCAATACTTTCATTGCAGGCATAATTTGTTTTGAGCTCAATCTGTATGTCGGTAAAAGTTTGTCTTAACTTTTCGATAACATTCAGATTGTAGGGAATATGACCTAAAGATTTCAATGTGGCCACACTCCTATTCATGGCTGTAACATATTTGGCCAACAGCGACATGGTGACTACATCGAAACCACACTCCTTTAAAACATTGTAACGATTCTCTATAGTCAATTCATTAGTGTACAAAATCATGGGTTTCATTAAAATATCATCTAAGGTGAAGTTTAATTTTCGCAAGACGCTCATGGTGTTGAGTACATCTTTTGTTTTTAAAGTCTTCAATTCGGGATGTTTAGACAAAATCGCATGCCACTTCCAGTAATTTGAACCTTTTTTGTATACATAAATGAATTCATTTAAATTAAATAGTTTTACTCATTACTTATAATTTACCTATATTTTTTGCAAAAAAACTAGCTCCCAATTCTTGAGGAAATATAACTTCATCATCCTTGGAAATTTTTTCTGTGGCCAGCGGTTTGGTTTTATTTGTGCCATAATGTCTCGTCAGAGAAGGGATTATTTGACGCACGAAGATTTGCAATTGATATGGATATTGGCGATACATTATTTAGTATTTAAAATTCATTATTATATTTAACAAACTGCGAAGTACGAATATCTTTTAAATGTAAAAAAAATTGTATTTTTTTGTAAACATCTGCCTGATTCTTCTTTTATTTACTGTCACTGAACACACCCTGTACAATAATGCCAACAGCTGTAATAAGTGTTGCCAGGTGGTAAATTTTATGTTTAATATCAATTTGTATACATTTCACCAAAATATGTGGAAAGGATATATATTGAGTTTGTGAGCATTAGGGTGACAATTTTTTGTATAAATGAAAATGATTTTTCGAATTTTATAACTTTTTCTACGGAATATTGGGACACTAGGTCTAAAAGTTAGATCTGAAAATTTGAGCCAAAACGGACAACGTACTAAGGGCGCGCATCGGGTCCAAAGTTTAAGAGTCTATTTGTATGGGAAAAAAATGGGTTATTTTTGTTTTTGGGAAATTTAGACCAAAAATAAATAATTTTTACAAGAAAAAATAATAGAATATTAAGTTCTCTTTAATATATTTTTTTTAATTTGCTAATTATTACTTGATATTTCGTTATCTCGCTTTGAAAATTTTAAGGAAATCCATATTTTGACCCCCGGTGGAGAAAGGGTTAATCTCGTCCAATATTAAAAAACCTCTTAGCATAGGTATTCATAAACAAAGGCAATAATTTACCGAGCATCTACTCGAATTTGGCCCAAAAATTTTATTTTTCGCGAAATTCTTCAAATTGAAATCACAGGTACTGCGAAACTTTAAAGAAATTTTGCAGTATAATAAAACAATTTTATGTAAAATTTATATATAAATATTCCGATTTATTACAATTATATTCACGTAAAAATTATTTTAAATACCTTTTACCAACTAATGGAATTATTAATTCAAATTAAATTTGATTATGCACTTTATCGCTACTACTTCGAGTATTATTATTTCGAGGTATAAGGTGATACCCAGCCACCAAAGCCGCGTTCCAATTCCTCGGCCACAGCCAAACATAAACGATCATTCATGTTATTGGCGACTACTTGAACACCCATAGGAAGACCATTGGAATCTAAGCCTAAAGGTACTTGCGTTACGGGAACTTGTAAAACATTGAATATTGAAAAGTAACTGAAATCCATTATTTTGACGAGAGGATAGTAATGGAATGGTGCTGTTCGTGGTGAACTATGGAAGAATAAAACACCATCATTACCCAAGAGTTCTTGCAAAGCCTCCTTACATTGTTTAGTGGCCTCTAGAATCAAGTGTTCCTTTTCTTTTGGCAAGAGACTATCTATTAAAGAGTATATTGCAGCCATGGTAAATTCACTTTGACCTAGAAGTTTCTTAAACAGTTCCACAAATGGATTAAGTTCGGCGCCATTACCCAAGAGTTGATTGAAATTAGCTGGCTCTTGAGTCATCCAGTAACGCCACATTTTGCCAGTTAATTCTAGTTTTGGTAAGGCGGCCAATTTTACTTCCTGACCAGTTAGATTTTCAAAATGTTTTCTTACTTGATACATGCGCATTTGTATTTCGCGTTTGACAGGACTGCACTGTTTCATTTTATTTGTGGGTATATAAAAGTAACGTATTTTTTTTAAATCCACATTCTGAGAAAGTTTTAAAGTTTCCGCCATTTTGGGACCGGTTAAAACTTTTAAGATAGGCCTTAAATCGCTGGCATAACGGCTCATAGGTCCGGCTGCTACCATTGTTTTCTCTTCTTTTCCCGTGCGGAATGTACAGCCACGCATACTGACCACATTTGTCGAAGGTTTATGACCAAATATGCCACAATTATAGGCTGGTATGCGTATGGAGCCGCCAATATCGGTACCCAAACCAAACCCAGTGCAGGAAGCGGCAATTAAAGCCGCCTCTCCACCCGACGAACCACCTACGGAACGTCTTAAGTCGTAAGGATTTTTAGTTTGTCCTATTAACATATTGCGAGATTCTATCCACTTATTAACCTCTGGTACATTGCTGGTGGCTATAATAATGGCCCCACTCTCCTTCATCAAACGTACACATTCGGCATCTTCTGGAGCTCTTTCGTTTTTGCGTGATACTAAACCTAAAGTATGCAACTTACCGGCAACGGCTGTACTATCTTTAGTAGTAAAGGGAACTCCCAAAAATGGTTTCATTTTAAAATCTTCTTCTGTTAATTGACCCTTTTCAATTTTAATATCAATTTCCTTGGCTTCTTCGAGAGCCTCGGTAAATGGGCCATCGACGACAGCATTTATTTCCGGATTTACAGACTTAATACGTTCATAGTAAGCTTTAACTACATCATAAGACTTTAGTTTACCTTGTTTTATCATCAAAGCCAGTTCTACAGCGCTTTTAGACACAATAGCTTCCACTTTTTTATCCTCTGGTGCAGTACATCTTTGATGGCTACCCAAATACCAGCCCAAAATAAAGTCCAATATATAATCGATTACAACATGAACAAAAACCAATAAAGCGGCCACAAATTTATTGCCACCTTTAGTTTTAGCCATATTTTCTTCTAGTTAATGGAAAACTACTTTGTTAACAAAATGCTTGTCTGTCTGTATCTGAAGAAGGTATAATGCCAACGTCAACTTAAAACAAGTTAGTAACGATGATCTTGCATAAGTTGCGTTATTTCATTCGTATTCACTTGCTGCTGTTTATTGTTTATCTTTGCGACGGAACTTTGCACTTCTTCTTTCAATGCTAAATTGGTTAATCAAGTAATTTAAAGAAATGCCGCAAGTGATGAGCCAGACAGACACTCAAGTGGTATTGTTTTCCAAACCATCAATAATCAACGCTGTTTGTTTAAGGTGTGTTGTAAATTAAGGTGAATTGAGTTTTGTACCCTACGATTGTGTCGTTACAAATAACTACATCACATAATTTAACTTTTTGCCATATATTTTATATTTGTATACTATACTATACTATACTATACTATACTCTTCATTACTAAAAGGTAGAAAAGGTATATTGGGTTTGTGATATTGGTAATACATAAAAACATTTGTCTGACATCCTCCTTTAAGTGCAACCATCTTACAGTTGATATATCAGATCGCAACCATAAAGTAACTTAATAAAATAAACTTTTAATGTTTTTGTCTCTTATATAACTTTAGTAGTGAAAAGTATTAAACAGCGGGCTTGAACGACTATAGCTTATTATTGTATTTTATTCGTTATGGTATCATTGTAAATCTATCTGTCTGCTAAAGGCACGTTAGGACCTTAAAGGAAAAGCCAGGTCAACAAAATTTGGCATGAATTATCTTATTTCTTGGAATATGTTAGTCTTCAAAATTTGGCGAAATTGGTTCACAATTGACTGTAAACATAAACAACTTACGGAGACAGGAAAACTACTAAAAGGAATAGGTGGTTTTTGTCTGTCTGTCAAAAAAACCTAGAGCAACAAAGTTTGACAACAGTATATCTGATATTTTTAAAAAGTTCGGTATTGAAACTAGGCGAAATCGGTTCACATTTTATTATAGCTTCCATATTTTCCGAACACAGGCAATCACTTTAATACTGATAAATTAAATCGAATAATAATGGATATGACAAGTTAAATTGCAACTATTGGTCAGTATTATAAATTTCATGAGAATCGTTCCACATTTGACCCATATTATATACTACAGTTATATTCTATTAAACATCAAGTTATAGTAGCTATGATGCTAGAATTTAGTGTAAAATTTTGTGGGGAACAAATTCGTGATAAAACCAGTCCTTGAATATAAATAATGTCATCCAGGCGTTATTACTAGACTTGTATAATAAGGGATTATTGGAAAAGCATTTAAAACAATTTTAGTTTGTCTGTGCCATTCCAGCTTGAACAGGTCAGAAATTATTCGCTCTTTAGATATTTTCTTCCTGACGCTCTTTAGATATTTTCTTCCTGAAGCTGTTTTCTTAATACATTTGACAAGAGTGTGATTTGAAAGCATCCTATAATAAAAACCGGATTCGTCGACATGCTCATCAACATAATCCTAAAATTCTTGCGGAAATGGATAAATAAAATGGGGTTTAGAACACTGTTTCTCGCTGTAATTTTTTAAAATCAATTCGACGCTTAAATTTTTTCAACCATCCATCACTGGCATTGAGGACTGAATTGGTTTTGTAAACTTTGGAATACAAATGACTTTTGTTCGTAAAATCTCTGCTGATATTACAACATTTTTTCTTTTTATACCCACTATCAAAAAGAATTGAGATTGTCATTACGTTTGTAATTTTCTTAGCTTAATGCTCCTATATTCTGAATCCTTATAAAATTCTAAGACGATTGAGCGATGTTCGTCTGTCTGTCTTTTGAAAGCACGCGTTATCGTGAAAGGAGCTAGTTCACTGAAACTTGGCAAATTTACTCTTTATTTCTAAAAATTTTGGTGTTGAAATTGGACAAAACTGGTTCACATTTGACCATAGCTATAACATCGTGTAGGCTAATCGCTTATTTGCTAATAAATGACAAATTATAATAGTTATAAAAATAAAATATGGTAAAAGTTCTACGAAAATTACAACTTTATTTAGAACAGAGAAGTATATCAAATTTTAGAGGAATCGGTCCATATTTGACTATAGCTTTCATATAAAAACCACACCCGAAAACCACTAAAATTCCACAAACACTGGTTTAAAGCTATTAAATTATAAACTATGACAGCTATGGCTACTAAATTTTGCATAAATAATCTTTTTGTAAATACCAGAAATGTATAAAATTTTGTGATAATCGGTCATCATTTAACTATAGTTCATATACATATATGTATAATCAAAAAGATTTGGAGGTATATTCATTGTATAAATTAGAAAGCTACCAAACAATGTTAAGTCCAAACTTAATATACGATGCACGCACTAGGATCTAATGGACCTGTCGTATTAATATCAACATGTTTGGCATAACTATTAAGGTATAACTGTTAATGCAGGAAAACAACTTAGATACTTTTAAATGTTGAACTATAGAGATATTGCAACCGAATTTACCAACAACACCAACTAGCGTAACAATTTTTTTTTGAATTTGGTCCACATTTGAATAAGCTGCACCCTCGTAGGTTTGTGGGATATGTTTCTGATTTTAACACAATTTGATGGTGGGTATATAAGATTCGATACAGCCGGATATAACACTCTTACTAGTTTTCTTTTGCTTTATAATGCGATAAACCAAAGACTTATACAACTTGTAGTTCAAGCAAAATTAAGGATAGACGCAAATATCAAATATGGGCAAATCCTGCGTGACGGACGATACATTTGTACGAATTTTGTTTTACTTAAATGTATCCCATTGCCGTTCTACACTAGATATCTTTGCACAGATTTCTGAGAATATTAGCCCATCGATTGTGCTATCGAATAGCATTTGTTAATTTACATACTTGTTTTGGAGGAAAAAGATATTCGCTTTTAAAGTGCCGTGACGGACGCTGCAAAAAATGGAAGTGAAATTTTTTTCAACACGTGTTCTGTAATTTTCAAATCGGCCATAGTAATAAATAATTTGTAAATACATTAAATCAGAGGATTACAAAACAGCTTTTGTAAAATATTTTAAAGTTTCCAGTTTCACAAAAAATCCATAAATGAACTATTGCGGACGCTAAGTGACGATAAAGTTTTTACTTGAATGTTTTTATTAGAAAAAAATTCATATTTTTTTTAAGGATTCGTTAATCAGTGCAAATAATGGTTTTATTTGTTCCCGAATTTCATCTCCTTCCTTTTCATGTTCGCGGTTAAAATGCGATATTTGGGCACAATTTATTATTCCACAAAACGGCTACATACATATATTTATTTAAAGTTGTTCACTTTTTACATCTTATTTTTCGTCGAAGAATGCTGCAGCTAGCTTTTAGAGTGTCCAAAAAAAAAAAAAAATTTCAAAAGCATCAAATTTGCCCCACTGTATATTTTTTAAACAGACAATATCTTAAATTAAATTTAGATATAGACAGTGTCATTGCTTTATGAATAAGACAGATATGTGTTCATAAATATTGTATTTAATAAACATCATTTTGTAAAAAATATATACTGTGACGAACGCTACATACTTTCCTATACATATTATTCTTTAAAATGCTATATTAACATCTATATATTTTTAGCCTAATGTAAAGCATACTATAAGTTCTCTTTACGAACCAGGTTCAATTGGAGAAAAAAGAAAAATTTCACTAGTAAATAAAAAAAAAACCTTTATTTCTATGACGGACGCTACACACTGTGAGCCCTTTTTTACTTGACGTTATTTGTATCACTCCAATTACTTTTGATGGGGTCTTTTACATCTAATTGTATAAAATTAAGCAGACTTTGAGCCCATACAGAAACTTGATACCTAAGTGGATCTTTTTGTGATTTTTATGAACTTGAAAATTATTTTAAAAAATGTATAATGGGTGCAAATAAACCCTGCCATTCACGAAAAGAGCAATCGAAAATTGTATCCATTATATATTCTAAAGGATCAACATATGGTAATTTTTTTCATAAACACAAATACTTGATTTTGACAGTTTTATAATTTTGTCCTTGGTTTAAAGTTTTTCGGATTTGTCCATATATAGATATATTAAATGTAGCATACCACCAGTTCGTTCTAAATCTAAATAAATGTATTTGTTTATAAACAATTGCACAAAAAGAGCAGTTTGCATTTGACAGATACGTAATATTTTGGTTGTCAAATTTTTCCCTAATAACTAAAGTGGTTGCAAAGAGAAACACAGCAACTCTCACTCACTCTCTCTATCTTTTCTCTTAAAACAAACAGAAATAGGGAAAGAAAAAACAAAAACGCATTACAAATTTACAAAAACATAGTATTTGTTGTAAGCTATTGAAAGAAATCCAAACCAATCTAATTAATCGGTATATAATTAAAATATTTTAGAATTTTAAATGAAAATTATTCAAAGTTTGGTATTTATATGGTGATATTAGCCTCTTTTTCCCCATCACATTAAAAAGTTTATCTAGTTGTGTTTGCCTATTTGTGGATATTATACACATACACACATTTTTTCTTCATGTTTTTTTTTTTACTAATTCCCTGTGTTTAGTTTTTGTTTTCCTAGTTATCATGTGCAGTGAAGAGTAAGTTCTCCACCACCGGAGGTGCCGCCGCTTTTATTCGAATAGTAGAAACAAGAAATTATAAAAAATTTGCAAAATTCAATACCTGGCGAAAATAAAGTGGAAAAAACTATTGTTAACTTAAACGAGATAAATGAAAATATCTCCTTTATAGAAGATTTTTTGAAAATAACAAAAAAAAAATTGTGATTTCGAAAAAGAATTGAAATTGTGTAATTTTAAACGGTGAGAAAAATCAATTTAAATTGTAAGTTGGAAAAAAACTACATACCTACATATATTACAAAAATAAAAATAAATTTTGTTTCTATTATTAGTTAAGATACTTATTATTATTTAAAATATCGTTAAAATGAAAAAAATATAGGTATATTTCTATTACAAAAAAATTTATATGTAAAAAAGTTACATAGGTATTTATCATAATATACAAAAAACGTTACCCCTATGCAGAAGGCCGGATACGAAAAAAATTTTACAATTTCATATACCTACCCATGTGAAAGTCTATAGCAGTGGTTGCCACTAGCTATTGCTTCGCGGCTCCCTTGAGATATTTCCAAAAAGCAGAGGCCCAACCATAATATTCTGCCAAATAAACATACATATATGCAAACCTACATACATACCCACAAAAATACTTTTTATAAAAAAACTTTAAGCAATTACACAGTGAAAAAAGTGCTAGGACGTGACTATATGGGTCCTATTCTACTATCAAAGTGTAGTAAACCCCTATACTCAGTTTGACCAATTAAGTGACCGTTTTATTCTTATGGGCTTCCAAGTTTCCCATTATTTGTTATCATGATGCCTTAAAAACGTGTCATTAGTTTTTACCAAATAGGTAATCAGCACTAAAAACAAGTAAGAAAGTGCTATAGTCGGTTAAGTCCGACCATACGATACCCTTTATTATATTATATGTTCTTTTTCCCGTATAAATTTTGCAATCATACAAACATTTTCTAAAAACTTATATATTTAAGCTGTTTCCGTCATTTGGACTTATATTAGAGCTAGGGTCAAACGTGGACCGATTATCTCGAAATTTGACAAATTGATTACAGTTTTTACTGGAATTATATGTGCAAAAATAAACTCAAAATTGTCAATATCTTCAGAGTTATGAGCGTTTTAGAGATTTTTGTCTCATTTGTGCGTTTTTACAGAAGAGTTTGTATGGGAGCTATGGATCGATTTCAACAAAAATTTGGTACAGTGATTTTGGTTTACATAAGCAGTATTTGTTTTACATTTCATGAAAAAATATTTATTTTTTTTTGGCCAAAGTATCAATTTTGGGAAGTTGGACCTATGTTAAGTACCATAAATAATAGGTCGATTTGCACAAATTTCAATAGCCATGGTCAATTTCATTAAATTATCTTAAGAATAGCGACCTATACTTTGATAAATGGTTTACATGGGGGTCCAGCCAGCCGGCCAGCTAGCCAGACGGACGGACTAACATCGCCAAATCGACTCAGAAAGTGATTCTAAGTCTATTGGTATACTAAAAGGTGGCTCTAAGACAAATATTTCTATCCGTTACATAAATCAGCACAAACTTATAATACCCTTTCCACCTATGGTGATGAAGGGTATAAATATCGTATAACTATGTTCGGCCAAAATATAGCCAAGAGTATGGCGAATATTTCTTGCTAAAATCTTATGATAAAAATGCATTTTGTTTTAGACTTTTTTAAAAAAAGGTAAGGAAACATTTTTTTGTTTTTAATTTTTTGATCATAACTCTTTGCAAATCCTGATTTTTCCTACACTATATTTGTAGCTACGGTAGAGCTAAACAACTTTTGTGAACACATCAATATAACCTGCACGTGCCCAGATACTAAAAATAGGTCATAAAGATTCCCTTGTGACAACAAATTTAATTTTTTTACTCAAATGTAAGCACTTCCAGTCGTGCTCGATGGACTCCTAGTCTTTATTGACAAAAGAGCAGAAAGAAAATGGAATTAATAATGTTAAAGCTTCTAAACCAATAAATGGATAAACTATGTAACATTTCATACAAAAAGCTCAACAAACAAGAATTTGCTCGAGTTCTTAGCGGCCTCCCTAGAACGTCCGTACGGACCCCCAGGGGTTCGTGGACCACCACTTAGGAACCTGTGGTCTATAGGAAAAAAAATAAAATTACAGCAAAAATTTCTATAAAACCGAAACATTTGGAAAAGTCTAGTTTAACTAAACTTCACAGATTCTTTTCATTAGACCCTCTGTAGGAAATGTAATTTAGCTATGTCCGTCACTCTCTGACTCAAGTCTTGACTCGAGCCTTGTCTAGCGACTTCGTTGCCTCAGTGACCTGAAACCCAGCACAATCTTATCTTATAACTGAAAGATAGATCTAATAGGGCCAATCTATATTTTTTTTGACAATCTACATTTGGATGTGATACTATGTCCTTGTAAAGCCTTAAGGGCATCCAGCTAAGCTATCGACTTATAAAGTTACCTCAGCTATTTTCAGCTATGTTACCAGGGATGAGCTTTGTAGCCTTCCATATGGCAAATATTTCTGCCTGGAAGACACTGCATTCGTCCGTAAGTCTAAAAGATTTCTTAAAGTTTTGTCCCACCAGGAAAACACCTGATTCAGTACCGCAATCTATTTTAGAGCCATCTGTAAAGATCGATTTGCCTTGTAAAATTATGTATGACCCTTACATTCGGTTCTATCAGGGATCACGACTGGTATAGAATCATAAATAGATAATCAACAAAAGTGAGAGAAAAAATTTTTAAAATCAAAAAAATCCAAGCCGTACTTTCAAAACGATTGCTTTGAGGCAAATGTGTCACGAAATACGGTTTCTCGGGACGTTAGGAAGTATAATGAATTCGGTACTATTAAAAGAAAACCGCGGGCTGTTTGAGATTATCATATAAAAAACAATTTATATGCTAATCGAAACTACTTCATTAAAATAATGATGCGCAACCGATTGTGAACGCGGCTATTGTAATATTTTACAAAAATATTCTCTCTATTGATTTGTTTACAAAACATTGATATTTATTTATAAAATTACAATGAATGAAAATTTGCATTCTTTATAACTTGTATCTGACAATTTCTATATAGTGGAGTGGTGTGATTTGGTTGTATAAATATTGTATTTGATAAATTTTATAAACTCTTATTTACTTTGTGGACATTTTATTTTGTTTGTCTTTTTTCCTAAATGAATTAAGTATGTAGTAGAAATTAAATATGCAATTCTAACCGAATACCCCATGATTTAGTATTGTATTTGGTTATTTTACTAAAATAAAGAGTGTACAAGATATTATCATGTCATTGGAACGGGTTATTCAATTTTGATATAGATATTTTGATATAGAATAGAATTTTGATATAGAATAGAATAGTAAACAAGTCGCTTAAACCTATCCCAAATTTTAGTCGATGAAAAAATTAGGGTTATTTGTTTTACTTACAGTACCGTTTTGGCTGTTGACCAGTGTAATAGTGATTTTATTGAGTGATAATTTTACCATTAATTAACAAACATACAAAAAGTATCTTGAAAAAAGTTTAACGTGAGAATAATAAAACATATTAATCATATACATAACTCCACACCGATAGCATATTTGATGATAAGAAACTTTATGAATGACATGCATGTGCACTGAAAAAAATTACTCCATGAAATTATGGTAAAACTGTAATATTGTTGCTGTAACTGCATGTAACAGAATATCAGACGCAGTTTTCTCTACACTCCACGAAAACAGTTTGGGTTTAGAGAAAACCGTTCTTGTGTTGATCTAATCAACACAGTAAGAATAGTACTAGAACAATGTTATGAATTCCGGACTCCCATTTATCTTTTATCGACTTTATGAAGGCCTTCGACAGCGTCAATAGAATCTATCTATGGAGAATTTTAGAAAATCGTAACATGCCGACGAAAATTTTCAACTTAATCCGGGCAATGTAAATGTCAAGCCCCACACAAGGGTAAATTATCAGATCCGTTCAATGTTACTACTGGAGTAAGGCAATGATGTATCTTATCACCTATACTTTTTATCCTCGTCATCGACAACATAATACGCAGGGCTCTAAATGGTAGACACGGTTTCCAATGGACAACACCCTTTAAACAACTTGAGGACTTTGAATATGCCGATGACGTATGTCTTCTAAGCAAAAGCTCTGGCCAACTTCAGGAGAATACTAACGCTATCACTGCTAAATCTCGTATAGCTGGTCTGGAAATTAATATTTCCAAGACAAATATTATGCCCGTGGGCTATGGCGCAAACCCGGATAACGAGGTTATTGGATGTGTAACTACAAAAGGTGGCGCAGACGAGGATATGAAATCGTGTATTAATAAGGCAAAATCTGCATTCGCCATTATTCGAGCTATTTGGAAATCTCGGCAAATATCAACAACAACTAAGTTACAAATATACACAAATCGAATGTCAAGTTTATCCTGTATTACGGCTGCGAAACATGGAAACGCACGAATGGCATCGATAAACGAATGCAAACCTTTACAAACAAATGCTTAATGCAAATCCTTAATATATGGTGGCCGAATCGCATAAGAAATGAAGATCTACTTAATGCGACAAACCAAATCCCTGCTTCCATAGAGGTATGGAAATGGCGGTGGATAGGCCACACACTTCGAAGACCAAATACCAACATTGCTCGACAAGCGCTTCGTTGGAATCCACAAGGAAGCGGTCGTCGTGTTAGTGCACCTGCTAGAACGTGGAAAAGGTCAATTGATGCGGAGTTACAAGCAGCAAACTATTCATGGAATGATATATGATTAACATCTCGCAATAGAGTCCGATATAAAAAGATGGTTGAGGCCCTATGCTCCACTGGGAGTCGAGGATAACAGAAAAAGAAAAACTTCAATATTATTGCTAATATCGCAGAAGTGGCAGTCCTTGGTAGGAATTCAGAGATTTCTGAGACGTTTCGGTACAAAAACGTAATTGTTTTTGTTGTTGTTGTAACTGCGATATTATTGGTAAGATCGCAGAAGTGGCAGTCCTTGGTCGGAATCCTAATATTTCCGAGTCGTTCCGGTACGAAGAACCGACTGCCGTGGGAACGAAAAAAAACGTAATTGTAATCATTAATGCCTGTTATCTGGACCTATTTAAAATTTCGTATTCAAATTCAAAATTTATCCCTTTTTAATTTACATTGAAAAAAAATTGTTATAAATATAAAAAATATTTTTTTTACTTTAAAGTGCTAGTAACTCCAAATCCGTTAAGCATATAAAAATTGATTTAAAGCTACTTAAAGATAACTTTATTTGATATTATATTCTGCAACTTTTAATAAAATCGAATAACCCATCCAAAAGATATGATGAAATCAATGGAATCTCACTTTTCAAAAATTACATATTTAAAATTTTTTTAATATCCCAGCATGGTTAGATTATTTTGAGTGTACGGCCCGACTTTGTACTGACTAAGTGGTCCCATAATGTACCCAAAAGGCTTATCAGTAAAAGCAAAATCATAATTATTTCCTAAATGCCAATTTTATAAATTATTTAGTTTATAAAAGGTCGTTTTCTTTGTTTATAAAAATGACTAATCCGTTTTATTTTTCATTATAGATATTTAGAGATAACGCTCTGGGACCTACAGAAACATACAATTTGCTGCAGTAAAAATGTCGAATCCGGAAAATCGTAGTTATATAAATGATTTTGAAAATATTTTGGCTCCTGGCAATCAGCCAAATATGACCAAAGAATATAATCCCTTGCTGGCATATAAAGTCGAAAAGAACCTAAGTCCTTCGCAACTGAAACAGTATGTTCTGAAGAGTGAAAAGATTCAACAACTTATCGATTATTATGCTAAAAAGCAAAATCTTTCAAAACGAGAAATTCAGAAGCAAGTACAAGATATTTTAGACGAAATTGGTTTGGATCGCAACTTGGCCATAATACGTTGGTGTGGCATAGCCATAACGGCTATTGGTAAACGTATCTGTAAGGGCATCTATGTTAATAAGGCTAGCATGGATAGGGTTAAGGAAGGTTTAGGCAAGAATCCGGTATTATATTTACCTAGCCATCGCAGTTATATGGATTTCATCTTGATGTCTTATATCTGTTTTCATTATGATATTGAAATACCGGGTATTGCTGCAGGAATGGGTGAGTTGGAGTTTTAAATTTGTTTTGAAATAACTTAAAAACTGTTTTTTTTTCAGATTTCCACTCAATGTTTGCCATGGGCACTATGCTGCGCAAAACGGGGGCCTTTTTTATGAGACGTTCATTTTCTAATGACGAACTTTATTGGGATGTTTTCCGAGAATATATGTATTCCTTGGTGGCATCATATCATATTGGTGTAGAGTTTTTCATCGAAGGCACTCGCAGTCGTAATTTTAAGGCTTTAGTGCCAAAAGTTGGTTTATTGTCAATGGCTTTGTTGCCCTATTTTACGGGCGAAGTATCAGATATCACTATAGTACCTGTAAGCGTTTCCTATGAACGTGTTTTGGAGGAACAGTTATTTGTATACGAACTGTTGGGTGTACCCAAACCCAAGGAGTCTACTAAAGGCTTCTTTAAGGCTTTAAAGATAATAGATGAACGTTTTGGTAAAATGTATTTAGATTTTGGAGAACCCATATCGGTTAAGGAGTTTATGGGCCAAACTAGTAGTTCTGATCGCATGAAGAGATCGGTAATAGGAGCTCATTTGCAAAAACTAAATAAACAAGAAATTGATCTAGTTAAAAGTCTAGCCACGGAGGTAGGTTTACAAATTAGAATCAAAGCTTTGAAATTTCGATTAAAATCCTAAACTTCTTAGATTATCTACCAGCAACAACGACGAATTGTTATAACTACTTTTAATCTGGTTTGTCTTTTTTATGCCAGTCAATATTACAATGCCATATCCGTCAACTTGGATGAACTATCACGCGCTATTGTTGAGCTCAAAGAAATGTTTGAAAAATTAGGGGCCCATGTGGCCACCGATGAAAATTGCATTAAACACGAGATAATGGAAACTGTTGAAATACATTCCAATATTGTGCATTTTAATGTGGGTCGCCTGGAACTAACCCAAGTACCAGCCCAACAATTAGCTCAAGATATTGATTTGAAACATCTAAAAGCTCATAGTCTATCGCCTCGCACTATGGCGGTGGCTGTACCCAGTATGACTTTGCAACTCTATATAAATCCATGTTTATTTTGGTTAGCACGTCCGGGCTATTTAATTGTTGCCGCCCTACAGCTGGAAAAAGAGCAAGAACATATACCAATTACCAGCTACAATGAATTAGTCACAAAATTAGCTCAACGTGCCGATGAGTTGGATGATATTTTTAAGCATGAATTTATTATAGAATCAAATCGGGAAAAGGAGGTATGTACTATATATATTATGTTTATTTAAGTTTAATAACATTTTTATTCACTTTAGGAATTTAAAAGAAACCTATCATTTTTGGAGAGCTGTGGCGTTTTAGGTATTTCCGCGAAAAGCGGAAAAATAACTGTAAACCATAACAAATTTAGTCATGTCATATTGTCAGCCATAGCACCTTTCATTTGTGTTTACTACCAATTAGCTGCGACCCTTAATAAAATGGTAAGTGTTGATAAACAAAGAATACAAAAGAAGGTTCCGAGAAAAAAAAACTAGTTTTGGTACTTACTGTTATAGAGATGTAGGTTTAGGACAGCGAAATGTTTTGAGTCATGAGTCATTAACTGGTCTCAAAAATGTTTCCGTGGACAATTTAACTGTCATTTCTCAAAATTTCTTCTTTGATTCCTTTTCAGTTACCCGCCGACAGCTTAGAAGAAGTTTCAATTAAAACTATTCTCAAAACAATGCAACAACGCATCGAAACAATTTTAAACACCACGAACTCTAGTCAACTACTACACGTCCATCCCTATTGCCTAGCATTGGATAATTTGAATATAGCTATTCATGCCTTAGTGCAAGGATCCTATTTAGAACGTAATCGTGAAACAGGTAATATTATAAAAACTTCAAATAAACTCGTCAATCTGGAAAAGCTGCTATTGGGCTACTGCAATTTAATGCCATTCAAACAATACTATTATCGTAGTAATCTCACTTCCAAGTTATAACTACTTACGACGGATCTTGCCATAGAAACGGAGACAAAAAATGCAGGCAATACTTTCAAACATAAAGTTAAAAAGAAATTGCAATCATTTATAACATACGCGCGAATTTTAGGCACAATTGTAGTCATTGTTGTGGTTATGCCCATTTTTCATTTTATTTTAAAATATTTATAATTATTAATATTAAATAGCTAATGCAAGGTTTTTTGATGTACATTTTTTTGTTATTGTTTTGTTAATTTTTATATTTAGTTTTAATTTTATGGTTTCAGTTAATTTGATAATAGATTTAAATTATTATTCGTATTTATTTTGCCATAATTTTAATGTAAAGAATTTTTAAAATAGACAAATTTTTATTGGGTCAATTTTAACAAATCACATTCCCCTAATTAAGAATTTTTTTCAATAAGGTTTTTTATTGTTATAAAATTTATAACAAAGGGTTTTGAGTTATTTGATTTTTAGAATAATGAACAAATTTTAAACAACTTTCAAGCTCAATTTTATAAATCTTATCTTAATTTTATTTAATGCAATAAAAACACAAATAAAGTATTATAGTCGCTCAAGCTCGGCCATCTAATATCCTACACCACTGAGGTAAAATGTAGATCGATTGTTAAAAATTGTTATTGTTTGTTCACCATAACAATGACTAATAATTATTTTTTTTTAAATTCAATTTTTATAGAAAATTTTTCGAAAATTGAATTTTTATAGGAAATTTTTCCAAAATTTACTATTTATAGGAAATTTTTCGAAAATTTACTATTTATAGGAAATTTTTCGAAAATTGACTATTTATAGGAAACTTTTCGAAAATTGACATTTATAGGAAATTTTTCGAAAATTGACATTTATAGGAAATTTTTCGAAAATTGACTATTTATAGGAAATTTTTCGAAAATTGACTATAGGAAATTTTTCGAAAATTTACTATAGGAAATTTTTCGAAAATTTACTATTTATAGGAAATTTTTCGAAAATTTACTATTTACAGGAAATTTTTTGAAATTGACTATTTATAGGAAATTTTTCGAAAATTGATTTTTTACAGCAAATTTTTCGAAAATTGATATTTTATAGGAAATTTTTTTTTTATAGGAAATTTTTCGAAAATTGACTTTATAGGAAATTTTTCGAAAATTGAATTTATAGGAAATTTTTCGAAAATTTACTTTTTATAGGAAATTTTTCAAAAATTGACTTTTTATAGGAAATTTTTCAAAAATTGATTTTTTACAGGAAATTTTTCGAAAATTTATATTTTATAAGAAATTTTTCGAAAATTGATATTTTATAGGAAATTTTTTACTTTGTACAGAGATTTTTTCAAAAATTGACTTTTTATAGAAATTTTTTCAAAAATTGACTTTATATATAAAATTTTTCGAAAATTTAGTCTTTTTAAGAAATTTTTTAGAAACTGACGTTTTATAGAAAATTTTCGAAAATTGATTTTTTAAGGAAATTTTTTGAAAATTTACTTATAGGAAATTTTTCGAAAATTTACTTTTTATATAAATTAACTATTTATAGTACATTTTTCGAAAATTCACCGAATATTTTTGTTTTATAGGAAATTTTTACGAAAATTTACAATTTTCGAAAATTGAATTTAAATAGGAAATTTTTCGAAATCTTACTATTTTAAGGAAATTTTTCATTAATTTACTTATTTTGGAAAATTTTTCGAAAATTTATTTATAGGAAATTTTTCAGATATTAACTATTTATAGGAAATTCTTTGAAAATTTACTTTTTAAAGGAAATTTATAGAAAAATCTTATATTTTTAGGAAATTCTTCGAAAATTAAGGAAATTTTTTGAATTTTGAATATAAATACATTTGTAGCTGAGGATGTGGTTAAAATGTTAATTTCGGCAGCTCTATTGGAGGTAACCGAAATAATGATCCAATTTTGACCAATTTTAAAAATAGTGGTCCCAGTAAAATAAATGTTATACATTTCTTTAAAATTCCAACTCTACCTTCAATTGCATGTTTACATGAAAAAACAGATCCTGAGCTTTTCGGTATAGATGTCAGGCCTACAAATCTGGCGTTTACAAATATCAATCCAGACTTAAAAGACCCATCCTACTAATGATGGTGTAGGGTAGAAAAACACAAATACACAATATATTAATTCAAGCAATGCCAAATTAATTTAGCTTTAAGTTACTAATTTAAAAACAAAATTAAACAAATTATTTAATCTCTACTTTATTGTAACTTATCTAGTTTTTATTATAATCAAGAAAAAGAAACAAAAACAAATGATTAAGAATAAACTAATATACTCGTAACAAAATTTATTCCCTAAAACGTTATATGTTATTTATTTTTGACAAAATTGCTTTTTAAACTGCTGAAGAACACTTTCCTTAATAACAATATTCATTAGTAAATTTTGTGAATTTTCCTTATCTTCCTTTATATCAACCACAGCTGCATTTTTGTAAAGCCAAGACATTTCAATGCCACCATTGGGTATACGTATGGTAAGTTTTATTCTTTGTGTAGTTTTCAATATAAGATCTTCGATTTCCGTTAGTAGCTTACCAAGACCTTGTTGTTTCTTGGCGGACACGGTTAAACCAGAGAAATCAAATTCCTTTTGATTTAGCTTAACCAAATCTATTTTATTACCGACACTTATAATGGGTGGCAATTCCAATTTGTCTTCCTCTTCCAGATTTATATTCCTTGTTAATGTTTTTAAGGTGGTTTCTACATGTTCTTTTTGAGCTTGATAACATGTGTGTGATAAATCTTGTACGTGCAAAATAACATCAGCCAGCATGGCATCTTCTAAAGTGGCTACAAAACACTCTATTAAACCAGTTGGTAAATCGGACATGAATCCAACAGTATCCATGTAGATAACTTCAAGATTACATGGTAGTCTACCAGCATGAGCAGTAACATCAAGGGTAGCAAATAGTTGATCTTTAGGTTGTATGGTTTGTTCTTGTGTTAGAGCTTTGATGGTGGAGGTCTTGCCGGCGTTTGTGTAACCAACAACGGCAACAATAGGATAGTTATGTTGTTTACGTTTGTTGCGCAAAAGTTTTCTAAAAAGAGAGAATAAGTATAATTTTGTCGAACAAAAATGAGAGGATATGCGGGTGATGTGGCATGTCTTACTTTTTGGTTGTCATATTTGTTGTTTTTGTTTTTCATTCTAATCGAATTATATAAAAATAAAGCCGAAAGCTACTTTCTTAATTCTTTGAGAACACCAAACTATCACTAGTGTTTCTACTTTTCTTATAATGACAGTTTAAGAGAAAAATCACTATGTATACCACATTACCCGCACTTTATAAAGAAATGGTAACATTACAATACTGACTTACCTATGATTCCTAATGCGTTCCAACTCCATTTTTAGCTTTCTCTCCCTCGACTTTAAAATTTCCTTTTGAGTGTCTGTCAGTGAATAGCCCAATTTGCTAGATTTTGATGTATTAGCCTCCTTTGCTTGTGACCAAATATAAGGAATCTCAGCCATGGCAACTTGTAAACGAGCCTCAGCGCTAGTAGCATGTAAACGTAAAATCTGTATAACTACTGAATAGCGATCCATTACAGGCAAATTAAAAGTCGATTCCAGTAAAGCTTTTTGTGAAAAACTCAATGAACCTTTACTCACGAAAATGCAAGTAAGCGGTTGCTGATTATGACTTTTAGCTTGTCTTAGCTCTTGCACTAGATTTCGTATCTCTTCCAATTTACCTTTGCCAAAAAGAGCTTTGCGCTCTAACGTCTCTAAAGGAACTTTAATCGCTAAGGAAACACTCCAATTGGCTATTGAATGTACAAGAGCTTTAGCTTCTTCCAGTTGATCATCAGGTGAAACGTTGGTATTACGTTTTTGTCCCCATTTCACATAAGGTTGAATGACTAAAACATTTTGAGGTTGTGAGGATTTACGGGTAATATTCATAGCACCGTTGGCAACTAAATCGTATTCACTGGAAATGATAATGGTAGGTTTTTAGGAGAAGATAATAATTAAGTTCTTGTCGTTACCTATCATCCAAATTTAAAGCCTGTTGGAAATCATCATTTGTCATTTCTTTCTCCTCAGCATTTTCTTGCTTTTCCTTGGCTTCATATTGATGTTTACGGTTGCGTATACCTTTCACTCCTTTATTTTGTGTATATTTAAAACGTAGCTGTTGCTTTTCTAGGCTCAGATTGGTTAAGACAGGGAAATATTTTAAATTTCTTAGAATAAATGAGTGATTAAAACTTATGCACTTTAAGGCTAATGGCCATGTCCTTTTAGTAATTAAATTTAATAACATTATTTCTTATAGTAACGATTAATACATTAAAATTCTGCTTCCTTAAGTATAGTGTGCTTATCTTCTGCCGCCATCCATGCGGCCTGACAAGATTTCGTTCGTGTACTTGTCACCTGGTAAGCAATTAGCGTTGCGGCTAACGTAGATGTTAGAATATTATATTGCAGAGGATAATGGATTTTAGTTTGAACGATTTTTTGTGTAAAATAAAGACCTGAAAAGCCTGCAAGTGTAAATACAAAAAATTATGCAATTTACCGAAAAAGAAACCAAAACAAATTGCACAAGTTGATGTGTAATAGCAGGATGTACCTAAACAAAATGATGCCAAACCGGTAAATAATGCTCGTGTCATGCAATCCATATAACCATCGAAACCCGGATGCTTTTCTCTTTGTTGGTCCTTTAAACGTTTTATATCATTCATAATTTTGTATATAAAAAACTTATAAAAATTTTTTATATTATTACAAAATGTTTTTTAAGTCAGATGGTTTAGAAAACTGCCATATGTTGATAATTTAAATCGTGCTACCATACTCTTTGCTAGAGCACTAAAAATACATGAGTGCTACCATACTTTCAGGAGAAATTAATCCGTTAAAATCGAAACAAAAATTTCGTTATTAAAAATGTACTCAGTTAAGGTGGATTCACCCATTCTGTTCGAACAACATTGTTGTCCGGACAGTTTTTTTAAATGTAGTTTCACAGCTCTGTTCAAAAGAGAAAAAATCTTTTGTTCGAACAACTCTCAGCTAAAACTCAGCATTTGTACGGCTACTCTAAAAGTAGTCGTGGCGACTATATTGTTGCCCCTGTCCAAGAAACCTAGGATCATTCCGGTACGTAGAACCGGCTGTAACGGGAATGTCTCACTCGACAGCCTTTTTATTTCGTCAGCACATGACACAACTGTTGCGCATAAATTTCGCTATAGAAACAAGGTTCTTAAAGCACTAGTCGGCAGTAATTGGGGAATGGACAAATAAACATTGCTGTCTACCTATAAAGCGATTAGCCGGTCAATGGCAAATTATGCAGCTCCGGTGTGGTCAGCGTCGCTAAGTGATACCCAGTGGAGAAATATTCAATGCTGCCAAAATGCAGCCCTAAGAACTAAAACAGGCTTCCTATAAATTACCTCACTAAATCATCTTCATGAGGAAACAAAGATCCTTCCTGTATAGGAAAACAACATTATGCTATCTCAGCAGTTCCTTTTCGGATGTCATCGGAGAAATCATTCAAACTTTAACATCACACAGTTGTCATCTTCCCCGGGGCATGTCAGGAAAGATCTTTGAGTGCATGAGAATAGCATACGAAGATATGTATTTGAACCTTTAGATCATACCTCGTACATGGTAGCATTAAACAACATTCATAAAGACGCCACCAACTCCCAAGTTTCAGGTTGTCGCATGAACGTCCCAAGTTTCAGGTTGTCGCATGAGGTCGCCCATAGCAGAAGAAAAAAAGAATCTGCCGCGGAAAACAAGAGTCGTTCTGGTTCAACTGAGATCGGAATGGAGCAGCAGATTAAACATCTTTAAGTCCCGCATAGACCGCGCCGTTCCTAACATATGCTAGTGGTCAGAGTCCTCATGAAACCCCCCACATTTTCAACTGTACCGCCAATCCTACATCACTGATTTGTGGACTCACAATTTCTTAGCCTTGATCTAATAACAGATCCTCCATAAAAACAAAATTATAAAATTGTAAATGTTAGAACTGTTACAACAACAACGACAACTGTCTATTTGTTCAGATACACTAATACCTCGCTTAGCGTCGTTTCTTTTTGCCTCCTTTTCGAAGTTCCATCATTGGTTAATTAGTACTTAAGACCTGCGTCAGAGTAACAGTTGTTACAGCAAAAATGGTTATAACTTTTGTTACAAATGAGTAAATGAATAGAACTTGGTTGGTTTAGTTTTGCATGTGTTACTTTTGTAGGGTGTAGGAAGTTTTTTTGTTATTAATTTAATAACTTTTAAACTTCTAAGCTGATTTTGGCGAAATTTGGAATATCATGAGACGTCTGGTGTTTAAAAAGCAACTTATATTTTTGAAAAACTAAACTAAAAAACTTTTGAAAAAATGGGACAAAGTAAACTACATCAGCTATGCGTTGTTTTGGGTTGGAGTCTTTAATATTTTTTAATTTATTTTACGTTCACCAATTATTGGATTATTTTTTCAGAAAAAAAAAACAACTTACAGCCACTATGGAGCCATCCAGTGATTTATTTTCGTTCTGTATTTCATAAATTAATAGAATAATTAGCTTATTTTGATGTAATTAAATACGTTTTCAAATAAATTATTTTTATTTTTTGAATAACTTTGTTAAATTTTCTTTTAAAAATTTAATTTCGGAACCCTGGAAGCTATCTTCATTTTTTTACATGGTTTGCTATAGAAAATCTATTTACTTTGCGTGGTTGCAATTTGTGTCGTGTTTTTTTGGAACGTAACCCCTACGTAAAGTGAAGTATTTGTGTGCAAATTTGTTTACCATTTACCTCTACTACAAAATTCACATTTTTGCGCTCTTTTTCAATTTTATCGCGACAGTGTGTGACATTACGTAAAATTGATTCTACAAATTTTTCCCTACAAAATTCGTTCAGTCTGGTAACTTTTTTAATACTCACAGAAAGAACAAACAGCAAAAATTGTTTTTGCATTAATTAAGACTAAATAAATAAAAAAATAAACAATTAAATACAAGAAAAGGGTTGTACAACATGGAACTTGATAGTCCTGATGTAGAGAAAGAATTTCCTGGTTTGTATGCCTCCGAAGGAGTTGAAGGAGGTGGAAAATCAAAGAAAGGCAAAGACGAAAGTGACTGTAAGTACTTATACATACATACATATGTATAAATAATATAATTTTGGAAACACTTGGAACAAAAATTACAGATAGTGAAGGTGATCATGACAAGGTTAGTAAGAAAGATCTACTAATCGGTCGGCGCAAGGATAAGAAAGACAAGAGCAAAGACAGGGGTTATGCGGCTTTGGAGGGTGAGAGTTCACCCGAAGAAGAATTGGATGCTAAGTATTAAGTTAAGTTATTGCCTTTAATAATTAACTAAACTATCATAATTTCAGAAGTCCTTCGAAATCCAAGAAGTCCAAAGCCTTCAAATTCACATCTTCAAAGTCAAAAGATAAACGTGAAAAGTCCCGTGACAAAGAAAAGCTGGAAAAGGAACTAAAGGATGAGGAAAAAGTAAAGGAGAAGGATAAGGGCGATAAGGATAAGCATACTGAGAAGGAAAAAGATAAAGAAAAGGACAAAGAAAAGGAGCATAAGAAAAAGGACAAGGAAAAGAAAGAAAAAGATAAAAAAGACAAATCTAAGGATAAAGAAAAGGACAAGGAACGTAAGGACAAAAAAGATAAGACCAAACAACAATCAAGTATAAGCTCAGAGGAAGTGCTAGAGTTGGGTTCTCCAGTATTTGGAGTGTCCGTTAGTTTGGCCACTGAACGTAGCCGCTGTCATGATGGCATAGAATTGCCATTGGTGGTGCGTGATTGTATAGACTTTTTGCAGGAACAAGGTCTTAAAAGCGAACAAATCTATAGGGTAGAACCTATGAAAACTAGGTTGTTGCACTTTAAACGACTCTACAACAATCGAGAACGTCAACCCGAAACTGATGTTTTGGATATTCCCACAGCATGTGATTTACTCAAGTTATTCCTAAAGTAAAAAAATACATAAAAAAAATTATTGTTCAATGAAATGATAAGTACTTATATTTCTTTAATTTTAGAGAGTTACCAGAACCTGTCTTAACCACAGATTTAATAGCCAGATTTGAGGAGGTTGCCTCTCATCCTCAAGTTACTAAACAGCAAGAAGAGCTCGAACAACTTTTGGAGCAATTACCTAGTTGCAATAAAGTCTTACTTTCGTGGATTCTGCTGCATTTTGACTCTGTCATACAACAGGAGAAAAGCAATAAAATTAATGCTCAATCTTTGGCCATGTTACTGAGTCCTCCGCTGCAAATGTCTCATAGATTGTTGGTTACATTGTTGTGTCATTGTTCAACTTTGTTTGCCGATGTAAGGCTCATTAAGTAAGTAACCATTTGGATAATTTTATAATTATTTTTTAAGTATTTGTTCAATGGGTTGAATACAATTGATTTCAATCGAATTGGTCTCAGTACTAAATGTTTTTAATGTAAAGAAAAAAGTCACTGTACTTATGGAGCCATAACACATAAAAAATATAGTTTAAGTGAAATGTAATTTTGGTTGTTGACTAGTGTAATTTATTGTAAAAAAAATCAATGACCAGGTTTTCTTTATGCAGTTAAAATTTTATTTTAAAAATTTTCTATAGAAATATTTCATATAAAAAATTTTTCTGTGAAAAACCTTTACAACTCAACGTTTTGTATTTCCGCAACATCAAAAATAATTTGGTTGAGTGAAAGTTGGGTCGACTTGCAGACGACCAAACTGAGTTGAGAGAAAAAACTATGAGTTTTTACCCACCCAATTTTCCTAGCACCGTGCATGCTTTCTTCATTCATAATATTATTATTCATTTACCTATCGTGTTAAAACAGATTTCAGAGAAAAATATTTTTGAGATAAAACCACATTAATTGATAAGAAAATGTTTACAAAAAAGATCTTGCTAGTCAATGAAATATTTAGATTAAAGATATTAAGTTAAAAATGTTAAGATCAAATAATAAAAAGCAGCGGTTTGCTGGTATAGTTAATTTTCTAATCAAGTAAACTAAAAAATATAATTATTTAAAGATATTTCAGAAAATGTTATTAACTAATTGCAGATATGTACCGCCCTTAACCTCCTGTAGTCCTAAACTGCCCGATACTCCAGAGGAAATCCAAAAAGAGTTGTGCAAACAAGAGAGTCTTTTAAATCAAATACATTCAGAAATGAATGCTGGTTTTGTGTCCAAGAAAAGGGAAGAACAACTTTGGGAAGTGCAGAGAATAATAACTCAACTTAAGCGTAAATTGAAAACATTTGAAAAGAAATTGGAAAAATCTGTTGAAGAACTAGAAGTTAGTACCACAAGTTTGGGGGGTACAGATACTACAGATTCAGTTGTTAAATCAGCCAAAACTTTAACAAATGAAGTGGAATCGAAAGCTTGTCTTACATTGAATTCTAATCAGGAGAATGAACTTTCTGTAACAACTTCAAAAGAAAATGATGTCAAACACTCTAGCCAAGATTTCGTAAATGAATCAAAGGAGGAAGTTAGCAGCAATAGTAATACATCTCCTGCCTTCCCCACTAACTTTCAGCCATCTGATGGTTTATATATAGATGAGGAGTCTGGCTTATTAATGGTTGCTAAAACACATCCCGATTATAATACACTTATGCGTTTGCAATTAGAAAATCAAGAACTTTTGGCTTGGAAAACACAATTACAGGCACGCATAAGTGCAGAGCGTGCAGAAATTTTACGTTTGAAACAGTTGCAACAGCAAGTGGCCCAGAAACTTGGCGGTAATACACAAATTGTGCCACCTCCACCGCCAGAAGGCGATTATGAACGTATTGTGGAACATTTTATAAGAGAAAATACTCTACTCGAACACAAACGACAAATGTTGGCCAAGGAGATTTTCGAAGAAAATAAACAATGTATAGCTTATCAAGTGGAGTTGGCCATGCAAAAGTTTTAATTATATGAGCTTTAAGCTCATCCATTCTTATTTTATTAAAAGCTTTAAAATACTCTATTTTTATTAACTATAAATTACACAAATGTTTTTTTTTTCATTGGAAGTTTTCTTTTACTAGGAAATCAAATATTTTATTTCAAAGTTTTACACCAAGTGTATGGCACTAGGCTCCCAATTTATCACTACTATTTATAGCTTTTCTCTCATTTAAAGCAAAAGTATTAATAAACTAATTATTTATATGTATATAGATAATCACATTTATCTACTAGTTTGTTGTTAAATCACCAAACATATTTAATTCAAGAGATCTTAATGAACAAATAAAATAATTCTATTCATGAAACTTTATTAACCGGTTACCTTTAAAATATAGATATATTAGGGTTGGGCACTCATAAGGTCAATGAGAGACATTTTCGGATATTACATAAAGACTAACTTAAAAGGAAAATTACCGATTAAAAAAGAGACCTTTCAATAAAACACGATTGATAATGACAGAAAGAAGTATGCTCGGCCATATTTAAGAATTCCATGCGCTTCAATCTTGTGCTCATATTCTCCAATTTCATAGGCCAAGTTTTGAAAGATTTTTCTCTACTTGGTATTTCCATCGAAGATTCGGACGTCCTCTTCTACGAGTTTCCTCAGGATCATTTTCGAACACTTCTTGCCCTAGTATTATCATCCATTCGCATAACTTGTGCTAGAAGCACAAGTTGTGCTATCTCAGCAGTTCCTTTTCAGTTCATCCAAACTTTAACATCACACAGTTGGTATCTTCCCCAGGGCATGCCAGGAAAGTTCTTCGCGTGTATGAGGATATCATACGAAGATATGTACTTGATCCTTTAGACCATACCTCGTACACGGCAGCATTAAACAACATTCATAAAGACACAACCAACTCCGCGATTTCAGGTTATTGTATGAATGTTGTATTAGGAAGTCCATCGTACATAGCAAATGAAGAAAAGAAGTCGTTTTGGCTCAACTGAGATCGGGATGATCTTTTGGTCCCTTCTTGTGGCCAGGGTCCTCACATTTTCAACTGTATCGTCAAACCTACTTCATTTAGTCCTGAGGATTTGTGGACTCATCCAGTAGAAGTAGCACAATTTCATGGAATTTATCTTCTAACAGATCCCCATAAAAACACGGGTGGTATAAGCGTTTTATAGAGCAGAGAGAGCTTTCTTAGCTGGCAGCTTAGGCCAAAATAGAATCTGTTTTCAAGTATAATTCTGCGTTTGATTTCGAAACGTATGTCGTTATTTATGTATGTTGACGGCGGTACCAAGGTAAACAAATTCTTTTACAACATCGAAGATATAGTTGTAGGTAGCAGATTCCATGAGGAACTTAATAATATCCAGCAGTATAAACTGATCGATGTTCTAGGTTTTTATTATGGGACTAAGGTGGCTTAGATAGTTTTCTACATATCTTCTAGTACTACTAATTTATATTCCCTTACTTATTTTATATCTCCTTCTCCTATCATTTCTATTAAGGAAGGATCAAAATGGATTCAAGGGTCATCAAGTGTCGTTGTCATTATTTACTTTGACTTTGCCATTCTAACCTAAACTTTAGACTAGTCCTAGACCTAATTTTTGATTTTATTTGTTCGACCTTTTTAATTGTTAAACTTTTAAGAATCAATAAAAACGAGCTCGAGTTCTTTGTTTTATAGTGATATTTATTATTCTAGTCCGATATTTCGATATCCTTTGGATATCATCATCAGGGACAGCGAGTTACAATATAAACACTGCGTTGAAGTACAATTATAGATGTTCAACGTAGTGTTTATATTGTAACTCGCTGTCCCTGATGATGATATCCAAAGGATATCGAAATATTGGACGAGAATAATAAATATGACTATAAAACAAAGACCTCGAGCTCGTTTTTATTAATTCATCATCAGGGACAGCGAGTTACAATATAAACACTGCGTTGAAGTACAATTATATATGTTCAACGTAGTGTTTATATTGTAACTCGCTGTCCCTGATGATGATATCCAAAGGATATCGAAATATTGGACGAGAATAATAAATATGACTATAAAACAAAGACCTCGAGCTCGTTTTTATTAATTCTTAAAAATCTAGCCCTGCCCCTTTATAGAGTACTATTTACACGTATGTGGAAGCCGCAATTGCCCACCGTCGGGATATTTGCATACCACACACCTAATATATTTGCCTAAACTTCCGCCATCTGGTTGTCAATAAGCAAACCAACAAATATGTAAACAAAAGGTTCATGTCTAGACTATGACATTTCTTTTTCACCCATCTATACTTTTGTTTGTTTTTTGACATTTTATTTTTTGCACTACTACGTACTTCAAAATAATGACGAAAAAAGATTAAATAAAAATTTTCCGCACAAACGTTTTAGTAGAGTGCGTTACTGCTCGTTGGCCAAATCGGAAAGACAAGTGAACAAAAAAACATTCAAAATGTTGAAGCAAGTATCCAAACAATTGGCTATCCAATCCATGAGGAGTTTCTCCACCAGCAAACAGGTAAGATAAGCAAAAATTAAATATAATTTTCCAAAAAAAAATCCATAAGGAAGTGCCCGACTATGGATAGCAACAACGAGAACATTTGATATTAAGATGACATTGCAACTGCGAATGGGCTGATAGAGAGGAAGATGTTTACGTAATTTCTATAATACTGAGATTTTTACAACCAATTTTCTAATCAATTATTAATTCATTTTTACCATTTGAAAATACTTTTTGGAGTTTAATTATGTTACTTGATGGTCTCAACTCTTTATTCCTTTGCTATAGAACAACTATAAAGTAACTGTTTGTGGTGCCTCTGGTGGTATTGGTCAGCCATTGTCTTTGCTGTTGAAACAAAATCCATTGGTCACCGATTTGTCGTTATACGATATTGTACACACTCCCGGTGTAGCTGCCGATTTGTCTCACATTGATACCAAGAGCAAGACTACTGGTCATATGGGCGCTGATAGCTTGGGAGCAGCTTTGAAAAGTAAGTCAGATCTTTTAATCTACCTGTAATATAATTTAGTTTAATGCACATTTGGGGGGGACCTGTTCATGCTCAGTAATAATTTTGTTAGGTTATGTTTATTCAGTGCAGCAAACGTTGGGATTAACTTTTTTGTTGTTAACATTATTAACATTTTCTAGAACATTATTAAGTTAAGAAATTATCATGATTAGATTTGAATATAAAGGTAGTAATTAATCTTTTGTATTTGATGTATAAATAAATTAAGAGATTATGTATTAACGCCTCGCTGAAAATGACAATAACAACAACAACTGATTAAACATATTCACAGAATATAATTTTATAAAAACAAATTCTATTTATAAAAAATAAATTTGTTTACATTGAACTTTTTATACCCATAATCCAAATATACACTTATGTATGTTACAGAACTCAATTCTGTTCAGAAGTTGTGTTTCCATTGAAAGTTTTTCGGAATCTATAGAACCTTAAACCGAAATAGAATTGTTGTTGTAACTGCGATATTATTGGTAATATCGCAGAAGTGGCTGTCCTTGTTCGGAATCCTAAGATTTCCGAGTCGTTCCGTTATGAAGAATCGACTGCTTTCGAAATTCATGATTTCTGACAACTTCGGACTGTTATGGGTAGTACGGACATTTTATATTGAACATTTTATACACACAATTTAAATATACACTCCTGTCAAAGAACTCAATTCCAAATCAATAAACCGCGAAATATAGGTATGTAAGTTAGCTATTTATCTATGATAGTTTCTCAATTGTTTTCGAAAGATTTTAATCTAAATATTACAAAAATAAAAAAACAAAAATGTAAAAATTTGCAAAAAGAACTTTTTCATCCGCGGCTTCTATTTATTAGCATTTATTTATTTATTTATTTATTATTATAAATGAACCAACTGAGCCTTTAAGGCCTTATATAGTTGGTGGTCTAACAATAGTATATTAATAAAGGCAACTACTGTAACAAATCCAAATAAAAATTCAATAAATACTTCAAAAAAATATATATATATGTAATAAAATATATATAATATATATGTTTAAACATGATATTACGTATAACGCGAATAATGATTGAAGCAATTACAATATAAAATTAGATATTTTTCTTTTAAAAAAAAGTGAAAAATGTAATATTAAATATTGATGATGGAGGCATGTTCTACAAGTTTATTTTTGAAAGTTTGTGGGGTAAAAGTGAAATCTCTTAGATGACGTGGCAAAAGATTCCAAAGCTTAGAGACCCGTACATGAAAAGATCGTTCATGTATGAGGTGATTTCTAATAGGGTACAACAGTTGCGGGTTTCTATCAGTCTGCAAAAGTGTAAATAATCTTCGTACATATATTGGACAATTCCTGAGCATAACTTTGTAAAAGAATAATATACATCGTATGTGTACAAAACTTTTAAAATTACATCCAATAAAGTCCAATATATATTCAGAAGTATGGTCATATAATTTCAATTTATAGATAAAGGATTTATAAGGGAGCTATGGTCAAATGTGAACCGATTCCCATAAAATTTGATATACAGACCAATTGCTGCAAAAAACTTCTATGTTTTAAATTAAGTAAAAAAATTGTATTTAATTTATTATTATATAATTAAATATGAGCCGATTTCTCCCAATTTTACTACCAAACATTTTCAAAACATTAGAAAAGCTATTGACAAATTTTGTTGCTCTAGATCAGCGCAGGGCACAACTTAAATTTTCCTATCATTAGCGGTAGGAGATGATGTTGCCATACATACAATTTTTTATTCACTGCTCTGGATCAAGGTTGGCCAAATGGAGAGCATTCTTAAATGAGAGTGCTCAATCTTAAGAATCTTTTAAGAATTGTTTTGTGTATATTTTTTTACTGATAGTTTAGTCAAGAAAAAGTTTTCTTCTTTAATTTAAATTGTTGTTATTCCTCTGCCACGCAAATAATGGCCAACCTTGCTGTAGATCTTTTTTTTTTTTGTGAGGTGCTATATATTCGGTAGTTTTACTGTTTCCGTAAGTAAGTCAATTGTGAACCGATTTCGCCTTTTTCATTACCAAAATTTTCTAAGAAATGAATATTATTGCCAAGTTTTGTTGACATAGCCCTCTGTTCAGGCCCTATCATGTCTTCAACAGACAGAAGGACGGTAGAATGAAAACAAATTTGTTCAAAATTACAAAAAAAAAAAATATCTTTATTTTATTTAGGGGTTCTCCTAAATAAAATAAAAATCGAAAAATCAATCAGAATAAAATCTCTTAAAGGATGGTTAAATTCCTAAAATAAAACTTATTATGCCGAAATTTTGAGCAAAACATTAAATCTAGGAAAATACAATAAATACAGAATACAAACTTTCGTATTAGTAAACTTATTTTTCAGATAGGGGCTAGTAGAGATAGCTAGTCATGATCGTCAACATGATCACTTGAAATCAAAAAAAGTAAAGATTATCGTCCAGAGTTCATTAATATTTAAAACAAAAATATGAAAATAATGTTAAAAACCACATAAAGATAAGATAACAAAAATAAACGAAAACTCCTCTATAGTATAATCAAAGGTGCGAAATAATTAAATGAGGTATAATGAGCAAATCTACTTCAAACATTTTTTAAATCTTTTCCAACTTAGATAAAATCAATCATTCTTATTTTAATATATATTTTAAGATGCCGATGTTGTTGTCATTCCCGCTGGTGTACCCCGTAAACCTGGTATGACCCGTGATGATCTTTTCAATGTCAATGCTGGTATTATCAAGGACATTGCCAGTTCCATTGCCAAAAACTGCCCCCGTGCCATGGTTGCTATTATTACCAACCCTGTCAACACTTGTGTACCAATTGCTGCCGAAATCTTAAAGAGTGTAAGTTTTTAATTTTATATTTTTAAGAGGTTTTATAATAATTTCGCGTTTTTTCTCTCTCTACAGTCTGGTGTTTACGATCCCAAGCGTCTTTTCGGTGTTTCCACCTTGGATGTTGTACGTGCTCGTGCCTTCATTGGTGAAGCTTTGGGTGTTGATCCCCAAAAAGTCAATATTCCCGTAATTGGTGGTCATTCCGGTGTCACTATTTTGCCCGTATTGTCTCAATGTCAGCCCGCCTACAAGGCCGATCAAGGAACCATTGAAAAATTGACCGTACGCATTCAAGAAGCTGGCACTGAAGTTGTTAAGGCCAAGGCTGGTGCCGGTTCCGCCACTTTGTCTATGGCCTATGCTGGTGCCCGTTTTGCTGGCTCTTTGCTCAGAGGTTTGAGTGGCGAAAGTAACGTTGTTGAATGCTCTTACGTTCAATCCACTGTTACTGAAGCTACTTTCTTCTCTACTCCCTTGGTTTTGGGCAAAGATGGTATTAAGGAAAATTTGGGTTTGCCTAAGTTGAACGATTATGAAAAGAAATTGTTGGCAGCTGCCATTCCCGAACTTAAGAAGAGCATCCAAAAGGGCATTGATTTTGTTAAATCTTCTTAACTTCCCACCTCTCTCTCAGTTTCTAAGGAATTCGTGACTATTAACCATTTCCATTAAGAATCAATCGGTAATACATTTTAAAGTAAACCCCTCCTAATTTTTATTAATTTAATCGGCCATAATATTACTATCTATTAGTTGAATTTTTCCAAAGACATATTTATTAAAGTTATAATTTAAAAAAAAAATCGAAATAAAATGATACAATTAGTTGGAGTTTACTTAAAATAATTGTTTTTTTAATGTGCTTTAGGGAATAGATAAAAAAGGAAAGAAAGTATAAAAGAATCTAATCATAAAGAAGTTAATAAAAAGTTATAGGGCCTCAAAAAAGTTAATATAAAATAAAATTAATATTAAAATCAGATTAATCAAAGACAAAAACAATTTATGTTTGTTCCCGTACTCTAACGAAACTACCCAAAACAGTCCGAAGTTGTCAGAAGTTACTCGAAAAACAACAATTTGTATTGAACATTTTGTACGGCAACACGTTTGTGTAAGTTTGGGTTGTTTCGTTAGTAAAGAAATGTGTGACCTTTTTGATATTAGATCTTTAAGCTATATGAACCAGGATCTTCACTCCGAAACTAGTTTCAAAAATAAAATTGTTCGAATTTGTATGCTTAAAGCAATGTTTTTTTCTCCAGGTTTTCGCTTATACGGAAAAAGATTGAACATAGAAAAAGATGAACATTAAGTCAAAATCATTTTAAATAAATACATACTTCTTCAGCTTATTATTTTCTAAATTTTAAGGCCATACATACAATATATCAAATTGTTTAAAATTTTTTGCATACTCTTAGGCTCACAAAAATATTGGGTGTTCAAAAATATTTAGATATAACGAAAAAGTGGGCGTTGTTAATCCGTTAAAAATTAAATTGAATTACTACGAACATTTAAGCAAAAAATTAGCCATATCCGTGCAGTCGTTTTTCGAATTCGACTTAGAAAATTTATGTAATAACAAAATTACGTGGAAGTGATTTGCGGAACATACCTGATGGTAAAATAAATTAAGGACTTTTTTTATTAAAAAACATCAAACAATTTAATTTGTAAGCAACCCAATAAATAGTGAAAAAAGCCGGCCGGCTTAATTTAAATGACATTAAATTATTTATAAAATACTAACGATTCAATAATGCTGTAATATATCGGCGGTTAAATTGACGACGTGTGTGACATAATGGTCAACATTCTTATATCACAATTAACTTTAATCAACAACAACTATAACTATTTATTATTATACTAAATAGCACAATAATTATGGCTGATATTTTTGTTGTTGGTTGCAAAAAGAGAAAGCCGTGTCTGGGAGATAGAAAGAGAGCGTCAGATTAAGAGTATATGTATGTATTTAGTAAATAGCCTTGTGATACACCATAACAAACGACCTTGCACAATTTCATTTAATTACAAACAATTAACAACAAAAATTTGTAATAAAAATAAAAACAAAATCATCACAATCGAAGAAACAAAAAGACTTTCATTAATTAATTGTTGATGTTTATAAATTTGTTTGAACGAATTAATAAATTATTGAACTATCTGTGATTGAATGTTTATAGTTATTTTTTTATTTTTTTTTTGCAGACACTATTAAACCGCTTTTGAACAAACTGAGGGAAATAGTTATAGATACAATTATAGTGTCAATTATGGAAAAAATTCCTATAAATAAAAAAATTTCTATAATAATTTTGGAAAAATTTCCTATAAACAGTAAATTTTGGAAAAATTCCCTACACATAGTCAATTTTGAAAAATTTCAATTTTCAAAAAATTTTCTATAAATTCAATTTTTGAAAAATTTCTATTTAAATAAATTTGCTATAAACAGTCAATTTTCAAAATATATCCTTTTAATTGTCAATTTTCGAAAAATTTCCTATAAATAGTCAATTTTCGAAAAATTTCCTATAAATAGTCAATTTTCGAAAAATTTCCTTAAAAAATCAATTTTCGAAAAATTTCCTACAATAGTTAATTTTTGAAAAATTTCCTATAAATAGTCAATTTTCGAAAAAATTCCTATAAATAGTCAATTTTCGAAAAATTTCCTATAAATAGTCAATTTTCGAAAAATTTTCTAAAAATAGTCAATTTTCGAAAAATTTCCTATAAATAGTCAATTTTCGAAAAATTTCCTATAAATAGTCAATTTTCGAAAAATTTCCTATAAATAGTCAATTTTCGAAAAATTTCCTATAAATAGTCAATTTTCGAAAAATTTCCTATAAATAGTCAATTTTCGAAAAATTTCCTATAAAAAGTCAATTTTCGAAAAATTTCCTATAAAAAGTCAATTTTCGACAAATTTCCTATAAAAAGTCAATTTTCGAAAAATTTCCTAAAAATAGTTAATTTCCAAAAAAAATTTCCTACAAATAGTAAATTTTCGACAAATTTTCTATTAATTGTCAATTTCCTATAAATAGTCAATTTTTAAAAAAAATTCCTATAAATAGTCAATTTTCGAAAATTTAAATAAATAGTCAATTTTCGAAAAATTTCCCATAAATAGTCAATTTTGGAAAAATTTCCTGCAAATAGTCAATTTTAGTAAAATTTCCTACAAATAGTCAATTTTCGAAAAATTTCCTATAGTCCAATTTTCGAAAATTTTCCTATAAAAAGTCAATTTTCGAAAAATTTGCTATAAAAAGTCAATTTTCGAAAAATTTCCTATAAAAATTCATTTTTCGAAAAATTTTCTATAAAAAGTCAATTTTTAAAAAATTTCCTAAAAATAGTCAATTTTCGAAAAATTTCTTATAAATAGTCGAAAAATTTCCTATAAATAGTCAATTTTCAAAAAATTTCCTATAAATAGTCAATTTTCGAAAATTTCCTATAAATAGTCAATTTTCGAAAAATTTCCTATAAATAGTCAATTTTCGAAAAATTTCCTATAAATAGTCAATTTTCGAAAAATTTCCTATAAATACTCAATTTTTTGAAAAATTTCCTATAAATAGTCAATTTTCGAAAAATTTCCTATAAATAGTAAATTTTCGAAAAATTTCCTATAAATAGTCAATTTTCGAAAAATTTCCTATAAATAGTCAATTTTCGAAAAATTTCCTATAAATAGTCAATTTTCGAAAAATTTCCTATAAATAGTCAATTTTCGAAAAATTTCCTATAAATAGTCAATTTTCGAAAAATTTCCTATAAAAAGTCAATTTTCGAAAAATTTCCTATAAATAGTCAATTTTTCGAAAAATTTCCTATAAATAGTCAATTTTCGAAAAATTTCCTATAAATAGTCAATTTTCGAAAAATTTCCTATAAATAGTCAATTTTCGAAAAATTTCCTATAAAAAGTGAATTTTCGACAAATTTCCTATAAAAAGTCAATTTTCGAAAAATTTCCTATAAATAGTCAATTTCCAAAAAAAAAATTCCTATAAATAGTAAATTTTCGACAAATTTTCTATTAATAGTCAATTTTCAAAAAATTTCCTATAAATAGTCAATTTTCAAAAAATTTCCTATAAATAGTCAATTTTCAAAAAATTTCCTATAAATAGTCAATTTTTAAAAAATTCCTATAGATAGCCAATTTTCGAAAAATTTCCTATAAATAGTCAATTTTCGAAAATTTTCCTATAAATAATCAATTTTCGAAAAATTTCCTATAAATAGTCAATTTTCGAAAATTTTCCTATAAAAAGTCAATTTTCGAAAAATTTCCTATATAAAGTCAATTTTTGAAAAATTTCCTATAAAAAGTCAATTTTCGAAAAATTTCCTATAAATAGTAAATTTTCGAAAAATTTCCTATAAATAGTAAATTTTCGAAAAATTTCCTATAAATAGTAAATTTTCGAAAAATTTCCTATAAATAGTCAATTTTCGAAAAATTTCCTATAAATAGTCAATTTTCGAAAAATTTCCTATAAATAGTCAATTTTCGAAAAATTTCGTATAAATAGTCAATTTTCGAAAAATTTCGTATAAATAGTAAATTTTCGAAAAATTTCCTAAAATTGTTAATTTTCGAAAAATTTCCTATAAATAGTCAAATTTCGAAAAATTTCGTAAAAATAATCAATTTTCGAAAAATTTTCTTATAAATAGTCATTATTTAAAAATTGTTGTTATTCCCCTGCCACGCAAATAAAGGCCAACGTTTTTCTGAAGTATATGCTACTATAATTTAACTAGCAAACCTAAAACTATTTCCCCAACTATAAGACTAATCTTGATTAATTTTCAAAAATAAATTGATACAAAGAAATATTTATGTAAAACATTTTTTTTTCTAAATCAAGTTCGAGGAGAAGGAGGTTCAGGAATAAATTATCAAATGTTGATTGAATGATCATCAATGAAAATCTTAACAATCAATTAAGTAGATTTTATTTGTTTCTTTTTTTAATTTTATAGGAGTATTTTAGCTATCAATTACTGTCGCAGACAATTATACGACACAATAATCAAAGTTGGAATGGATATGGTTATGGTTAGTCTTTCAGATCAGATATTTTTTTACGAAATGAGATGAGTAGCGATGGTATACCCCCAAATGACTAAACTACTATTTGGTAGCTGGACAGCAGATAATGAACAAAATTACTCACTAATGGACGACGGAATGAGTTTAGTGTGGCGTTGAGTCTGGACATATTATTTATTTAATTTTTTTACAACAAAAAGTTACAATTGTCAACAATTAATTTAAATTATTTATGAGACTGGGATTTAAAAATTTTTGTTTGTGGTTTCAATCATAAATTGTTAAATTTTAGTTTGAAGATATTTTTTCAGAAATTGACTATTTAAAGGAATTTTATAAAAATTTCCTTATTTTTAGGAAACTTCACCATCAATAGGAATTTGTGGAAAAAAATTTAAAATTTATTATTTTATGGAAAATTTCATTTTTTTTTTATTTATAGAAAATTTCCTTAAGTTTTTTATTAAAATTAAATTTTCTAAAATTTCTTTTTTTATAGAAAATTTTCTGAAATTCCTTTATTTTTAGAAAATATTCAAAAATTTCTTTTTTTTTAGGAAATTCTCTGAAATTTCTTTATTTTTGAAAATTTTCAGAAATTTCTTTATTTATAGGAAACTTTCTAAAATTTCTTTATTTTTAGGAAATTTTCTAGAATTTCTTTATTAATAGGAAATTTATAAGAAATTTTCTAAATTTCTTAATTTAAGGGAAATTTTCTAAATTTTTTTTATTTATAGGAAATTTTGTCAAATATTTTTATTTTTAGGAAATTTTCTAAAAAAAATTTTTTAAAGGAAATTTTTAAAAATTTCTTTATTTAGATAAAATTTTCAAAAATTTCTTTATTTAGAGGAAATTTTCTAAAATTTCTTTATTTAGAGGAAATTTTCTAAAATTTGTTTATTTATAAAAAATTTTCTTAAATTTCTTTATTTTTAGGAAATTTTCTAAAATTTCTTTATTTCTTTATTTTCTAAAATTTCTTTATTTATAGAAAATTTTCTAAAATTTCTTTATATGTAGGAAATTTTCTAAAATTTCTTTATTTTTAGGAAATTTTCTAAATATCTTCAATTATAGGAAATTTTCTAAAATTTGTTTATTTATAGGAAATTTTCTAAAATTTGTTTATTTATGGGAAATTTTCTAAAATTTCTTTATTTTTAGAAAATTTTCTAAAATTTCTTTATTTATAGGAAATTTTCTAAAATTTCTTTATTTATAGGAAATTTTCGAAAATTTCTTAATTTATAAAAAATTTAAAAATTTCTTTTTTTATATAAAATTTCTTTATTTTTAGGAAATTTGCTAAAATTTTTTATTTTTTATGAAATTTTCTAAAATTTCTTTATTTTTAGGAAATTCTCAAAAATTTCTTTATTTAAAGGAAATTTTCTTAAATTTCTTTATTTATAGGAAATTTTCAACAATTTCTTTTTTTTTAAGAAATTTTCAAAAATTTATTTTTTTAGGAAAGTTTCTAAAATTTCTTTATTTATAGGAAATTTTCGAAAATTTCTTAATTTATAGGAAATTTTCAAAATTTCTTAATTTATAGGATATTTTCAAAAATTTTTTTATTTAGAAGAAATTTTCTAAAATTTCTTAATTTATAGAAAATTTTCTAAAATTTCTTTATTTTTAGGAGATTTTCTAAAATTTCTTCATTTGTTGGAAATTTTCTAATATTACTTTATTTTTGGAAAATTTTCTAAAATTTCTTTTTTTTTAGGAAATTTTCTAAAATTTATTTATTTTTAGGAAATTTTCTAGATATCTTCAATTATAGGAAATTTTCTAAAATTTGTTTATTTATGGGAAATTTTCTAAAATTTGTTTAGTTATAGGAAATTTTCTAAAATTTTCAATATGTGATTACTCACATATTTAGCTCTATTATATAAAAAATTTCTTAATTCCATGATATTCATAACTTTTTTCGTTTTTCTCATTTTTTTTAGAAATTGTTTCGTTATTATTCTTTTTAAGTTTTGAAAAACATCGGCATTATCATTAAAGCCGATGATTTTTCAAAACAAAAAAAACCTTAGGAGTGTTTAAAATAAAATATGTATTAACTATTTCAGACAAAACTTATCCATAGTTCAACAAATAATATTTGTTTTAATTATAGAAAAGGTCCAATAGATATTAGGTTAGCAAAAGAAGACTAGAAACTCTTTAGAAGCTTCCTCCAAGAAGATTCTTTTGAAGCACTAGAAGCCAAGTATTTATGACATCAGTCACAATAAACAAAGAAATTTATACAACGGAGTGCCTACAAAAACGAGTTTTACAGTTTCTTAGACAAAACAGAGTTCCTACACATTTCTGGCCTGATTTAGCATTTTGTCTCTATGAAAATAAAAACGGGATTGTTTGACTTAATACAAATTTTATTCAGAACACTCTTTTACATGAAAGAAATTCATATAATATTTTGTAAAAAAAAAAACAGAATCAAACATTTGTTCTACATAAAAAAATAATTCAAGTGAAAAAATATCATCAGAAAAAAATACAAAATTCCAAAACATGTAGAGACTTTGTCGTCAAACAGCCAAACAAACATCCAACCAACCAACCGACATTATGTGATGCGGGACATTTTAAATTGATTTTAATGAATCTTAATTGATTGTAACTGTATGAGTCCTATATGTACACGAACAAGACTGTACATTTGCCATATGTGTGCGAGCACTGACTGACAAAAAATAAATGCACTATTCAAAATAACAAACGACAAATTTTGATACGCAAAATATTGAAAAAAATATTTTTAAAAAATTCGACAAATTTTTTGCAGTGTATAAGAGCAGAATACACATAAATAAAGAAATTTTAGAAAATTTCCTTTAAATGAAGAAATTTTATAAAATTTTTCTAAATAAAGAAATTTTAGAAAATTCCTAAAAATAAAGAAATTTTAGAAAATGTCCTATAAAAAAAAAAAGAAAAATTGAAAATTTCCTATAAATAAAGAAATTTTAAAAATTTTCTTATAAAAAAATAAATTTAAGAAAATTTCCTAAAATAAAGAAATTTTACAAAATTTCTTATAAATAAAGAAATTTTCGAAAATTTCCCTTAAATGAAGAAATTTAAGAAAATTTCCTATAAAAAAATAAATTTTAGAAAATTTTCTACAAATAAATAAATTTTAGAAATTTTCCTATAAATTAAGAAATTTTAGAAAATTTCCTAAAAATAAAAAAATTTTTGAAAATTTCCTATAAATTAAGAAATTGTAGAAAATTTCTTTTAAGTAAATTTTTAAAAAATTTCACTATAAATAAAGAAATTTTAGAAAATTTCTGAAAATAAAGAAATTTTAAAAAATATAAAATTTTTACAAAATTAACTATTTATAGGAAATATTTCGAAAATTAAACATTTATAGGAAATTTTTCGAAAATTTACTATTTATAGGAAATTTTTCAAAAATTGACTATTTATAGAAATTTTTTCGAAAATTTACTATTTATAGGAAATTTTTCGAAAATTTACTATTTATAGAAAATTTACTAATTAAATGAAATTTTTCGAAAATTTACTATTTATAGGAAATTTTTCGAAAATTTACTATTTATAGGAAATTTTTCCAAAATTTACTATTTATAGGAAATTTTTCGAAAATTGACTATTTATAGGAAATTTTTCGAAAATTGGCTATTTGTAGGAAATTTTTCGAAAATTGACTATTTGTAGGAAATTTTTCGAAAATTTACTATTTGTAGGAAATTTTTCGAAAATTGACTACTTATAGGAAATTTACTATAAACAAAGAAATTTTATAAAATTTCGTATAAACAAAATAATTTTAGAAAATTTCCTATAAATAAAGAAATTTTTAAAAATTTAATATAAATAAAGAAAATTTTAGAAAATTTCATAAATAAAGATATTTTAAAAAAATTTTCCTAAATAAGGAAATTTAAGAATATTTTCTTTAAATAAAGAAATTTCACTAAAACTTTCTTTACATAATTTTTTGAAAATTTTCCTATAAATTTTAATTTTTTCTAAAGGGTTTTCATTCCTGTTAAATAAATTTATTGAATACATTAATACCTCATTTTTATACATTTAAATCCTAAAATTTCCCGCATTTCCCATTCATTCAATAATTCAATGAATGCAAAAATATTACATATATAAAATTCCTTTAAGCACCCTGGAAAACAAATAATTACTTTTTCCCACCGCACCATAATTGAAGACTTGATGAAATTTTTCTCAAAAAAACTGATCATGCAACAACACTCGATGTTAGTACGATCGAGTATTTAGGGCGTTTTGGTTTCAAATATTTTTATGAAAAAAATGAAATTAAAACTCGTTCTACAAAATTTCTTGGTTTTTTGTCGTTTTAAAAGTCACAGGTTCGTTAATGCGGGTCAAAAGAAACAAATTTTAACTCACACGCAAGCCTTGATCTTCAATGGGATAATAATGATAGAATTTCATTGAATTTTTCTTTTATTTTTTGAGTTTATTTTGGTGGTGGTGAAGTGGGTTGTTAGGATTATTATAGAAATCGATAATATTTTGCATTTTATTGCCCCTATAATATGTTACGATTATGATATTTAGTATTGAAGGATATTATTGACTTTTTAACATCTCAAGGATATCAAAGATCAAGACATTAAGGGTGATGAGGTGGCATGGTGATGGGAAAGTTCAAGGGTCCTGAGGGTTAGAGAAAATACAAGATTTCCTTTTATTATTTCAAACTAATGATATGGGTGCAAAGCGAATTGTTTCATGGTTCAATTAAGGAGAAACATTATAAAGGATAACGTTTTAGAAAAATTAAGGAAATTTGTTCAAACTTTTCTATAGAAAAGTTGACGATAGGAAGACATTTCTATAAAAAAGTTGACGATAAGAAGACATTTCTATAGAAAAGTTGAAGATAGGAAGACATTTCTATAGAAAAGTTGAAGATAGGAAGACATTTATATAGAAAAGTTGACGATAGGAAGACATTTCAGTAGAAAAGTTGACGAAAAGAAGACATTTCTGTAGAAAAGTTGACTATAGAAAGACATTTCTATAGAGAAGTTGACGATCGGAAGACATTTCTATAGAAAAGTCGACGATAGAAAGAGATTTCTATAGAAAAGTTGACGATAGGAAGAGATTTCTATAGAAAAGTTGACGATAGGAAGACATTTCTATAGAAAAGTTGACGATAGGAAGACATTTCTATAGAAAAGTTGACGATAGGAAGACATTTCTATAGAAAAGTTGACGATAGGAAGACATTTCTATAGAAAAGTTGACGATAGGAAGACATTTCTATAGAAAAGTTGACGATAGGAAGACATTTCTATAGAAAAGTTGACGATAGGAAGACATTTCTATAGAAAAGTTGACGATAGGAAGACATTTCTATAGAAAAGTTGACGATAGGAAGACATTTCTATAGAAAAGTTGACGATAGGAAGACATTTCTATAGAAAAGTTGACGATAGGAAGACATTTCTATAGAAAAGTTGACGATAGGAAGACATTTCTATAGAAAAGTTGACGATAGGAAGACATTTCTGTAGAAAAGTTGACGATAGGAAGACATTTCTGTAGAAAAGTTGACGATAGGAAGACAATTCTATAGAAAAGTTGATGATAGGAAGACATTTCTATAGAAAAGTTGACGATAGGAAGACATTTCTATAGAAAAGTTGACGATAGGAAGACATTTCTATAGAAAAGTTGACGATAGGAAGACATTTCTATAGAAAAGTTGACGATAGAAAGACATTTCTATAGAAAAGTTGACGATAGGAAGACATTTTTATAGAAAAGTTGAAATATTCTAAAATTTCTTTACTTAAAGAAAAGTTGACGATAGGAAGACATTTTTATAGAAAAGTTGAAATATTCTAAAATTTCTTTACTTAAAGAAAATTTTATAAAATTTCTTTATTTCTATATTAGAAAAAAAAAATTAATAATAGCGAAAAATTTTATATACGGCAATTACTTCAAACGTTTTTAAAATCTTTTGAAGCACAAACTGTACACGATTTGATAAGGGGAAATGATTTCGAAACCACAATAACAAATAAGTTTTTAGTACAACTCATATGGAAAGTTATAAAATCTACTATTAGGATGGCACCTATCTTTTTTTTAAAGCAAAATTGCCATTTACCAAAATTAAATTCATTTAACCCTAAATTATGCTTTTAGCCCGTATTATTGAAAATTTGTAAGAGATAGTTACAGAAAATTTACTATGACATCAAAGAATTATTTGCCCATCTTATATTTTCTCCCCTAATGTACTGTTCCTTGAAGTTCTTAAGATTTTTATTATATTTTACGTAATTAGATAAAGTTATAGGGGCGATATAATGCGAAAAATGTTTAAGATAATTTTAAAACAATTGAATTTTCGCTAAATGTCTTTACCTTTAAATTTGACCTTTGAACTTTTGGAAAAATCATTTACAAGTTTTACAAAAATTCTTTGTGTCTTAATTAAGAATGAATGAAAAAGGCTTATCCAAAATTTTTACTCGGAAAACAACTTCCTGCTTCCATTAGAGTACAATATAATCCCTGAATGATGATCCACTACAAAAAAGCTTATTTAGGGATATGATTTCGGAAGTAATGAATTCCATAATAGTGAAATCCATAATATTTATATGACTGACTTAGATTAAGTTTAATATTCATATAAGAGCAGATTTGAAGGCTTTAGAAGATTAATATTAATCCCCTAATACTCCCATGATTCTACAAAGAACTCATTCACACTTAAGTACCACCCTATTTCCTATTCATGTGAATCTCAACGGAGAAAAAAAAAACTATCAACAATTCAGTGAAATAATTTCATGAAAACGAATCATAGATTCATTTCAATTAAGCATAAAGCACATGTGCCCCTTCTATAAAAAATTCTTGTAACTTCTTTTAAAATCAACTGAATAAGACAAGAATCCTATAAAGTACTTGCTAGTATAGTACTTTGTAATCTTTATCAAATACTGGTTCATACTATGTTATCACCGTCATCATTATTATCATAGTCATAGCCATCACCATCATTGACATTATGACTATTGACTATAATGTCCAGAAATGTTCAGTTCTTCTCGACAAACATCAAGATCGTCATAAGGGGTCGTTTGTTTTATTCTAAAGCGGGATCACTACAAATGACTGACGACTGACTAAAATGAATGAGTGGAAAAAAAAATAAACACAAATGCTGGACGTAAAGAACGACTGTCAAACTTGGCTACTGTTTCGCAGACGGGTAAACATAATGTTTAGAGGCCTGTTATTGGATAAGATTTCAATCAAAAAATACTTCCGTCGTTCTCTTTTCTACAGACAACTCTTTCTATCGTAATCTTTTCTACAGACAACTTTTAATATCTTCATCTTTATACCCTTCACCACCATAGGTGGAAAGGGTATTATAAGTTTGTGCTGATGTTTGTAACGCATAGAAATATTTGTCTTAGACCCACCTTTTAGTATACCAATAGACTTAGAATCACTTTCTGAGTCGATTTAGCGATGTCCGTCCGTCAGTCCGTCCGTCCGTCCGTCTGGCTGGCTGGACGGCTGGCTGGCTGGCTGTAAACCTTGTAATCAAACTACAGGTCGCACTTCTAAAGATAATTTGATGAAATTTGGCACAGATAATTTTTTTGATAATTTGACCATGGCTATTGAAATTGGTCAAAATCGGTCCATTATTTATGGTACCTCCCATAGGTCCCACTTCCCGGAATTGCTATATTTTCCACAAATATCAATATTTTTTCATGAAATTTAAAACAGATACTGCTTATGTAAACTTAAATCACTGTACCAAATTTCGTTGAAATCGGTCCACATTTGACCATAGCTCCCATACAAACTCTTCTTCAAAAATGCACTAAATGAGACAAAAAATCACTAAAACGTAACGTAAATCTAAAGATAATGACAATTTTGAGTTTATTTTTTGCATACATAATTTTTGTAACAACTGTAATCAATTTGCCAAATTTCGAGATAATCGGCCCACATTTGACCCTAGCTCTCATATAAGTCCAAATGACGGAAACAGGTTGAACATATACGTTTTGAGAAAATGTTTGTATGATGGCAAAATTTAGCAAATATTTGTCTTTATACAGGAAAAATAACACCTTTGACCTTAGTGATGAAGGGTATCGTATGGTCGGCTTGACCGACTATAGCGCTTTCTTACTTATTTTAATAGAAAACTCTTCCTATAGTCATAGAAAACTCTTCTTATCGTTAACTTTTCTATAGAAAACTCTTCTTATCGTTAACTTTTCTATAGAAAACTCTTCCTATCGTTAACTTTTATATAGAAAACTCTTCCTATCGTTAACTTTTCTATAGAAAACTCTTCCTATCGTTAACTTTTCTATAGAAAACTCTTCCTATAGTTAACTTTTCTATACAAAACTCATCCTATCGTTAACTTTTCTATAGAAATCTCTTCCTATCGTTAACTTTTCTATAGAAAACTCTTCCTATTGTTAACTTTTCTATAGAAAACTCTTCCTATCGTTAACTTTTCTATAGAAAACTCTTCCTATCGTTAACTTTTCTATAGAAAACTCTTCCTATCGTCAACTTTTCTAGAGAAAACTCTTCCTATCGTCAACTTTTCTAGAGAAAACTCTTCTTATCGTCAGCTTTTCTAGAGGAAAGTCTTCCTATCGTCAACTTTTCTAGAGAAAACTCTTTCTAGATATAACTCTTTCTATCGTTAAGTTTTCTACGGAAAACTCTTCCTATCGTTAACTTTTCGATAAAAAACTCTTCCTATCGTTAACTTTTCTATAGAAAACTCTTCCTATCGTTAACTTTTCTATAGAAAACTCTTCCTATCGTTAACTTTTCTTTTTCTTCCTGTCGTTAACTTTTCTTTTTCTTTCGTTAACTTTTCTATAGAAAACTCTTCCTATCGTTAACTTTTCTCTAGAAAACTCTAATATCGTTAACTTTTCTATAGAAAACTCTTCCTATCGTTAACTTTTCTCTAAAAAACTCTTCCTATCGTTAACTTTTCTTTAGAAAATTCTTCTTAACGTTAACTTTTCTATAGAAAACTCTTCTTATCGTTAACTTTTCTATAGAAAACTGTTCCTATCGTTAAGTTTTCTATAGAAAACTCTTCCTATCGTTAACTTTTCTATAGAAAACTCTTTCTATCGTTAACTTTTCTATAGAAAACTCTTTCTATCGTTAACTTTTCTATAGAAAACTCTTCCTATCGTTAACTTTTCTATAGAAAACTCTTCCTATCGTTAACTTTTCTATAGAAAACTCTTCCTATCGTTAACTTTTCTATAGAAAATTCTTCTTAGCGTTAACTTTTCTATAGAAAACTCTTCTTATCGTTAACTTTTCTATAGAAAACTTTTCCTGTCGTTAACTTTTCTATAGAAAACTCTTACTATTGTTAATTTTTCTATAGAAAACTCTTCCTAAAGTTAACTTTTCTATAGAAAACTCTTCCTATTGTCAATTTTTCTAAAGAAAACTCTTCCTATCGTTAACTTTTCTATAGAAAACTCCTACTCTTCCTGTCGTCATATTTTCTATAGAAAACTTTTAATATCGTCATCTTTTCTGTAGAAAACCATTCCTATCGCGCAAGGTTTTAAATTGTCAGGCCTTAAACTTATTTTCCTTTTGGGTTATTATAAACAATGTGAAGGTATTTTGTGGGTTGATTTCTGAAATTTTATGGATTTGTTTTTCGTTGATTTTATTCATTCAAACTTAGCGGACATTTTACTGATGCCCGTTCACATATCATAAGGGGGCACTCTATGATAATGCCCAAATAAACAAAAAAAAAACTTTATTGTGCTCTTATGGTTGTTAAAAATAACAAAAATATAAAATTATTTCTTTTTTTTTATTTTTCAAGAAGACAACAAAACTATTTGTTATTTTATGCGGGATTTTAAATTGATCTTAACGAAGCTTAATTGATTGTCTGTGTATTGGTGGATATACATATACAGCCCTCTATTCACACACATAGACAATTGTTCAAATTGTTCAAAAAAAAAGCCTGGGTATGTGAGCCAATATCTTGGACGGAATGTATGACTCTGACTGGCATAAAACTGTGCAAGTGATACTTAAAATCAGCCATTAAAATACGCCATGTTTGAATATATTTTTTCATTATTTATTTTATATGGAAAAAAATATACAAAAAACATTCTGATCGCTATGATCGTTGCTATAAAAATACATTTATTTAAAATTATTCAGTACTTTTACTGTCACCGAGTTCAATCGTTGATTGTCTATAGAAAAAAACAAAAAATATAAAACGACAAGTGAAAAATAGAGGAAAACTGAAATAGTTTGTCCAAAGATCATTTGAAAAATACAACGAAAAAATATAGAAATACATAATAACCATAAAACTCTTACGTTCAAATGTTTGTAAGATTTAGATTCAATGTATAGGAAATAGTTTGAATATTGTATTACTGAGTGTTCAAATGAAGTTACATAATATACATACATACTTATGTGAACAAAAGTATATCGTATTTAGAACAACCCATCCATCAATCCTTCTAACTATTAATTTATTTACTGACAATTTAAGGATATAAAGATTTTTCTAAATTTTATTATAAAGAATTAATTTTTCAGTTTAAAGGAAATTCTAAAAAAAAATTCAATTAAAAAGATTTTTCAATTTTGAAATTTTTAAATTTATAGTTGACAATACAAAGAGTTTTCTATAGAAAATTTAACGATAGGAAGAGTTTTCTATAGAAAAGTTAACGATAGGAAGAGTTTTCTATAGAAACGTTAACGATAGGAAGAGTTTTCTATAGAAAAGTTAACGATAGGAAGAGTTTTCTATAGAAAAGTTAACGATAGGAAGAGTTTTCTATAGAAAAGTTAACGATAGGAAGAGTTTTCTATAGAAAAGTTAACGATAGGAAGAGTTTTCTATAGAAAAGTTAACGATAGGAAGAGTTTTCTATAGAAAAGTTAACGATAGGAAGAGCTTTCTATAGAAAAGTTAACGATAGGAAGAGTTTTCAATATAAAAGTTAACGATAGGAAGAGTTTTCTATAGAAAAGTTAGCGATAGGAAGAGTTTTCTATAGAAAAGTTAGCGATAGGAAGAGTTTTCTATAGAAAAGTTAGCGACAGGAAGAGTTTTCTATAGAAAAGTAACGATAGGAAGAGTTTCCTATTAAAAAGTTAACAATAGGTAGAGTTTTCTATAGAAAAGTTAGCGATAGGAAGAATTTTCTATAGAAAAGTTAACGATAGAAAGTTTTCTATAGAAAAGTTAACGATAGGAAGAGTTTTCTATAGAAAAGTTAACGATAGGAAGAGTTTTCTATAGAAAAGTTAACGATAGGAAGAGTTTTCTATAGAAAAGTTAACGATAGGAAGAGTTTTCTATAGAAAAGTTAACGATAGGAAGAGTTTTCTATAGAAAAGTTAACGATAGGAAGAGTTTTCTATAGAAAAGTTAACGATAGGAAGAGTTTTCTATAGAAAAGTTAACGATAGGAAGAGTTTTTTATAGAAAAGTTAACGATAGGAAGAGTTTTCTATAGAAAAGTTAACGATAGGAAGAGTTTTCTATAGAAAAGTTAACGATGGGAAGAGTTTTCTATAGAAAAGTTAACGATAGGAAGAGTTTTCTATAGAAAAGTTAACGATAGGAAGAGTTTTCTATAGAAAAGTTAACGATAGGAAGAGTTTTCTATAGAAAAGTTAACGATAGGAAGAGTTTTCTATAGAAAAGTTAACGATAGGAAGAGTTTTCTATAGAAAAGTTAACGATAGGAAGAGTTTTCTATAGAAAAGTTAACGATAGGAAGAGTTTTCTATAGAAAAGTTAACGATAGGAAGAGTTTTCTATAGAAAAGTTAACGATAGGAAGAGTTTTCTATAGAAAAGTTAACGATAGGAAGAGTTTTCTATAGAAAAGTTAACGATAGGAAGAGTTTTCTATAGAAAAGTTAACGATAGGAAGAGTTTTCTATAGAAAAGTTAACGATAGGAAGAGTTTTCTATAGAAAAGTTAACGATAGGAAGAGTTTTCTATAGAAAAGTTAACGATAGGAAGAGTTTTCTATAGAAAAGTTAACGATAGGAAGAGTTTTCTATAGAAAAGTTAACGATAGGAAGAGTTTTCTATAGCAAAGTTAACGATAGAAAGAGTTTTCTATAGAAAAGTTAACGATAGGAAGAGCTTTCTATAGAAGAGTTAACTATAGCAAGAGTTCTCTTTATTCCAAGGAAATTTTGTTTATTTATAGAAAGTTTATATTTATAGATGTCATTTTTATTTTTTTTTTTTTCAAATTCTATCGAATTGCAAATGACTAGTTTATTAACATTATGAAGATCTGAATCATCAAAAATATTCACTCAACATTTGTTCTCATGTGGGACACGTGTTGTCTGCTGACATACCAGTACTCAACATTTTCAATACTTTTAAGAGCATTGCAATTTCCACCACCCAAACCAGACTAAAGTTATGAGTCCTTAAAAAATATTTTTCACTTAACATAGACTTAAAGCAGGACCCTTTACCTTTAACATTTTGGGGGTTAATTTTCTTTCTATTCTTGAGTTTTGTATTTGCGATCACTTTGGTTTTATTAGCGCGTGTCACGCTTCTACTCTTGTCCCTTTTGATCACAACTTTTGTTTCTGTTTCGTTATGCTGGTACCGAGTTTTGGTGCACTTTTTCTGGACACAATTTAAATAAATTTTCTTATTTTCAAATAAAGGGTAAAACGATGCTTTTCTCACTTTTGTCGTACGCTTGCGTGAAATATGGGCTTTTGAATAAATACCTTTGATGTTCGGATTTCTTTGGCGATCTTTAATAGGGGCAAGGCAATTTTGGAATAAAAGGAAAGATTTTGACAACAAATAAAAATAAAATATTAATTAAAATTATTTATTTAAATTATTAGATTAGTTCTAGATATTTGTTTCAATGAACATGAATCTTTGACCTTTGCATAAATCTGTGACGCAAGACCTTTTTCTCTAACCGAATATGTCTTGTCAGAATCTGTACGAGCATTAGAAAGATCACTGCATTTCCATCAGCTACAAGAACATAACTGATCTCGTGTAATGTCCTCACAACAACGCGGATTAAGCCTCAGGATTCTGTCTTAGCAAATTCAAATCAACAGATATTTCCACTTGATGGCTCTGCAGTTTAGCGTCCAGGCGACATGAAGACCTTATACAATATATCAAGAGCGCTGCGTGACGAACCTACATCCACCAACAGTCCTATCTAGAGTACCACAATATAATAAGTAAAGGACGCCATTAAAAGCCTTAAACGCAGCAAGGCCCCGGGTAATGTCAATATCTCAGCAGAGTCGCTTTTATTTTATATTGAAGGATCGGCGAGACGGTGACACACATTTGAACGTAAAATATGGGAAGAAAGGGTGACTTTAAAGACTGCAATAACTACAATACCTAGCAAAATACGAAGTAAAATAATATTGAACAGAATATATGACGAATTTTCCTCCACATTCCGCGAAAAACAGTTTGGGCTAAGAGAGAACCGTTCTTGTATCGATCTAAATAACACAGTAAAAATAGTAGAAGCTATCTGTGGAGAATTTTAGAAAATCGTAACATGCTACCGAAAATTCTCAACTTAATTCGGGCAATGTACGCGGATTTTAAATGTCGAGTCCTATACAAGGAAAAATTATCAAATCCGTTCGAAGTCAGTACTGGAGTAAGGCAAGGATGTATCTTGTCACCTATACTTTTTATCCTTGTCATCGACAATATAATGCGCACGGCTCTGAATGGTAGGCGTGGCATCCCATGGTGCCCTTTAAACAACTCAAGGACTTGGAATATGTTGATGACGTATGTCTTCTAAGCCAAAGCTCAGGCCACCTTCAAGAACATACTGTTGAATATTGGGTAGTTAGGCTGGAAATCAATATTTCCAAGACATAATTTTGGCTGGAGGTTATGGCGCAAGCCCGTTAACACACATCAATGTTGATAACGAGGTTATTGGAAGTGTAGGTACCCTAAATTATTTTCTAAGTTTGGTATCTACAAAAAGTAGCACCGACTAGCATATTGAAATAAAAAGGCAAAATCTGCAGTCGACATTCTCCGAGCTATCTGGAAATCTCGGCAAATATCAACAATAACTAAGTTACGAATATACAACTCGAATATCAAGTCCATCCCGTATTACGGCTGCGAAACTTGAAAACGCACAAATGCCATCGAAAAGTGCCTGCAAACCTTTACAAACAAATGCTTGCGGCAAATCCGCTTCGAAGGCTAAAGCGCTTGCTCGACAAGCACTTCGTTGGAATCCACAGAGAAGAGGCCGTCGTGTTGGTGCACCTGCTAAAACGTCAATTGATGTGGAGTTGCAAGCAGCAAGCTATTCATATAATGACGTATGCCTAACGTCTCGAAATTGAGTCCGATATAAAAGGATGGTTGAGGCCCTATGCTCTCAAGGATAACAAAAGAACAAATGTTTTTTTTGTTTAGATCCAGTGCCCGGGGGTGGCCCCTACTTATGCAATGCATTGTGTTTGAACTATGGGAGGGGGGATAGGTGGATTAGAAGGGTAGGTGGAGTAGTGTTTGTGGACATTTGATTTGAACTTATGTAAAACTGACTGGAAATACTTTCCATATACGAACTGTACTGATAAAGAACGAATTGTCTCTGTAGTGTGTTGCTATGTCTAATAGCCAATCGACTACGAAGGGATGAGCTCTAACAGATAGACGTGTATTGCGTAAGAAAGTTCGAGTATCGGGAACGAGTTACCTGATTTCGTCAGAGCACATTCTAAAGTAGTAACGATAGAACTGTGTGACGCAACTTACATTGTGACGGTGCTCCAGTGGATCAATAGAGTTGGATACCCTACTGTCACCGATGAGCAGTTTCGCTCTCTCCTGTAGTCGGTCAAGAAGCTCCAAAAAATATTTACACAATTTTTTCTAATGTAATTTTTTGCTGCATATCATTAAGCAATCACCAAGAACAACAATCTTTGGAAAAAATATGCAAGAACTTCAAAACTACACCTTGAACATTTTATTATTATGACTTTAACTAGCTGACCCGGTCCGCGTTGCTAAGCCTAAGGAAACATTAGATATAGAAAGATGTCATTGGTGGTGCATTATGAAAATTAAATTTTGCAGCGCATCTCCGCCCGCAGATTGAAAATTAAAAATCACAGTGTCACCCGCCTGGATATTCTAAAGATTCCCTGAAAATTTCATCAAAATTGGCCCAGCCGTTTTGGAGTCTATACGTTACATACTTAAACACATCCATTTTTATATAAAGACTGCCTCGATTGAAATTGATACTTAGATTTTGGTCAATAAAATTAAAACGTTCAGTTTAATTTTAAAGGATTAAAGCTTTTATTAATTCATGGTATCTTCCAATTCTTAAAATATACATATTAAGAAATTAAAGCATTTCCATAAATACTCTCACTTTTCGCTTAACACCTTTCATTATGTTTTGTACACTTCATTCATTTACTGTAGCATACGATTTTCGCCACATAAAGAGTGTTCTAAAAAAATATGCATTTACTATTTTAGACAAAATTTATCCATAGTGCAAGAAATAATTTATTTTTTGATCAAGTTAGTTTCTATAGATATGTCAGATACTATTATTTTAGAAATTATTAATTTTCAATAGTTATTTTAATTAAAATGGACTGCGAAAAAAAAGTTCGTGAAAATATAATTAAAACTTTTCAAAAAAATCCGTCATGGACTTTTAAAAAAATAGCTAAAAATTTGAAAGTTGACCCTCGAACGGTTTCTAATGCCATCAGACGGTATAAGGAAAACCTGAGCATTGAAAGAAAACCTGGATCAGGGAGGAAAAAAGGTCCTACAGATATTGGTAAGGCAAAAGAAGTCGAGCGACTCTTTCGAAGAGCGCCTAACACTTCTTTAAGAAAAGCAGCTCGTACGGTGAAATGTTCTACGAATTTTGCACATAGAGTCAAAGCTTATGCTGGACTGAAGACATACAAAGTCCAAAAGGTTCCAGATCGCAATGCTATAAAGAACTTAGAAGCAAAAAAACGAGCGAAAAAATTGAAGTCTGATTTTATAAAAAAATACACCTGTTGTGTGATGGATGATGAAACATACGTACTGGCAGACTTTTCTCAACTTCCTGGTCAAGATTTTTATGTTGCTGATAAACGTGGCAATGTTCGGCAAGAGTTTCGCACAAAAAAACAAACAAAATTCAATAAGAAGTTTCTCGTGTGGCAAGCTATTTGCAGTTGTGGCAAAAGAAGTAAAGTATTTGTGGCACCTGGCACAATAAACACAGAAATTTATATAAAGGAGTGCCTACAAAAACGGTTGTTACCCTTTTTAAGAGAGCACAGAGTGACTACATTTTTTTGGCCCGATTTGACATCATGCCATTATGGAAAAAAGGCACTTGAGTGGTACTCAAAGAATAATGTCATTTTTGTACCACGAGAGGCAAATCCACCTAACTGTCCAGAACTTCGGCCTGTGGAAAGGTATTGGGCTCTGGTAAAAAAGGAATTGAAGAACACAGGAAAGATTTCCAAGAACATGTCCGATTTTAAGCGCAGGTGGATCACATGCTCCAAAAAGGTATCAGAAGCAACTGTAAAATCTTTAATGGGAGGGTTTCCGAAAAAAGTCGATAATTTTGCAAAACCCGAGTACTAAGTAAACATTTTAATGCTAAATGATTTCGTATAATATGTCATTATATTTGCGTATTTTGTAGAGTTTTTATATTAAAAGGTTTGATTTTTATTTAAGAAAATCCAACTACAAATTTTATTTAGAGCACTCTTTATTTTGAAACTCTCTTTCGTTTTTGCACACCCGTTTAGTATTCTTCAATGATATTTTCATTAATACCCAATATTTTTCAATTGGGCGAAACTCTGGACAGTTAGGGGGGTTACAGTATTTAGGAACATAATTTATATTATTTCCGGTTTTTATTCTACGGTTTTATGGAATAGTGGCTAGATCTGGCCAAAATAGTACAGGCATGTTGTGCTGTTGTATTATTTCTTTTAACGGCCCTTCCAAACAATTTTCAATATAAGTGTTTGAATTTATAGTTCCTTTAATGACGATTTATTTGCTTCTGCGGCCGCATTACAAATGGCCTGACAAACGATGTATTGCTTGGGAAATTTACTATACTTGGTTTAAGTAAATTTAGCACTGACACCCCCTTTTTTGAATGCTGTACAAAATTCCTTACCAGGTAACTGATTAAAGTTTGCTTTGCAGTAAGTCTCATCATCTATTACGATACATTGAAACTTTGTTAAATTATGCAAGTAAAGTTTTCTTGCTCTTCGTCTGGTCACTTTTTCTTTAAATGCGGATCGATCAGGCACTTTTTGAACTTCATGTTATACAATTTTTTAACTTTTTAAACGAAAGATTTTGAAGCACCAGTTTTTCTGGCCATACCTCTATTGGAAGTGGTAGGGTTTCGAACAAAATTAAGTTGTATGGTTTTACCAATTTTTTATTTCGCGGAGCAGATTTGCCACCACTTATTGGCTCTCTTTGGATTCCCAACCCTTTCTTGTAGCGACCTATTACCCTTTTGACCGTGATTTCTGACGTTCCTACTTCTCGTGCTATTTTGCTATACGTTTTTTCTCTAACAATTTCTTCTTTAGACGTCACTTTTTACTTTCAGCTTTTTTCGGTTAACGTTTCCACGTATGTTTTTACCATATATCTAGAAAATTTTTAATTATGTTTTTAATTTCTAATATCAAGGGTTGCTGAATTATTTGCAAAAATTGAAGTACCAATTTTAATCGAGACAGTCTTTAGTGACGATAGTAAAGTTTGACACAACACGCGGTTGCAAAGCTTTAAATTTTCGGACCATAGAAGGTAAAAGTAATTGGATCAGCTAGAATGTAATATCTTTTATATCGCTTTAGACATTCCAGAAACATGAATGCTTCTTTGGACACTTGAACCATTTGGTTAGTCCAACGATCATCAAAATTAATTCTTATGCCCAATCTGATTCTTGAATATTAACATTTCCAACAATACCTTTTTTTAATATCCTTATAAATCAAAAGCCTTTTGCCACTACTGAACTCAACATTAAAGTCAATTTAAGTAATAAAACCAATTTTCACATAACATTAAAGGATAATTTTCCCAGGATCTGTTAAATATGCTGGCATGTTACTGCTGTCAACAGGCGGCGAAATGTTATTTAAAAACATTTGCAAGAATGCAGGAAGTACAATAAGAACGGATCCCAGTCCGAACAGAGTTCAGTTCGAACACAAGACTCTCACGAGCCAGCATAACAGTTGTTTAACAAACAAACAACAACAAATACTGAACACATACTTACTTATACATGCTAACATTTAGTACTCTCTCTGTCTCTTCCATTCACATGATCAACCTTCTCTTTCTCGAGTAAAAATTCGTGGTTGTTTAACATTTGAAATCAACAACAACAACATAACGGTTTCGTCATAAAGCGGCCATTACTAAATTCTGATTGGTGGAAATAAATTGGAAAACATAAACGAAATAAATTGGGTATAAAAAGACAATCATCACCGTTTGCGGATTCAATTAAGGGCCTCGTGTTCAACGTAGAACAACGTCCGTCGTACACGTATTGTCGTTAATTTTCGAAAAGAAACAATTTTTAAAAATATTAAAACTTTTACAAAAAATCAAAAGTTATTGCAAAATGTAAAAAAATTGTGAATGTGAAATACAGAAAAAAAAACTTAAATAACTTACAGGAATTTTTTTTTTAAATTCTGTAAGAAGATAAAAAACCCAAATTGTTTTGAGGCAGAGGATTTTGAGTAATTGTGAAAAATTTATTTGCGTTGAGAATTTAATGCAATTAATTAATTTAAAATTAGCAACAAGTTGTGTGCGCCAATATCATCAATTTAATTAATTGAATTTGATTTAATTTTTACGCGCGTTGCCATTGATTAAAACAAGAATGAATGGATTAAGTTACAAACGAGCAAAAAGAAAAACATAATTTAAATTAAACCAAAACGAATTAAAAACAATTAAATTAAAAATTCTTAAATAAACGTGAGAAAAAATTTATTAAAAATATTGTTTTTTTTTAGAAACAAATAGACAAAACAATTAAAAGAATAAAGTTCCTATTTTGCAATAAAAAATTTTGTATGTGAATAGTGTCTCTTAAAAATGGAGCATTCAGCCTTTGAAGATGGAATATTTAGTGATTTTGCTGGACCCTTAAGTCCTTTGGATGGTAAACCCTTGACACCTACATCGGCCGCCATGACTTCTGTTTCCCATGGCATGCATTCTGTCATGCTGAGTATGGCTCCCGGAGCCACAGTTATGCATCAGAGTAATAATCCAGATTTATGTACTCAACGTTTACCGGATTGTCAAACTTTACTATCAGCCGGTTCGCCTAAAATGGATCCTTATAAATCCTCTACTCCTGACTATGAGACAAAAATGGAATATGTCTCAAAAATGGGATGTTACTCGCCTACCCAAAAATATGAATATCTAACTGGTAACACAAATGTTAGTGGTCAAAAGCTGGAACACCATCAGCAATATTCTCCTCCACCTCCTGGCTCCAATGGTTTGCAGCAACATCATCATAAATTACAAATGTCCGGCCATCATCATCAGCAGCATCATCAGCCGTCACCAGCCTCACATCTACATCACCAACATCCCAATCATCATTCACCCAGTGCCATGTTAAGTGATTATCATCATCATCATCATGCCCTGCACAATAATGGCAAATTGGAATATGATCCCCAGCATCATCATCATCAACAGCAGCAACATATTGCTCATATCTATGGCAGTCCTCATCATAACTCCCATCATGGCCATGAACTTATTAACGGTTCTAATGAGCAACAACATAGCATGGCCTTAGCAACAAATGGCCTAATCAGCACCAGCAGCACTGCATCTGTAGCAAGTACCAATACCGACGGGGGTCTCTTGCAACCCTCCCCATTGGGCAATGGCGGTGTTGGAGGTCCTTCTGTCATCTCTTCGACTCCCAATTCAAATACCAATAGTTTATCGTCGTCTTCATCGTCATCGAATAATCTTAACCCATCACCCACTGGTGGCCTAACGAATGGCATGAAACTTAATAATAAAGGTAAACATGATGACATTTGTTCGCCCCCCATGGCCGATGTTAGCGCAAATGGTGTCAATTCCGTGGGCAGCAATAATTCCTCAACGAGCAATAATAATAATAATAGCAATAATACACCACCAGCTGTTAAGAAAACCGATAAGAAGAAGGGTGATCCCAATGGCATTAAAAAGAAGAAAACAAGGTAAGGAGAGTTTAATTTTAGGATATTCAAAAGAAAGTTGATAGGGATAATTTGGAAATTACATAAATATATTTAATTGAATTCTTGTTCAAATTATTTTTTTCCACATAATTTCTTTATTTTCTATTAAAACTTTTTTGTAATATTTTCTTGTGACTCAAGTTTAAAGATAATTTTGAATTCAAGATCTTTGCTTTGAATCTTAAAACACTTTTCGTTATACCTTTAAAAACCACTTCGTTCTTCCAAGAAATCTTTTCTTTCAAATTTGAAAAAGTCTAAACTATAACGATTGATTGGTAATATCGCAGAAGTGGCAGTTCTTGGTCGGAGTCCTTAGATTTTCGAGTCGTTCCGGTACGATGAACCGACAGACGTGGAGACGTATCAGAGCTAAAATGTCTTGGTTATATTCGATAGTGTCACGTCTCCTGTTTGAGATTAAACCCCAAGAAATCTTTTCTTTCAAGGAACTTTAAAGATGTTCAAACTATAACAAGTGATCATTTTTCATTAAACTTATATGTATCAGGAGCTTGGAAGAAACCCCCTTATGAAGTTTAAACAGTGACAATTACTCTTTCTTAGAAGACGATTCCAGAGCTGAAATGTCTTAACTTAATTCGATAGTCTCACTTCTCCTATTTGAGATGAAATGCCAAGAAATCTTTTTTTTTCAAGAAACTAAAGAAACTTAGAAGCAGTTTCAGAGCTGAAATGTCTTGGTTTCATTCGATAGTGCCGCGTCTCCTATTTAAGATGAAATCCCAAGAAATGTTTTCTTTTTAGGAATTTTGAAGAAGTTTAAACTATAACGATTGATCACTCTTCATTTAACTTACAGCAGGAATTTGGAAGTAGAACCCTTAGAAAGTTAAAACAGTGGCAATTACTTCTTTTCTTAGAAGCGGTTTCAGAGCTGAAATTCCGATAGTGTCATTCGATAGTGTCACGTCTCCTATTTGAGATGAAATCTCAAGAAATCTTTTCTTTCAAGTAACTTTGAAGAAGTTTAAACTATAACGAGTGCTCATTTTTCATTAAACTTATATGTATCAGGAGTTTGGAAGAAACCCCCTTAAGAAGTTTAAACAGTGACAATTATTCTTTTTTTTAGAAGGCGATTCCAGAGCTGAAATGTCTTAACTTAATTCGATCTTTTTTTCAAACTTTAAGAAGTTCAAACTATAACGAGTGATCATTCTTTATTAAACTTACAGCAGGAATTTGGAAGTAGAACCCTTAGAAAGTTTAAACAGTGGCAATTACTTTCTTTCTTAGAAGCAGTTTCAGAGCTGTCTTGTTTTCATTAGATAGTGTCACATCTCCTATTTCAGATGAAATCCCAAGAATTTGTTTCTTTTTAGGAATTTTGAAGAAGTTGAAACTATAACGATTGATCATTCTTCAATAAACTTACAGCAGGAATTTGGAAGGAGAACCCTTAAGAACCCTTTCTTAGAAGCGGTTTCGGAGCTGAAATGTCTCGGTTTCATTCCATAGTGTCACGTCTGCTATTTGAAGAAGTTTAAGCTATAACGCTTGATCATTCTTAATTAAACTTATAGCAGGCGTTAAGAAAGGAACTTCTTAAGAAGTTTAAACAGTGACACATACTTCCTCTCTTAGAATGCGATTTCAGAGCTAGAATGTCTTGGTTTCATTCGGTAATGTCACGTCTCCTATTTAAGATGATTTAGATCTTTTAGATCTTAAAGCTTTTAAAAGTACTTAGTTCATGTAAGGGATCTTCTCTTTAAAGTTAACCTTTTCTAACAAGATACTTATAGGAGGAATCGCCGTGTCGTTTGATCATACACTACAACTGTGGAACATTCTTCATTAAACCTTTTACAGGAGTTTAGAAGCGGGAACCTAGAAGAAGTTTAATGAATAATGATCACTTAGTCATCTTTCAAACGAAAGATTCGGAGTATAAACCCTGAATTTAACTATTAATATTACTTCCTTCCTTTTGGACGGTTGGTCATACATTCGGCGTAGAAGTTCTGAAATAAACTAAAAATATCACTTTCTTCCGGGCTGGTCATACATTACAACTGTTGCTCATTCGTAATTGAACTTTCAATAGAATTTAAGATTGAGGAACCCCGAAGAAGTTTGAACAATAACGATCACTTTCTTCTCATTAAAGTTAATCCATTCTAACCAAGGATTAGATGTAGGAATCCTGACAAAGTTTAAACTATAAAGAGCACTTCCTCCTGCCGTGACCGTTAGTCATACAATACAATTGTTGATCATTCTTCATTAAACTTATAACAGGAATTAAGAAAGAGGAATCCGAAAGTTTTCAGGTTAATTTAACTTCTAAAAGTATTTTAGTAGAAGTAACTTTGAAGACGTTTAAACAATGACTATCTATTTTTTCGGAAGCGGTAATCACATCTCTGAAGGAAATAAGATAATAACATGGCGATCACTTGCTTCCGTCGGAAGCGATGATCACATCTCTTAAAGACCTTAACTCTTCTCCTTAAACACGACTTTTTGTACTTTTTGAAGATCTTAAGCTTCGGGCTGGATTTTTAATACTTTCTAAATCACTTTCCTTTTCCTAGGGATATTGGTATCAACGATCTTCTCACTCAAGTATTGCTTCAACAACTTGCTATCCTGTTATTAAAGGAGAAACAATGCAGAAGTTTATTTAATGACGATCAGTTTTTCATGTCAGAAAGCTTATTAACAGAAGGATCAATAATGATGATCACTAGCTCCCGTATCTAAAGGAAATAACTTGTGTCAAGACCTTAACTCTTCTCCTTAATCAAGAATTTTGTAAATTTGTATTGTCTAAGGGTTCGGGTATTGTTCACAATTTTAAAATCACTTGGCTTTTCGAAGAGAAATTGGTATCAACGATCTTCTCACCCAAGTATTACTTAAACCATTTTCAAATCTGTTATTGAATAAGAAACAATGCATAAGTTTAATTAATGACGATCACTTTTTACTGTCGGAACGCCTACTAACAGAAGGATGACGATCACTTCATCCAGTCGCACATAAGAGATAACCAGACCTTAACTGTCCTTCTTAAAATAAACTTTTTGAAATTCATTAGCAATTTCTTTTAATGAAGGATCAATAATGACGATCACTTCATCCAGTCGCAGCGGCTGATCTAGTCTATAACTACATAAGAGATAACCAGACCTTAACTGTCCTCCTTAAAGTAAACTTTTTGAAATTCTTTAGCAATTTCTTTTAATGACTTAATTTTTCAAGAGGTAATGGTATCAGCGATCTTCACACTCAAGTAATACTCCAAAGAATTTCTAATCATTTCCCTCTGATCACTTTCACCTGATGTTTGATATCCATTTGCACTAAAAACCCTTTAGCCTTTCCATGAATCTAATCTCTTAAAACATATATTTACCCGATTTTTGCAGATTTTTAAAATGTGTCATTCTTTTTCTTCATTCCAGAACCACCTTTACAGCCTATCAATTGGAAGAACTGGAACGCGCCTTTGAAAGAGCTCCCTACCCTGATGTGTTTGCCCGCGAAGAGTTAGCTATTAAACTGAATCTAAGTGAATCAAGAGTACAAGTCTGGTTTCAGAATCGCCGAGCCAAATGGCGTAAACATGAGCCGCCACGTAAGACTGGTTACATCAAAACAAGTACTCCGCCCAATTCCACATTGAACACAACATTGGCAGCGCCGTTTGCCACCTTCCCACAAACGACAACCGTCACACCGCCCGGCAGTATGGATAGCTGGACAAGCTATCAGCCACCCTACGAGTTAAGTCCCCAATTTAGTTTACTTTCACCGGCTGCTAGTCCCTATGGTACATACACCAGTCAATATGGCACCTATGTCCACGAATCTCAAATCTTTCCTATGCGTCATTTTGAATATGGCTCACCGTCACGTGTTGAAATGTCTGCGGGAGCGGGTGGTTCAGATGAGGCACAAAAGCTGCATAGCCACGATGGCTCAACGTATATGGGTCAGTCGCCCATGATGGCTGAGGATAATGTGAGTGCGGCTCATATGCAAGATGTGAATGCTGTGCAATTGGTGCATCAACAAAATGGTGGCGAACCCAAATACCTAAGCGTGGCAGCTGGAGGTGTCTCAGCTTCGATAAGCTCTTTAGAGGAAAATGGTTCAATTGTTTGTCATTTAAGTCGTGATCCTCAACAGCAAACGGTGCAAACGTCTCAACAGCAACAACAACAGGCGCATGATAATGGTGTTTCCGTTTTGAAGCAACATAACTATACTAATGTGGCTACACCCACGGCAAGTGAAGATGAGACAGGTTTGCACATAAAAAGTGAAGATGCCTCGTCGCCTTCACATCATCAGCAGCAGCAACAACAGAATGGTTCGGTAACTCATAGTTATGTGTTGCCTCCTTTTTTGCATTAAAAGAAATGCTTGCACATCAGAGAAATCCATTTATGGGTAATAGCCAAAATGTTATAGAAATACGCAAGAAATGGCAACAGCGAAAGCAACAGCAACAGGAAATGAATTCAAAGTTTAAACATTTCCGTCGGCCTTTATGAAAGGGAAGTGAATTTAAATTTTAGGTTTTTCCACTGGCCATTTTTAGAGGAAGAAAAAAATCTAGGAACGAATTGTGATATTCTGTACAAATCAAAATTTGAGGTTTTTAAGAAAATCGTGTTGCCTACTTTGGGGAAGTTTAAAAGTTTTTGTTACAATCAAGTGTTACATACTTTTAGGATGTAAGAGAAAATATATATAGCGTTCAATTGTTACATATCTTAAAGAGCTTTCAGTGAAAGTTTATTGAAATCTATTAAATTACCGAAAAACATAACTTTATTTAGATTTTTAAATACACGAGAAACTAACATAAGAGGAAGGCCTTTAATATATCGGGATTCGAGAAAACAAATCAAAATTTAACATCGAAAATGGGTTTATTGCTTTTCCAAATATTCTCCATGAACACGAAAAACTTTTGTCTATTCCAATTTCTAAAACATGTTTAAAGAACGCAGTTTTTATAGTTGTCGAAAAACGTTGAGAACGCATATTAGTTTTAAGCTCGGGAAAAAATTAAGTAATTGGTTGCCAAATCAGGTCAATACAGTAAATACTTAATCGAATCGATGTTTTAATTGCTCAAAAAGGCCCTTCGCCGAACCGATCGGTGCGTGCTCGCATTGCATTTTTTGGCGTTTGATTTTTCATATACCTTCTGGCTTCGTTTAACGTTCCACTAATAGTACAATTGGGGCATGTCCAGTTCTTCACAGCCCAAATGACTTTTATTGGGTCTTGCTCGTCTTGGACGTTCTATAGTATCGATTTATAGCAAAGGTTGACCGTTCTATGTTGCACCATTGGTACAATTGAGACTGGTCCAGTTTTTCGGTTAAAAAAGACGATCGTTTACTTCTAATCACTTCGATCCCGATTGAATTTTATTGGGGTTTACTCATCTTAGAAGACCTACACAGTCAAATATTGTTTAGATCCACAATTCCTCACCTGTCACGATGTCATGTACACGTTGACAAGAGCCTTCTCTTGAGCGATTGCCAAATTAAGATCCAACGCTTAGGAAGGTTAAGCGCTGTGTTCGTCTTTAGTGCACTAATTAAAATATAAATTAAATGACACCCTACAGGTATGCAACACGATTTTTTACCTTTCAGGAGCCTAATTACCTAATCAATCGAAATCTATGATAATTCAGAAACATAGATATGTGTAGCATATTTTTAGGATACTTTTAATAATTTCTAACTTATACAGTCCAATAATGAATAGCAATTCCCGGTTATTTATACACTTTTTCCTGTTCTCCGTATAAAATCTTAAGTAAAAAATTTTCCCCTTTAAAAAAAAAAACTTCGAAAATGTAAAAAAAATAATAAAATTTTCAATTGAAATTCCATTTCACATAAAAATATCGAGCCCTTAGATTTAAATAATCGTAAGCGACATTCCGTTAAATATCTCTTAAACTTATAGAGATAGCGTAGTACAGTTAGCATATTTTTCTTTCTTTCTTAAGTAGTTTTCAAATGTGTAAAAATCTTCTCGATAGGTTCATATTTACGAAAGTTATACGGACCAATAGGTTTTACATATAATGGTGCTCAACTTTGCCTCAGTGTAGAGGCCACTGTCCTAAAAATAGACATGTTTTTAAAAATGGGTTAAAAACTCCAACTATCTATTGGCCGATTTCTGCATATTGCGCCACAATCCGCCCAGTAGCTTAAAAGTTATTGAAGTAAAACTTAAAAAAACTTGACATACAATACTTTAGAGGCACTGTCCTAAAAATAGAGATGTTTTAAAAAATTGGTCTAAAACTCCAACTACCTATTGGCCGATTTCTGCATATTGCGCCACAATCCGCCCAGCAGCTTAAACGTTATTGAAGTAAAACTAAAAAACTTCACATACAATACTTTGCGCCATAACTTCTAAACCATTTGGAAAAAAATTAATTAGTTTGTCGAAAGTAGCAAACTAACAAAGAACAAAAATATTATGCACCAAAACATTCCCCGTTTTTGTTTAATTAAGATTTTTTGTCGCTTACGATCAATATTTTCCGTGTCGCTTGCGATCATTTTAATCTACGAGTAAGGGCTCGATATGCTCCCTCTCTTCATAATGGGGGAATAAATTTATCGGGAAAATAAGCTCACGGGGAATTGAGTACATCAGGAAAGTTTGCTACATTTTATACTTATTTGTCAAAAGATGCAACAGAATTTATTTTGAACCTCCCTAAGGTATGCTACACAATATTTACCAAAGGGTCTGTGTTGTTGATCAATATCGAATGTGGTGATTTAGCTCCAAGTTTTGATTAATAATGAAGTTCTTAATTCGTTTCTTGATTTTTGTTATCAAAATTTTTTAACATTTGGCTTGTGCAAAGCATTTCTCTTGTTATATAGTTTAATTTTAATTTTTTGTAAGCTCAAATTCTTAACGAATTTTATCAACAAAATCCAAAGTCTTGTCCAAAAGTCTAGAGTTAATTTTATTTTTTTTTAAATCATAAAATATAAGTTGTAAATTTTAAACATAAAAACCAAACAAAAAAGCATTCCAAATGTGCCTTAAATTAGTTTTAATGTAAAACTAAAAGCCTATTTAAGAGGTTTTTAATAATTAATTTATCTTAGGACGTAAGGTTTAAAGATTTTAAAAGTAAAAACCTAAATTTAAAAGATTTTTCTTTTATTAGAAAAATTTCCTGTTTACAGCCTAATCCAAAAATGTGTTTAAAATCTTAACGATAAATTTATGTAAATTTCCCCAAAAAAACAATTGCATTCAAAATGTGCCTTAAATTAGTTATTAGTTCAAAGAAAAGTTTTGTTAATTTATTTTTAATTTAAAATTGTAACAAATAATTTTTAATTATTTATAAACTTCTAAATTTAGGCCTCAAAATCCCTATTTTTCTTTAATTCTTATATTTAATTTTACTTTAAAATTGACCTACTTTTAAACTCTTGTCTTACGTCTTAGCCATTTAAGTCCTTAAAGTTCCATTGTTAGACCTAAGTAAATTTAAAATAAAGTGTAAATTTCCCGATAAATTCAAATTCAATGCATTCCAAATGTGCCTTTTAATCCTAATTTTTGTTATAAAAATTCAAAATAAGTGTAAAAATTTTGAAAACAAAAAACTGTTGTTTTGTGACAATAACTTTATCCCCTAATTCATAAGCGCATTATAAAATTATCAAAGGCTTAAGTAGGAATTTTGTATAAAAATTTGATTTATTTGTATAAAAATTTGATATATAGTTTGTCATAACTCTAGTTTTCGTTTATGAATTAGGGGCTTAATTTTTAAGAAATTTTAGTTATAAATACTCTCATACCATGATTTTTCTAGATATTAAATCATGTTTTCTTAACACTTTTTATTATAGTCTTAAATATTTAATTATTTAAAATAAATTTAAATTTATTATACAATTTTAAACTTATAAAAAGAACTTTCTAGTTAGTAAAATTTAAATATAAAATCATTTATTGTAAATTATAGTAAAAATGAATTAAAAAACAAACCATTTTGTAACTCAATTCTTTTTATAACAATAAAATAAGAAAAAAAATTAATGAAAGAAAAATGAATTTCACTTTCCTCATGGCTGATGAATTTTGCTATAATATAGAAAAGTTGACGATAGGAAGACATTTTTATAGAAAAGTTGACGAAAGGAAGACAATTCTACAGAAAAGTTGACCATAGGAAGACATTTTTATAGAAAAGCTGACGATAGAAAAACACTCCTATAAAAACGTTGACGTTAGGAAGACATTTCTATTGAAAAGTTGACGATAGGAAGACATTTCTATAGAAAAGTTGACGTTGGGAAGATATTTCTATTGAAAAGTTGACGTTGGGAAAATATTTCTATAGAAAAGTTGGCGATAGGAAGACATTTCTATAGAAAAGTTGACGATAGGAAGGCACTTCTATAGCAAAGTTGACGATAGGAAGACGTTTCTATAGAAAAGTTGACGATAGGAAGAAATTTCTCTAGAAAAGTTACCGTTGGGAAACCATTTCTAAAGAAAAGTTGACGTTAGGAAGACATTTCTATAGAAAAGTTGACGTTAGGAAGACATTTCTATAGAAAAGTTGACGTTAGGAAGACATTTCTATAGAAAAGTTGACGTTAGGAAGACATTTCTATAGAAAAGTTGACGTTAGGAAGACATTTCTATAGAAAAGTTGACGTTAGGAAGACATTTCTATAGAAAAGTTGACGATAGGATGACATTTCTATAGAAAAGTTGACAATAGGAAGACATTTCTATAGAAAAGTTGACGATAGGAAGACATTTCTATAGAAAAGTTATCGTTGGGAAACCATTTCTATAGAAAAGTTGACGTTAGGAAGAGATTCCTATAGAAAAGTTGACGTTAGGAAGACATTTCTATAGAAAAGTTGACGTTAGGAAGACATTTCTATAGAAAAGTTGACGTTAGGAAGACATTTCTATAGAAAAGTTGACGTTAGGAAGACATTTCTATAGAAAAGTTGACGTTAGGAAGACATTTCTATAGAAAAGTTGACGTTAGGAAAACATTTCTATACACAGAAAAATAAAACCAATTATGTGTACAATCATGCATTAATAGTTTATTTACAAATTTATTTATTACAATTTTATATTCGAACAAATGTATTTTTTTGTTCTTCGTAATTTCTTGAGTTGCTTACTTTTCATCTTACAAATTATCACCGATTTCATTAGATTATTGTATAAAACTTATACATATTTTTATAAAACTTTATGCTTCCTGAAATTTTATTTTTGTGTAAAATTGTTGTGACCATTTTGTTTAATCTCCTCCCAATTGGCGCCTTCAAAATAGCGATGCTGCTTTATTCGGTCATAATCTAAACGATCTTCGGGCATTTGTTGCAGCAAATTCTCCAATAAATCTTTGGCATCGTCAGATATTAGAACATTCTCAGGGTATTGGACAAAACCATATAAATCGATTTGTCCCGGATGAGCAGCTTTAAAGGGCTGAATTTTTTATTTAGTTTTATTAAATTTGTTTTTTAATTTTGCTATTAATTTTATTAAATAAACATTTTAAGAACTTAATGGGTTAAATACAAAATGAATGAAACTGAGAAATGTTTAAACTACATGCAATTGTAGAAAACGAAACGCAAAATAATAACAAGTAAGAGTGTTATATTCGGCTGTGCCTAATCTTATATACCAACCATCAAGTTGTGTTAAATTTAGAAAAATCTCTCATATATCTACGAGGGTGCAGCTAATTCAAAATGTGGACCAAATTCGAAAAAAGTTGTTACGCTAGTTGGTATTGTTAGAAAAATATTTGGACTAAATTCGGTTGCAGAAGCTTTATAGTTCAACATTTAAAAGTATCTAAGTGGTTCCCATAGTATTTAATTTGCACAAAATTGAATCTCAAAACCGGGAGTAGTTTATCATTAATAGTCTGTTAAATACTTTTCGTTTAGCTTAATATTTAGTTAGGATAAACATTAAGTGGTCATAGCTGTCATAGTTTCTAATTTAATAGCTTTTAACTGGCCTTTGTTACATTTTTTGTTGGTTTCCGGGAGTGTTTTTTATATGACACTTATAGTCAAATAGGGACCGGTTCCTATAAAATTTGATATACTCACCAATAGTTGCATAAAACTTCTCTATTCTAAATTTAGTCGTCATAGCTATTACAATTAAATTCAATTAATCAGCATTAATGTGTTTCCCGGATCGGGGTTATATGGGAGCTCTAACTAAATGTGAACCGATTTCGTCCAATTTCAATACACAACTTTTTAAAGATGTCGAAAATACTTTTGAAAAATGTTGTTCCTCTAGCTCTTTTCGTTAAGACGCTATCGCGCTTTTAACTGACGGACAGACCGATATAAACCCCCTTTTTTTGTATTTTTGTGTTTCCGTAAGTTTTTTATGCTAGAGCTATGGTCAAATGGGACCGAATGTTACAAAATTTTGCACACTGGTTGACATTGACATAAGACTTTCTTGTGCTAAATTTAGTGGCCAAAGATATTACAGTTTATCATTTATTGGCATTTAAGCGTATTTTAGGTCAAATTTAGGTTGTTTCCGTTAGTTTTTTGTTTGGGAGCTATGGTTAAATGTGAACCGATTTGGATGAAATTTTACATGCTGCCTAGTACTTATGAAAAACTTTTATATGATTTCAATACCAAAATTTTCCAAGAAATGAAGAATATTTTCAGTGACCTATATCTTTCGTTAAGATTTTATCGTGCCGACAACAGACAGACGGACATAACTCAATCGTCTTGGAATTTCATAAGGATTTAGAATATACTTCAATTTTGATTTTTGGCCAATATTAAGGAAATTACAAACGGATTGACAATCTCAATATACCCCCTATTCTTTTTGATGGTGGGTATAAAAACCAAACACCAAAATTATGATTAAGAGACATTTTTAAAATGATTTGATATTTAAGGTAATTTTGGAAATTTGTGTAATAATTATTTAAAGATTTTACTGTTTACAAGATATTCATTAAAATACTAGGGTGCAAAATAAGAAATTAAAAAAAATATATATAATTTGCATTCACCAACAATTTTAAAAATAGTGATAAAACATAAAAAAATACTACTTACTAGACCCACAAATAACTCATACAATATAACACCATAACTCCACCAATCTGAGCGTAACGTCAAAGGACGTTCAGGAGCAACAAAATGTTCATCCAAAGCTTTGGGACTTAAAGCTTTGTGTATACAACTATCCGATGAAACGCCTTCATTTTGATAGAAATATGTTAACAATAATTGACCATTTTCATTTAATAATAAATTATCAGTATGAAGATCACTGCAAGAAGATAGTTTTATATGTATATTTGTTTGATACACGATTAGTATTTAAATTACCTTAAAATAACACTTTTTTCATGTAAGGCATGTATGGCTGTCAGTAATTGCAGTGACCATATTTTTAATTGGCTCTCGGGTATCTTCATATGAAATGAGGGCATTTTACGAGGACTTCTTCTAGGTGTTTTGATTGGAGATTTATTAGGTTTTTCCAAGTCCTTAATAACTTGCAAAGTGTTTGATACTGATTGTAATAATTGTTTGGAATTGTTAACCAAGTCATTGATTTCTTTGGTGTTATTAGTGGATTTATCTTCCACATGCATTTCTTTAAATATTTGAGACAAATGCGCTTGATTATTATTAATGGAATGTACATAGTCAATCAACTTGCCACCTAAGGCCAGCTTAAGAAGCAAAAATATCTTTTGATCTGACTGAAAGAAAGCCAACAAGTCTACCATATAGGGTACATGTTGTGGCAAAAACACAGTTTGTGTAGGTGAATTACTGGAGGGTTTCTCAATACCCTTCATGACATAGGAAGGTTTCAAGGGTTCCGTTATACATGTAACATGTAAGACCTTATTGTCTAATAGACGATTAACTTTATATTTAGCCATATGATTCCAGGGTCTCTCCAAATAGAGCCCAGAAGTATCTGAATTGGTATTGCCCGAGACATCAATGGCTAATTGGAAATTATTTTTAGGCGAATATGTTAAAGTTCTTTGGGAATTGCGCAAAAAACGGTCGTGTATATCATCAGCTCGTGCTAAATACTTGCTTATCTTCGCTTTTGCTATGAATTTTCTTTCTTCATTGTTGTCATCTTTTGAGCCATATAAAAGAATATCCACACCACGTTTGTAGCGTGTATGGGCTTCGGTGTATTCTAAATTAGCTTCAGCTTGAACAGCTTGAGAGAACTCTAACGCTGCCTCATAAATATAATCGCTATCATCACTTTCTATAGAGGCCATAGGGGTTAAGAAATGTTTTGGATGCCTATTAACATTCGAGGTATATTCAACTTTAAGACTTTCGTCTTCTTCCTCAATTTCGTCATTGTCCTCATTAAGCACCCCCGATCCTATTACGCCTTCTACAATTTCGAAGACTACGTCTTTTATTTCTGTTTCCCTAGTATTCAGCTTATCATCTTCTGGTTGCTGTGCCAAAACAACAATAGCATTACCCTCTGTTGTTGTTGACTTTTTCTTATCATTTGATTCTTTTCTGGCATAATCTACCTGATCATGCAGTAAATTCAAATTTGTATTCAAACCTCTTACGGCCTTATGCACCAACGATTGTATTTTATTTGGGGGCGTAATTTCATTAAAAAATTGGGCAAATGCATGACATTTATAAAGGGCGGAATGTTGGGCCGCAAAGTCCAAGAGCTGCAAAATGTATTCCTTACGTTTTTGTATAACATCTTTGTCAAAACGTTTGAAGAAAGAGCAGTCAATTGGTTCAGGCAAATAGCCGGAGAGTTGAAGACTTTTGTGTCGTCGCTTTAGGTCACGATGTAAACGCTTAATATCATGGAAACGACGCCATACAACAATTTGTGTCAAAGCCTGAGGCACCGATCTGGGAAAGACCTTTTCACCGCATTGTTAATAGTTAATAATACATTTACTGTTAAATATCAAAAAAAAAAACTTACTATAGAGGTAATCTTATACAAGGTGTAACCACCCTTATGGGTTTGGGTGTCTGTCACAGTGAAATTGTGAATCCAACCTCCTAAGTCAGGTGCCATATTGTTAAAAATAAAAATTTTTAAACTTTCTGCCCTTTATATAATTAATAAATTGACATTTTATTGATATTAAATTTTTTATGTTTAATATATTTGAAACTTTTATTCTGTTAATTTTCACTTAATTTTTTCTTTTCCTGCTTCAATTTCCTATTTGTAAAAAATAACAAATGCTACTTCTTGTTTTCCTGTATGAAAAACTCACTGAGAATTGATAGCATCTGTTTCAATTAAATTAACGGCAATACAAGAACAACAACCTCAAGAATGAAATTATGAACAGTAATGTCAATTTTATTATTTTTTTCGGGAAAGCCAGCGTTTTTTATATTTATCATGTTTTCATTGACAAAATGGAGATATTATGATTATAGCTTTAGTTTATATGGTGTTAATTTTGAAAATTTTGTAGTTTTCGGGTTACTACAAAATATTTTAGTAGGCTGTCAACAATAAAGGAAATTATGATTTAACAAAATGGTATATTATGTTTGTGCTGATGTTTTATGGAAATATAAGTCTCACAAGCATCTTTAAGTGTACCTACCGATTTAGAATTACTTTCTGAATCGATTTAATGATGTTTGGTTGGCTGGCTGGCTAAAGTATATGTTTGTTTCCGTACTCTAACGAAACTACCCAAAACAATCCGAAGTAGTCAGAAATTACCCAAAAAGCAACAATTTGTACTGAAAATTTTGTACGGGACTACGTTTGAATAAGTTTGGATTGTTTCGTTAGTGTATGGAAACAGGTACTATATGTAAGCTTTTATTTACTTACAGGTCGCAACTTTAAAGATAATTTATAGAAATTTCCTTTTTTACAAGGATGAGCTGCGTACCTCCCTTAGAACTACCTTCCGGAATAGAGCTTTTGGCCCTTTGTAGCCAATTTAGCATTAATATTATGACAATCGAAATCAGTGTAGCAAATTTTGTCGGAATTGGTCCATATTTCAAAACATCTCCCATACAAGACAAACTCTCAAAAGCTATTTTAATAACTATAACATCACAACAACGCTTACAAATCTAAAACAAAACACAAATTATAAGCGGAATTTGGTAAAAATTGGTCAACATTTGAGCCTAGCTCCTATATCAGTACCTTTGCCGGAAATGACAAAAATATAAATATACATCTCTAATATTAAATTATATGTATAAACACACGTAAGACGCTTGCCATGCGGCGCTACGACAACATAGTATCAACTCCAAACTAGTGAAAAAAATTTAGAATTGCTTTTTTGATCAATCATTCAGCTATAAGAATAGATTGTGCTGGGTTCCGGGTTATTGCGACATTGCTGGCAACGATGTTGCGGACAAAGTCGCTAGACAAGGCTCGAGCCAAGACTTGAGTAAAAAATTGACGGACATTGCTCCACCTATATGTAACTTTTATTTAGACATTACGTGTAGGACATAGAGAGCTCTATGGCCTAGACTGAACAAAATTTTACTAGGTCTGAATAGGAAAAACTCAAGAAGATGTATAGCGATCTTGACGGGCTACTGTGGCTTAAATTGTTGGCTAAACAGGTGGGATGGTAGCATTCCAGACCTCTGCAGATTATGTCATAATCGGTACAACACATTCTATGTCACTGTCCAAGGCTCCAAAACCAAAGGCTCAGACATCTAGGCAGTAGATTCTATGTTGAACTTCTGGTGTAGTTCACTGAAATAAGTTTTAAAACTACCTAAAAGCTGGCCATCATATTCTACTTTTTCTATCAAATAACTATGTATATAAGTACGTGAACCGTAGGTAGCGTCTCAAGGGCTACAGTGACATTAAATTAATTCTTAGACCTTAAGAAGTTAGAATGTAATTGCAGCTGAAGTCTCGGAAAGTTCCTTCTTGAAATACAAACAAGAACCGTAGGTCGTGTCTCAATTGCTACAGTGACTTTAAATTAATTCTCTGGCCTGTCTCCAAAACCCTCATGTTTAGTGAATGTTTTATATTGTCCCAGTAGGTTAACGGAAACATTTTCTTCAGATGCAACTCCATTAAAGTAAGATAGTGATATAGTCGTTTAAGACTGACCATATGATACCCTTCACCACTGAATGTTGCTAAATTTTGTCATCACACAAACATTTTCTAAAGTAAGTAATTTTCGTCATTATATCGGAGATATCGTCAAATATGGACCAATTTACTGGAAATTCAGAAATTTCATTACAGTTTGTACGACAATTATGTGTACAACAAATAAACTATGTAAACTAGAGGAGATAGGGCGATTTCAAAATTCGTACTAAAACCAGATTTTTTGAAAATTTTTATATAAATATATAAAACCTTGATTTTCCTGGAAACTAGAGGAGATAGAGCCATTTGGGCCATAATTTGTGATCACTAAAAAAAATTTCAAAATTCGTACTAAAACCAGATTTTTTGAAAATTTTTATATGAAAATATAAAACCTTGATTTTCTTGGAAACTAGAGGAGATAGAGCCATTTGGGCCATAATCTGTGATCACTAAAAAAATTTCAAAATTCGTTCTTAAACCAGATTTTTTCAAATTTTTTATATGAAACCAGATTTTTTGAAAATTTTTATATGAAAATATAAAACCTTGATTTTCCTGGAAACTAGAGGAGATAGAGCCATTTGGGCCATAATCTGTGATCACTAAAAAAAAATTCAAAATTCCTACTAAAACCAGATTTTTTTGAAAATTTTCATATGAAAATATAAAATCTGGATTTTCTTGGAAACTAAAGGAGATAGAGCCATTTGGAAGTTTTATATAAAAATATAAAACCTTAATTTTTTTGGAAACTAGAGGAGATAGAGCCATTTGGGCCATAATCTGTGATCACTAAAAAAATTCAAAATTCGTACTAAAACCAGATTTTTAAACATTTTTTTTTTGTGTGAAAATATAAAAATATATGAGAGATATCGTCAAATGTGAACCAATTTGCTGGAAATTTAGAAATTTCACAAAAATTGTGTGTGCAACAAATATATATAAGGTTTTTTATGATCGACTATGGACCGATACAGTGATTTCTTTATATTTATAAACAGTATTTGCTTTAATTTTATAAAACTATATTAAAATTTGTGGCCAAAAACTTTACTCCGGGAAATGAGATCTATAGGAGGTACCAGATATAATAAACAGCACAAATTTTAAATATCCTCTTTATTTTGGTAAATGGTATAAAAAAGGCGGGAACAATTTGTTCATGCTGCTGTGCTGTCGGTAGAAGCAAGTAAGAAAATACTAGTCAAGCCTTTCCACCGCATTGTTATCTACACAAAATCTGCAGATGTTCAAATTTATACTTCACTCTACAATCCTCATTGTGTTGACTACATTTAATAATTTGTTTTATGACACATCTGGCATCCTCATTTTGTCCTTAATAATTTATGGGCATTTCTTCTAAAATACAACTCTAGCTGCGAACAAAATCGCCTTGCCAACTTGATTATATGATTCCGAAGCGACAAAACTACAAAAAAGAATGCCACCAATATATAACTGTCAAATTTTCAAATATTATATATCAGGTAAATGTATTAAAAAGAGATGACTATAGGCAAAGCATTTTAGGTGCGGCCATATTGATTGTAGCAAGCGACAAAGAACGAAAAACTAGTGTGACAACAATTCTATACAAATCGAAAAAAGCAGCGGCGGCGTAAAGACGACGGCGATCATCAACCATCTTAAAAAGTGTGTATTTTTCAAAAAATTATTAAGAATTAAAAAATATATATTGAGAAAAGTTCAAAAACTATAATTAAAATTGAAGTTTGAGTGTCTTTTTAAAGTTTCTAAAGAAAATAAACAATTTTTTCTCTCTCTCTTTCCACTCTGACCAGGATTTGCACAGCGACCAACAACATACCCTCTGCGTACACCCAACGACATTGAAAAAAAAATACAACAACAAAAGAAAAGTATAGAAGAAGCGGCCCTTGTCAGAGAATTTTACATATAGAAAAAGAAAAAACGTAGTAGAGAAAAAAACGTAGTCGAGCAAAAAAGCTTAAAACAGAAAGAAAAAAACTCGGAACGAAGGCGACGAACAATTCTTTTTTTTCTCAAAAATCACACAAGAAAAAAGAAAAGCACAACGACGCCGGGATTAAACGAAGTTTAAAGAAAAATTTTATTTAAAAGAAATAAAAAAAATCAAAAAGGATTTTTTTGTAAAAAAAAAGTTTAATTAAATTCTAATCTACACACGCTACACAAATTAAATATTTTGCACAATGTCTGAACGTGAAAATAATGTTTACAAGGCTAAATTAGCCGAACAAGCAGAACGCTACGATGGTGAGTAATAATTTATTTCAATAAAATACAGAAAAAGTTATTGGAAATATCATTCTACAATAGTTTCTAGAATATTTCTTTACCTTTGAAAGACTTAAAAATAGCAAACTCTAGACCTCTGGAACACTTTCTGGATTAGTTTGAGAGGTTTGGAGTTTTACGGCGAAAAAAATGTGTTGAAATATATTGGGTTTGACGTCTGTCTGTCCGACCAGTAGCTTGGACACTTAGTTTCAAAAAGTTTTAATGCGTCAGCAGGCAGGTAATGGTATAGCTTTAACCTTTTTTTACCTTTCATTCTTTTATAACTTTGAAACACTTTGTTTTACATATAACTTGCGATATAAGTGGAATATATTGGGTTTGGGTGTCAGTCTTTCAGTAACACCCGTATTCATTTTGACAGACAGACAATGATGAGGCTTTAACCCCTTTCATACCCATCACTGCACATTATTTAGATTTCATTATAAAATCTTTCAGGAGTAATTATAATCAAAATTAGGCTACTTTCTAAATTTGTGATAGGAGTAATTAGTATAAATGTCATATATTAATATTATATTTAGTGACTCAGAAGGACATGTCCCTGTAACAGTGTCTCGAGCTCATGGAAGTTAGGTCGATTATTATTAGAAACTTATAATCGACACTATTGAAATTCTAGATTTTAGAAATTGTTTTATAAAGTATGACACAAGTTTGACATATTAAAGTGTCGTTCAAGATTTGTCTTAGAAACAATAAAATAGGTCCTCATAAACAATTCAGAAAAGTAGGACCTTATCTAGTCCTGGGGCCTTACTGTGTTATTTAGGTATATTAATACGAATGGTTATTCTTCAGATATATAAATCCGAAAAGTTTTTCTTCGAATCGAATTACACAGTAAGCCCCCAAATATTCATAAAGAAACTATATTTCATACTTTTACATGAAACAAATGACCCATCTCATTCATATAAACAACTCCAAAGATATACGCGATTGAACAAGAACTCGTAACATTTTTTCCCACTGCAGTCGGTTCTTCGTTCTGGAACGAGTCTGAAATCTTAGATTTTAGACCTAGAATTACCACCTCTGCGATACAACCAATACAATATTATTTTCTATAATTAATAGTAAATTTAAAAAGAATTTAGAAAAATGATCTAAAAATAGGAATGTTTTGAAAAACTTCTTAAAGAAAAATTTAATTTTTTTCGCATAGAAAATTTTATATGTCTAAGACAGAAATGGACGTGTTTCCTATATGTATCAAAGGGTATGAAAGGGTTAAAAGTGATGATTAAATTTTTCGTAGAAATTTTATGTAGAAAAACAAAAAACCTGTTTTTTTACCGGCTTCATTAATTTTTTTTTGGCAAAATTTTAAGAAATTCGTTAGGTTTTAAAATCAAAAAGAAAGATTTTGTTTAATTTATAAAAGAACGAAATAATTAAAAATTTTATATTTAAAAAAATCAAGTGTATACATAATTTTCCTTTCAAAGTTGTGTGTATAAAATCTATATAATATGGGGGTGGGGGTTGGTTAGAGAAAAAAAAATACCCAAAAATTCCTAACTCTTAGGGTGGTGTTTTTGAAGATTAAATTTTGTTTTTAAACAAATTTTAAAACTTTTTTTTTAAAGTTCTTCATTTTTTAAAGTTTGCACATTTTTTTTTTCTTTAAATTCAATAAAAAATTTTCCCCATACAAAATTTAAAAAAATGTGGTTTTCTACTTCTGTATTAACATCATCATCATCATTATAATCTTCGTCATCATTAGGTTTTGTTTTTGCCATATCTGCTATTTCACTTGTTTTAGCTTTAATATCCTGTTAGTGAGAATAGTTCAACTAGATATCTCTCCTACTTATTTTCGCATTTTTATTACTTTTACTTTATTATCTCTCTCTTCTCTTTACTGTTTGCATTAACTCTTTTTTTTTAAGTTCATCTTTTCTCAAATACTTTTTATGCCTTTTCGTTAATATTTTTTATTACTGTCTTTATTTCTTGTTATTTATCTAAATTTCTTTCATTTATTCTAGAATTCCAAATAAAATTGTAGTGTTTTTGTAGTTTCTTTTCTTTCTTCAAGTTTTTTTCTTTTCTTTCATGTGCAAGCGCGAAAAATCGATGAATGAATCGATCGTTGTTGCTCTGCGCGTTGACAACCACAATCTTCTTGTTGTATTTGTTGTATTTTTTGGTGATGCCAGTATGTGAGTGTGAAATTGCAGAGTTGCCATGGCTGTCTATTTTGTTTGGTTTCACACATTTTCTTTTTGTTGGTTAGGAATTTTAATTGACAAATGATAAGAAGTTTATCGGAAGCGAGAAATTGTTATAAATGAATCACTTTTTTTTATTTGTTTGTTTGATTTTTTTATTTTATTTTTATACATTTACTTTAATAAATATCCAAATACATTTTGTTAAGCAATTTGCAAACATTTGCCGTTATTAGTCAATACAAAACAAACCAAAAATTATTTAGAAAATAAAAGGTGTAGCAAAAAGAAAACTTTTATTTTTGTATTTGAAATATAAAGTTGTATTGAATGATCAGATTTAAATAAAATATGAGGCATTTTGTTTAATCTTTTGTTATCCTTGACTCCCAGTGGATCATAGAGTAGGTTTTATAACCTGATATTTTCGGATGCTCCACTGTTTCAATTCATGCTGAAAACATCTTAAGTGCTAAGTCGATGGGTTATGAGTCCAAAGACATTTGCCACGTTTGTATAACGACCGCTCGATCTAAGAATGACGCAACTAACACGTTGAACAGACGCTGTATATTCGTTCTTTATCAATTACAATTATCTTAGACCCTTAGACCAAATACGTTGCAATGACTCTAAGATAACTCCCTCTCATATTAGCCCTGACCTAGAATCCTACAAGGGTTATTTACCGCATCCTCAACTAGGTTGCTCAGGTTACCAGGATGTACCACGACGAGGTTAGAGTAGTTTGGATAAAGTTCTTACCTGGTAGCTGGAAACAGCTGCAACCCATTCCATCCCATTGTTTTAATAACTATTATATTTTTGTAATTTTAATAACTATCATATTTTGAACATTCATTTCTCATATTAATTAATATGTTGGCTTGATACGCCAGACAACAGCTGCTCCCCATTACATCCCATTTTTATACCCTTCACCACCATAGGAGGAAAGGGTATTATATTTCCCGGAATTGATATTTTGGCCACAAATATCAATATTTTTTTAATGAAATTTAAAACAAATACTGATTATGTAAACCAAAGTCTATAGTACCAAATTTCGTTTGAAATCGGTCCACATTTGACCATAGCTCCCATACAAACTCTTATTTCAAAACGCACAGAAATCGCTAAAACGCTCGTAAACCTGAAGATAATGATAATTTTTGTAAAAACTATAATCAATTTGCCAAATTTCGAAATAATCGGTTCACATTTGACCCTAGCTCTCGATATAAGTCTAAATGACGGAAACAGCTCAAATATATGTTTTGAGAAAATTTCATTATACAGGAAAAAGAACACCTTAGTAGTGAAGGGTATCGAATGGTCGGCTTGACCCAATTTTTTTACTTGTTTTTAATAACTATCATATTTTAAATATTAATTCATTATGCCTTTCTCATAGAAATCCTGATTTTTGTAATCAAAAAAACGATTTTCGGAATTATTTCACTCGCAAAATAAACCTGAACAGGTGGTAATCACTTGGTGCAACGGTGGATGTATAAGTACTTGCCAACCGAACTCCCAAATCTGCTAAAAGACATCTCTTATAAATATATACCCGATAATTAGACGTACAAAACTATCAATACTCAGCTTCACTAGATAATTTTGATATTTGGAGAAAGAGCTACTTCCGGCAAAAAAAAAAAAAAAAAAAAAAAACAAAGAATAATAAGCCAAGTTCTACCGTAAAGTACCATACACTAATTAAGTCAAAAATGAAGTGCAGTCCTTGATCAGAATCCTAAGATTTCCGAGTCGTTCCGGTACAAAGAACCGACTGCCGTGGGTACGATTGAATGTTTATCAGTTTTATTGGTTCATATAGAGGACCTGTTAGGAAATCGATAACAATACGATTATGTTTGAATGTTTATCAGTTTTAGTAGTTCATCTTAACTTAAGTGTATACTTCAACTGGATGATTATGTACATAGTAGCACAACAAAGTAAACTTTACTGTGTTTATTTATAATTGTACGATGGTTTTTTTCGAAACTTACTTAAATGGCCTATAGTAACAACCTGTTTAGGTCAAAGGCTGAGCATATTTTATATACCATGCGCTTCTATCTTGTGCGCATATTGTCCAATTTCTTATGCCAAGTTTTGGAAGATTTTCTTCTACTTGGTCTTTCCATCGAAACTATTACATATTTGCAAAAACATTGTGGTTGGACAACCAGAATTATCGATATCAAGGATTTTTATTTTGGCGATATTAATAATAAAGATTTGATGTACTTAGGGTTTCTATTCTAAAACATTGTTTTGATTTTGAATAGAAATAAACGTAAATAATTAATGAATTTTCGACGAGATTTCAAAATGGCATTTGGGTTAAATTTTTTTTTTTATAATTTCTCTCGAAATTCTCTATTTCCTACTACATATTTCAATTGTGAACAAATTCTTTCAAAATCATATCATCATAAGAAAAATTTCGCGAATCACTAATTTCCCCTTTTTTGTTTTCGGTTTACTGAGTAAACATTATTTGCTCTACTTCAAATGTCAGACAGAAATAAGAAAGCAATTCCTTAGAACTTACATATTTACTTATATGGCCTTTATTTACAACCTGTTAAGGTTCAATTTTATTCATATTCTGCAATTTCATAGGCCAAGCTTTGGAAGATTAGAGACAAATCTTTCAAAGCTTGACCTATGAAATTGTTGGTCTTTTCATCGAAGTTTTGGAGATCCTCTAACATTAGGAGGTGGCCGTTTTTATTCTAATTTTAGCTTTTTCAGAGTAATTGTTTGTTTTCCAGAAATGGGTTACTAGGCCGAAGACCTAACCCATATTTTTTTGATCGTTCTTATGGGAGAACTTGTTAGCTCACTACATTAACGGGTGTTAACGTGGATCCAATCATTAGAAATAGTAGCCAATTAAAAAAAAAAAGGAAATTATATACCTACTATTAGTTCCAAAAACCTGTGTTTCTATACAAGAGACATTTATTTTGAGACGCAGAGTACTATAAATCCTTTGATCTTCCAAGAATTTAAAGCACATGTTGTCTTCTAAATTAAAATTGTAAAGAGCAATAAAAAACTTTATTTGACTACGATAAATGTAAATTTTATAGCTTATATTCTTATGTAATTTGAATTACAAATACTGTTTCTTCCTAATTTCGGTTGATTACATTACACAAACATTTTTTGTTCACCTAATTCTATACAATTTGTATTTACCTTGGCAACTCATAATTGTAAGTGTTTACTTTTCTTTTTTGGTTATTAGTCATTTTGTTTTATAATAATTTAACCAAATATTTACTTTTGGAAATCTACTTGAACTTAGAAAAATATTTTAGAAATACAAATGTAACCACTGCTATTTGGAGGTCTAAATTTTCTTTGTGTTTAAAAAAAACATAAACTTCTTTTCATCCCCCTTACTACTTTCACAATCTAAACTTAACTACTTGACTACCTATTACCTACCACTCCCTCCCTCCCCTTAAAAACCTTAATAACGGAAACCAAAATGGAGCATTTGAAATAATAAAAATAGAATTAATAACCATTTCATGTTTATGTATAATTGTTTGTTACTATGAACAAAAAGTCCAACGTAAATGATTTTATTTACGTCTCTTTTTTTGTATATTCCATAAAATAGACTTGTAGTCACCATGTTAATCATGCAAGGAAATAATATGGGGATGGTGATGGTGGTGGGTGGTTTGCTATATGAAAAGTTTGTTTTTTCCGATGAAAATTTGATGAGATTTAAATTTATTTTTGTTGTGGTGATGCTTCTTTAAAAGTATGATGCCTAAATAAACTTTAAAATTAATATCTGACTTACCAAGGGTTTGTTTTATTAAGGTTAACTTAAGCGTTTAATTTGTAATTTCCTTTTCCGTTTAATTTCATGTTTTTTTTTTCTTTTTGTTCTTCAGATTAGAAAATTTTAGTCTTATTTTGTTAATATTTTCTTGTATTTTTCATTATCTGCTGCTATAGCATCTTAGTCGCATTTAATGTCATACATATTGGATTAAGCATTTGAAGTATGCTCCTTCTCCTTTAAACGATGACAAAGTATCCATCAAACTCATTCACTACAAAAACCATAATTTATTTACCAGATTTTATTTTGTAAACATAGAATGATCCGTCTTAGTTCAATTTGTTCCTTTTTGGTAGATAATTTTTTGCAATCTAATTTTATTATACTTTTCTCATAGAAACTTTGGCTTATGATCAAAAAACTTAAGCTAACGATTTTTAATATCTCTTGAAGCGAAAATCACCGGCAAAACTGTTCGACATAGATAGAAACAGGTGCTTAGTTTGGATTATATGATGGTTTCCATCCAACTCCTAGGTCTTGCGATGGAAGAGTAACTATTTACGTGTGTGGCCCTAAGTTGTACTTAAATTTGTTGTATTGTTGACAGCACACGATCGAATTAAGATTAAGGCCTTAGATGGGTAGCTCATAGTAGATTTTTTGCCATCAATGCCACCTGACACAGAGCAAAAACTACCGGCCGTCAATACTCACTTGGTATTTAGTCCGGATTGTATTGTGGTTTCATAAGAAAATTTTAACCGAACTTCCAGGGCCAGTGATGAGTAACTATTTTCGTGTGTGGCCCATAGTTATACTTATATTTATTGGCCGAAGTCTGAATCTTCTGAACGATTGCTTCTTTCAGACGATTGCATTGTTCGATCGAAATAAGATTTTGTCATTAGAGAAGTAGCTTGTAGTAGATGATGTCAATGACACAGAACAAAACATTCCTGGCCGTCAATACTGGCGTCAAAAACAGGTAGTACTCTTCAAGCGTAGTCCGGATTATATTGTGGTTTCATAAGAATCTTAAAACCGAAACCCCAGGGCTTGTGATGAGTAACTATTAACGTGTGTGCAGGACGCTTCTGAGTGATTGCTTCTTTCAGACTCGTAATTTCACCTGACAGAGCAAAAAACGATCGATTTAAGATATATTTTTAAGATAATTTTCGGTTATTTTACTAAAAAATTCAAACTAAATGAAATATAAGATATCAATCAAAAGGGTTAAGGCCTAAATTTTCATTTTTTTTGGAAGAAATGACCGAAAATTATCTCAAAAATACATCTGAAATCGATCGATTTAAAAACGATCGCTTTCCCTCACATACCTGAAAGTCCGAGCAAGCAACGTCTGTATAATACGGCGGGTGTGGTAGAACTTCCCATTTCAACGTTTCCATGTAATTTGTTTTGACCACTTTCGCAACATGGGGTCAAGCAATGTCATGCATCAAATCACTTTATCATATCTCTTATTGTATTGCGGCCATTTGTCTTTTTATGCTCGGCTCAAAGGCATTAATTGCGTTCAATAACGAGCGCCTATGATTTTCAGTTGGGTTTAACAATTCGTAATAAATTCACTACGACGATCTGGTCCCACCAAACACAGAGCAGAACATTAAATATTCGGTTTGGCCGAATTTGGTTTGGCTTAAATATCTACTCTCGGCACGTTTTTTGCATTAAAAGGTGTTTGAGACCATTCGTTCGGCCTCAGCCTCAGATGTCTTCATAATATACGTGAATCGACTAATATTTCAATGGCGTTTACAAATTCCTAGACTTCCTGTATGAAATCTACCATTTTTTTTTTCGACCACCACGTACCCCTACATCCATCTATTTCAAAACGGCAGAAGAAAAGTTGTACACATAATACAAATTATAAGCAATTTCACAGAACTCAATTCCGTTCAGAAATGGAACGAATTCCGTAATTTGCTTTTATTTACCATGTCACAGAACTTAATTCCGTTCAAAAGTGGAATAAAGCGATTTTTTTTGGAATGAAACCACATATTTTTTTAAAGTGGAATTAAATTCGTATGTTTTTTTTTGTTCATTCAAAATTTGAATAATTTCTTCAATTATTCAGTATTGGAACAAGGATAGAGTTACTGATTTCAAATGCAAAAAAATTTTCGGAATCTATAGAACCTAAAAACATTTCGATCGGAATTTAACTACGGAATGGTTTTAATTCCGAACGGAATTTGCGACATCCCTATTAATATTAATGAGAAAAACTTTAATCGCGACGTTACTAGTACTCGTATATCCTATGAACGTTGTTCAATGCTGCCATTTATGAGATTCTCATACATCCAAAGATCTTTCTTAACATAGCTAGGGGTTTACTAAAGCCATCTATTGAAAAATTAATGGTTTCTTTTTAGCACACCTTTTATTTGGGACAATACGGCCCTTAGTCTAAAACTCCATACTCCATACATTTTTAGAAATACGAATTTTGAACCTCATCATTTCCAATTTTGATAAAATTTTGTACATACGTCTCCTAGCTTATACAATTTTTGAAGATCTTCAAAATTTTGAATTTTGTTTTGGTTCAGATTTTATGGCGGTTTAAATATCGTTCTTTCAAAAATTTCCTTTAAACATACCCATTTTATATGGCCTATAACTTTTGATACGGTTATCAAATTTTTATGAAACTATGCTCATATTTCAACGTATATCCTGTAGTTTCATACTCGGTGGAATCGGCCACATTTAACTTGTTCTTAAACTCCATACTGCGTTTGCAAAAATGTGATGTTAAAATTTCGATAGTTCTGAACTAAAACAAGTTTACGTTTATGTAACCTTAAATTTAGTTACACAAACCAAATGTCACAGAACTTAAATATTAAATTTAATTAAAAAACGAAATCTCATTGCTTTCTAAGAGCTCAAATAGAAGTGAACATCACAGATAAGCAAGTTATTATAATGCAAATATTATTATAATATCGATACACACGCAAACTTGTTATCAGCATTTCCAAATGAAATATAAAAAAACCCGAATCTAACATAGTCAAAGTTCAATAACTCTCCTAAAAATTTGGCAATAGAAATTACTTTATTAAAACTGTAACATAGTACAAATATTCTTGCATGTTTTAATAAGTATGTCTGGTAACTTTTACCCATGAGTTTGGTTTAAATCACCAGAGAAACACAACGAACCAAAAAAAAATTTATTCTATTAACGAAGTTTTCTAAAGCAGCACCAGCAGCAGCAGATATGAGCAATAACATTTTTTATGGCAAAAAAAAAAAACTCGATTCTTTTCCAATATACTTTACCAAATATTTGCACATATTATAGAGTTCGTTCTATGTGTGGTGAATACTCTAGATTTAAAATATAATAGACGAACCACGAATGATTCCATCCATATACTATTGCTGAAAACACTGTGGTGTATAGAGTATTTAATGACGAACGCGATGAGGAGGTGGTGGATTTGAATTTGTCTTGCTCACACGCATGGCTAAATTATATGTTGTATTATGTGTATGTTTGATGATAGTATCTATCTTTCAAAAGTGGCAACAAAAATGGGATTTTTTCGCTGTCTGGATGGATTTGAGTATTGTTGCTGCTGTTGCTTTGGTTTCTTTTGGCCTTGTTGTTGAGAGCAATTCTTTTCGTAATGTATTTGTTGCTGTTAGCATTAATTCTAACAGATTGTGGAGTGTTGGAATAGCAGCAGCCAACAAAACCAGCCGGTAACAGAATTATCGATATTTTCAAAAAATCTTTTTTTTTTTATTCTATTCTGGTGCTGCTATTTGAAATGTTGAAGTTGTTGTTGCAATTTTTGCTGCCTTTGTTGTTGTTACTCTTAGAGACCTTTTACGCTGTCGTCTGGTTATCTGGCCTGAGTGTCTGACTATTTAACTGCTTGGCTGACTGATTGCCTGCTTGGCTAACTGACTTGCTGTTTGTTTGTTTGATTGTGTCTTTCTGCCTTTCTGTCTATTTTACAAAAACACATGCGTTTCTTCATATTTTCTTCATTTGTATGCTCCCCTTTATATTCTTGTTCTCTTTACACCTCACTTTTAGATTCTTCAAGTTCTTCATTTATGCTCCATTACGAGATTATACATTATTATTTTATTTTAACGTGTTCTTTGCGTACATTCTGGTCTTGTTTTTGTTGTTTTGCTTTGTTTCTCAATATCTGATGGCTTTATTCAGATGCTGTTATTATTGCTAAATATATGATGGATTCTTAAATAAAGAATAAGTTTTGCACAATGGTGTATTTGATAAAAATACACCAATATCGAAACAAAATGCTTTAATAACACAAATTCGAATTATCTATTTTCGAAATTGAGATTCGCTGTTTTAAATAAGATGATAAAAAAAGTGGCTTTACAATTTTTTGACAATAGGTCTATTCGTTTACTTTCCAGTAAAAGTCCAGTAAACTGAGTATTTACTGAGTAAATGAACGAATTTACTCTCACCAAATCATTTGCACAAGAAAAGTAAACGAACAGAAAATTTGTAAAAATCCAGTAAGAAAATCGAGACAATAAGAAAAAAACAATACAATAGACAATAAATAAATAAAAAATGACATAAGCTTTTAATTTTTAATAAGTTATATACTTTTTAACTTTAATTTAGTTAATTTTATTTCTTTTATTTCAAATTGTTCACTAAATAAAAATTGCTGCAAAATTGTAACTGTCTGTTTATCTTTTGTTTACGTTTTTTATTCATGTTGTTGTTGTTACTGAACTTTTACAAGCAAAAATTTTCCCCGTAACATTTTACAAATACTCAGCAAATAAACTGTCACTTTTTCTCAAAAAATCTCTGTTTACATTTTCCCTCTTACTGAGTTTTGGGTAAACGAACGACTTTCCGTAATATTTTGTAATAATTTGTACAAATTTTAACGTAAACGAATGAATCTAATATTCTGGAACATATATGAAAGTCGGGAACCATGTTCGACAACAAAGTGTGATTTAACAAATTCATATTATTGACCTAATACATGGTGGGAAAATTTGAGTTAGGAAGTACTTTTGTTGTCAAATGATGAAATTTTAAGAACTATCAAGAACTGGGCTGTCATTATGATAACGTAATTTTTGGCCACAATTGGCTAATGTTAACCTTTGGTTTCAGTAAGAGAGTTACACAAGCCATACAGCCATGAGTGGGTATTATGGCTCAGTTGGTAAGCACATCGAAGCATAACATATCATATCCAGGCTGGGTTCGATCCCCGTATATACTTTTTATATAATTGTATAGGCAGTATTTGCCTGACTTTGCTGTGACTACCCTTTTTTATTAAAAAACAAGTAAGAAAGTGCTAAAGTCGGTCAAGCCTGGCCATACGATACCCTTCACCACTGAGGTCAAAGGTGTTCTTTTTTCTGTGTAAAGACAAATATTCCTAAATTTTACCATCATACAAACATTTTCTCAAAACCTTTATATTAAAGCTGTTTTCGTCATTTAAACTTATATGAGAGCTATGTTCAAATGTGGACCGATTATTTCGAATGATTACAGTTTTCACAATAAACATGTATAAACTCAAAATTATCATTATCTTCAGATTTACGAGCGTTTTACTGATTTTTGTCTCATTTAGTGCATTTTGTCAGAAGAGTTTGTATGGGAGCTATGGTCACATTTGGACCGATTTCAACGAAATTTGGTACAGTGATTTAAGTTTACATAACATTATTTGTTTCAAATTTCATGAAAAATATTAATATTTGTGCCTATGGTACAATAAATAATGGATCGATTTTGACGAACTTCAAAAGCCATGGTCACACTATCAAAAAAATTATCTGTGCAAAATTTCATCAAATTATCTTTAGAATTGCAACCTGTACTTTGATTACATGGCTAAATCTACTCAGAAAGTGATTCTAAGCCTATTGATATACTAAAAGATGGGTCTAAGACAAATATTTCTATACGTTACATACATCAGCACAAACTTATAATACCCTTTCCACCTATCGTCTAGATATTTCAATCTGCGATGCTGGAGCCTTGGGCACTGTTAGAGAATGTTTTCCCCGATTCGGACGAGTCCTCATCTAGGCATAGGAATGCTCTTATCTCTTTAGTCTAGAGTTTAGGGCACAGTGGCCGATTAGAATGCCTATGCATCTTCTTAGGTTTTTCCTGTTAAGGTCTAGCAATATCTTGGTTTCTCCTATGTCTAATTTAGGCCACAGGGCCTTAGATGATCTGCATGCAACCATCTCGTCTCTCTCGACCCTAGTGGTTTTCTTGCTGATACAAGATAAATCCACCGCGAAAAATAACTTAACTTAAACAATTATCATGTAAAATTGACAAATCCCCATAAATCCCAAATATTTTTTTAAATTTAACTCCGATACATTTTTTGAAATATTTGAAAAATTGCGTTTACATGAACAAGCCGCAAAAAATTGAGATAAGCTAAGCTTAAGCTTAAATGCAAAATGTAGATCAAATTTTTGTGAAAAGAGCGGACGTCTGCCGACGTGCAAGGGTAGAACATTTGCCCAAAGTCATATTTCAATATTAAAACCCATATTTCTACTTTTCATTGGTTTCAATAAAATTAAATTTATGTTAAAAGTATAGTTTTTTAAGCCATTTTTCTTTCTAACCTCAAATTTGAACACCCTTTACTAGTAATATCAAACACTTTTCGATCCGTGGCTGGATATGATTTTTATTTAGAAAAATTTAATTTCCCAGGTTTCAAGTCTTTTAATAATTGAATTTTTATGTGATATTTTTTTCAGTTTCCTTGAAGAACTTTCTGTATTTGGGTGAAACCAAAATTTTTAGAACGAAAAATACGAATTTTGAACCTTGATCAACCTCCGATTTTGATGAAATTTTGTGCATACATTCTAAATTATACAATTTTTAAAGTTCTTCAAAATTTTTTCAGATCTTCAGATTTCATTTCGGTTTAAATATCGTTCTTTTCAAGATTTTTTTAAGCATACCCATTTTATATGCCTATAACTTTTGATACGGTTAAGAAAAACCAAAATTCGAGGACAACTTTATCTCTTAGCATTTTTTGAGCTGTTCCTAGTTTTAGTTATGCCAATTTTTTTCTTCACAAAATAGTAAAAATGCTATAATAAATTGTTACATCTGCAGTGTAAAATTTTCTTTGTTGCATTTTTTCTTTATAAACAATTTAAGATAGTATTTTTTGTATTTCTATATTTAACTTAAAGTTTTATTAGTTTTTGTTGTTGCTGCTGCTGCTGTGAGCGTTTGCTTCTTCGTTTGCTTTTCCTACTAAATGGAAATTTAAACAAATTAAAATTCACTTGTATCTACATCAATATTAACAAGGCAATATTTATTTCTTTTGATTAGCCAGCCAATACTACTTCTATACTTTTTCTATTCATTCTTCAAAATTGTTTTTTTTTTCTCTATTTCAGTATTTTGCATTTAGTGCTGCTCCAATGTTCGTTTCGAAGAAATACATTTCTATATTAGTTTTGACGTATTTTGTTTGCGCATGTTTTATTTTATATTTTCTAATAATTTTTTTTGTTTATAAACTTTCAAACGTAGTACACTAAAGATTTGATTGACGGTTATGGTGGTAGAAGACTACGCGTTTAGATTTAACCTTGTTAAAAGTTAAATTTTCAATATCAACCCACTCCATAATGAAAAACGTTTACCACCGACCCAACCATTATGATTACAGAACAATGCCTTATGATGTTCTTTCCTTTAAGAAATTTATTTACCTCAATGAATTAATCATGTAGACGTATGTACATAATTAAAAACAGATATTTATTAATAAACAAATTTACTTGCACACCGATAGATAATAGATTTTCTTAATCCTATTAATATAATTTGAATTAAAATTAATTCGTCTTAAAAATTTCATTTTTCCAGTTCAGTTATTTCTAGTGTAAGTTCTAGTTTAATTTCTTTATGTCATTGATATTTTTTTAAACATTCAAGAAAGTCCAAAGTAGGTTTTTTTAAACAAGAACCCTACACCACTGAGAACTGTCTTCACTTCACTGTCACTTGAAATGTCTTCCTAACGTCAACTTTTCTATAGAAATGTCTTCCTAACGTCAACTTTTCTATAGAAATGTCTTCCTAACGTCAACTTTTCTATAGAAATGTCTTCCTAACGTCAACTTTTCTATAGAAATGTCTTCCTAACGTCAACTTTTCTATAGAAATGTCTTCCTAACGTCAACTTTTCTATAGAAATGTCTTCCTAACGTCAACTTTTCTATAGAAATGTCTTCCTAACGTCAACTTTTCTATAGAAATGTCTTCCTAACGTCAACTTTTCTATAGAAATGTCTTCCTAACGTCAACTTTTCTATAGAAATGTCTTCCTAACGTCAACTTTTCTATAGAAATGTCTTTCTAACGTCAACTTTTCTACAGAAATGTCTTCCTAACGTCAACTTTTCCATAGAAAAGTCTTCCTAACGTCAACTTTTCTATAGAAAAGTCTTCCTAACTTCAACTGTCTTCCTAACGAGAACTTTTCTATAGAAATGTCTTCCTAACGTCAACTTTTCTATAGAAATGTCTTCCTAACGTCAACTTTTCTATAGAAATGTCTTCCTAACGTCAACTTTTCTACAGAAATGTCTTCCTAACGTCAACTTTTCTGTAGAAATATCTTCCTAACGTCAACTTTTCTATAGAAATGTCTTCCTAACGTCAACTTTTCTGTAGAAATGTCTTCTTAACGTCAACTTTTCTGTATAAATGTCTTAAACAAAGTTTAAAAATAACTTGATACTTATATAAATCATGGTAATAATATTTTATTCCACAACCAATAAAAAACTTCACCTAAAAAAGTTTTAATTTTCTTTTTCTTTATGTTTTATACATTTACTATTTTAAAATTTCTTAAAGATGTGTTTCTATAAGATGTGATTCATAAAATTCTTCTGTTCTGCTCAGTTCACCTTGTTTAATGACTAAACCCCTTTTGAATTTGAAGAAATAAATATAACAATATCACTCAACAACAACATGAGACCGTTTTTTTTTCGTTATCAGTCCAGTCTGTCAGTCAGACTGTTTTGAAATAAGAAAAAGAAAATGTAATTGCAATAAATAGAAATAGAAAAAATAGCTTGCACTGAGAAATAATGCGAACTAAATATTATAAAACAAAAAGAATCTTGTATTCTTTACGATTTTTATAATTTAAACAGAAAATATAAAATCTTCAAACACACAATGCATACAAAAATAGTTAGAAATCGGTTGTTTGGTCTTACAAGTTTTACTATTCCTTACAAGGTAAAACCAACAAGTCTTACTTATTAACCACAAATGGATTTTTGTCACTCCAGTAAAAAGTCTTTGAACGTTTTATAATGTTTTACATTTTGTTAAATATCTTTAAATTTAATTTAGATAAGGCAAAACTAATGCTAGATTTGTATAGCAAAAATGTTAGCTTTTACAAATTCTAGCGATCAAAAGATTTAAATTTATTTTAAAATTCGGAATCTGAAAATTAATTAAAATAATTTTTTTTTCTATTACAGAAATGGTTGAGGCCATGAAAAAAGTTGCCTCAATGGATGTTGAATTAACCGTTGAAGAGCGTAATCTTTTATCGGTAGCATATAAAAATGTTATTGGCGCCCGTCGTGCCTCATGGCGTATTATTACCTCGATCGAACAGAAAGAGGAGAATAAGGGTGCCGAAGAGAAATTGGAAATGATCAAAACCTATCGCGGACAAGTTGAGAAAGAATTGCGCGACATCTGTTCGGACATTTTAAATGTACTCGAGAAACATCTCATTCCATGTGCCACAACAGGCGAAAGTAAAGTATTCTATTATAAGATGAAGGGTGATTATCATCGTTATTTGGCTGAATTTGCAACCGGTTCAGATCGTAAAGATGCCGCAGAAAATTCATTGATTGCCTATAAGGCCGCCAGTGATATTGCCATGAACGATCTGCCACCAACACATCCCATCCGTTTGGGTTTGGCGCTTAACTTCTCGGTAAGTAAAAAACTTATCAATATCTTTTGTATTCGATAGAAAACTTATGTATTGAAAAGTAAAATTATCGATAACTTTTCTATAGAAAAGTAAAGTTATCGATAACTTTTCTATAGAAAAGTAAAGTTATCGATAACTTTTCTATAGAAAAGTAAACTTATCGATAACTTTTCTATAGAAAAGTAAAGTTATCGATAACTTTTCTATAGAAAAGTAAAGTTATCGATAACTTTTCTATAGAAAAGTAAAGTTATCGATTACTTTTCTATAGAAAAGTAAAGTTATCGATAACTTTTCTATAGAAAAGTAAAGTTATCGATAACTCTTCTATAGATAAGTAAAGTTGTCGATAATTTTTCTAAAGAAAATTTAAGTTATCGATAACTTTTCTACAGAAAAGTAAATATCGATAACTTTTTATAGAACTGTTCTATATTAAATTTAAGTGATCCATAATTTTTCTCTCAAATAGTGGCATTTTGAATACGTTTTCCAAGAAAATGTTTAAAATACTTTGTCTATTCTTCTTTTTAGGTATTCTATTATGAAATTTTGAACTCACCCGATCGTGCATGCCGCTTGGCGAAAGCAGCTTTCGACGATGCCATTGCCGAATTGGATACATTAAGTGAAGAAAGCTACAAAGACTCCACACTCATTATGCAACTGCTGAGGGATAACCTCACATTATGGACGTCTGATATGCAAGCCGATGGTAAGTTCTATTAAATCCTTGGAGATAACTAAACGATTTTCAATGACGATATTCTTTTCTATTTGTAGGTGACGGTGAACAAAAAGAGCAAATCCAAGATGTTGAAGATCAGGATGTGTCGTAATTTAAGTAACAACCCCCCATTTAAACAAAAACAAAAAAACAAAAAATCCCCTATAAAATTACTATTTGCATTTCTTATTTCTAAAACAAAACAAACAACAACAAAAAACAACCAACAAACTGTTTCTCCAGTTACAAAAATATTACTACACCACAACAATACAAGAAACATCCACAACCACCAAAAACAATCTTCTCTTAAAAAAACAACAACAACAGGAAAATTTTTGTTCATTCATTCTCTTCTCACGCGGTTCGTTCGTTCTCTATTAGTTCATAATAATACGAAGAAAACTCACAAACAGCAGCATGTTTTTCTTTTCTTTAATTTTTTTTTGTGTTTTTTAATTGGTAGTAATTATTACAATAAAATGTAATTTATCTATATTTTTATGCAATTTTTTCTATAGAAATTTTCCTTCATCAAACAAAAAAAAAAAAAAAACAAACCAACCTCCTCCTCCTTCTCATTAACTTCACACGTTAATATTGTGGATTTTAAAAGAGAAAAGCGAAAATGTTTAATAAAAATACAAAACAAACAGCTCGTACGTTGTTGTCCAAATTCACTCTCGTGTGTACCGTTCGTCGTTTTTCTCTCTTCCCCTTTCTCTTGATACAAAACAAATTTCTCCTTTTGCTCCAACAACAACCAATTTTTCTCCCTCCATGCCCATTTAAATATGTGTGAATTTTTTGCATTAATACATAATAAATATTATAAAAAAATAAATATATATATTAAAGCAAAACAACAACAACAACAAAAATACATCAAAAAAAATAATAAACAACAAAAAATAAAATAAAAAACAAAACAAAAAAACTATTATTATTTTTATTTTTTTTTTCAAACTAAATAAGAAGTGAATAAATAATTTTTTTTTACACAAAAAAAATAAAAAACACTTGAAACCAAAATCAGTCATAAAAAATTTTTCATCAAAATACACACACATTTCTTTTTTATTTAGACTTTTCTTTCGATTAAGTAAATGCTACGAAACACACAATAAAAATTACAATAAAAAGAAAAATTAATAAAAATGAAAACAAAAACAACAATTAATATAAAACTCTTAATTTTAAGTATAAGAAGAAAAGGAAACTTAACAAATCTAGGCAGTCAGGCAAGCAGACAGATTGACAGTCAATCTGAGTTTCCACGGGAGTCGGTTCTTTACCAGAACGACTCGGAAATCAAGGACTGCCACTTCTGCTTTATTATTAATAACACCGCAGTTACAACTACAAAAACAACAACAGTCTATTTGGTTGTTATTAGAATCGGGAAAAGTTCTCTTTATTGATTTCAATAAAGATTAATTAAATGAGTGGATAGACAGACAATTTTAACAACCCTTAGACAGACAAATATACCAAAACTAATCATAATTTCGTTAGTTTTAAATAAATATTAAAAAGTTTATTACATATTAGTTATAATATATTCTCTTTATCTCTTTCTTACCTTATGAAGGCAAACAAACATAACTACAAACACTTAAATACAAAATACGGGGAAACAACTGGAAGATCCATTACCTACCATTTTCCCGAAAGCTAATAGCAAAAAATTATACAAATATCTAGCCTGTTTTGAAAATCAAACATAAGGCTTAAAAATGTTGCTTGAAACATTAAAAAAGTTTCTGATAACATTAAAAATGTTTCTGATACCATTAAACATGATTTCTTTAATTTTTCCTTATTTCTTTAATCACTTGAAAATTTTCGAATTTAAATTAAACCTAGTTTTATAAATGTTTCTGGCAACATTAAACATGTTTCTGGCAACATTAAACATGTTTCTGGCAACATTAAACATGTTTCTGGCAACATTAAACATGTTTCTGGCAACATTAAACATGTTCCTGGTAACGTTAAACATGTTTCTGGCAACATTTAAGATGTTTCTGACAACATTAAACATGCTTCTGACAACATTTAACATGTTTCTGGCAACATTAAAGATGTTTCTGACAAAATTAAACATGTTTCTGACATTAAACATATATCTGACAACATTAAACATGTTTCTGACGACATTAAACATGTTTCTGACAACATTAAACATGTTTCTGGCAAAATTAAACACGTTTCTGACAACATTAAACATGTTTCTGACAACATTAAACCTGTTTCGGACAAAATTAAACATGCTTCTGACAACATTAAGCATGTTTATGGCAACATTAAACATGTCTCAGACAATATTAAACATGTTGCTGACAACATTAAGCATGTTTCTGAAAAAATTAAACATGTTTATGGCAACAATAAACACGTTTCCGAAAACATTAACATGTTTCTGACACCATTAAACATGTTTCTGACAACATTAAACATTTTTCTGACAACATTAAACATGTTTCTGACAAAATTTAACATGTTTATGACAAAATTAAACATGTTTCTGACAACATTAAACATGTTTCTGACAACATTAAAAATGTTTCTGACAACATTAAAAATGTTTCTGACAACATTAAACATGTTTCTGACAACATTAAACATTTTTCTGGTATCGTTAAACATGTTTCTCACAACATTTAACATGCTTCTGGCAACATTAAACATGTTTCTGGCTACATTATAGAAAAAAGACAATATCTTGCTTGTTTCTAAACCAAACATAATTTTTGCAAATTAGGAAGCTTTAAAAGTGTTGCTGGCAACATTTGAAATGTTGGTTAGTCTATTTTAGACATCTTCGAAAAGTTTCGTATTAAAATATTTAAGTTTTATTAATTATTATTTTGTTAATATTGCAGAAATTAATGAAAACATTCGAAAAGTTAAGATCTAAAATGTTGCTATTAATATTTAAAAAGTTTATAGCAACATCTAAAATGTTGCTAATCAAATTTTCGTATTTAATTATGTGTTTATTCTCTTTTGTTTTCGATTATTTAAATGTTGTTGAATAATAATGCTAAAGTCGTAAAAGCATTTATAAGGCTCATAAAAATATTTCTATAAAAACTTATGAATTTGATAAGAATTCAAAAAATTATTCGATTTCAAATTCGTTTGGAGTTGGTTTTCAAAACAGGGTTATCTCTAAAATTTCAACAATTTTACATAACACTCCAATAAACACATACACATGAGCAAATATTTGTAAAGCATGACAGAGAGGAAGGCAACATTTACTTTCCAAACGTTTGTTGCAATTCCAAACACAATAAAGTAGTTATAGTGATTTCAGACAGAAAAGGATTCTAAACAGAATTCAGAATTCATCTTTTTGTAAGGCTAAATCAGGGTAAAACAGAAACATTCAAGCAGCAGTAAACTAAAATTTAATGATTTCATTGGTATGACAAGAAGGAGTCAATTATTAAAGTTATGTGATGATAATGATTTAAACTTATGATCCTTGTATCAAATTTTAAAAGGATTATGTTTATATAACATAGCTTAAACTAAAATAAAAAAACTCAAAGCTAAAATGTCTCCTAGGTTATGGATAGAATTGGAAAATAGGCACTTTTTATAAATGTGAGTCCACAGAATCATGGGCACTTGAAATGAAGCTGTTCTTGGAGTCTTTATAAAAAAGATCCTACGAAAAATCTATGGTCTAACCAGCATAGGACATATTCTTCGAATGGATGGAAATACTCCAGCAAGAAAAGTGTTCGAGAATGATCCCGAGGGAACTCGTAGAAGAGGACTTTCGAAACTTCGATGGAAAGACGAAGAAGAAAAAAATCTATCCAAGCTTGGCCTAAGAAATTGGAGAATTCTTAAATATGCTCGGCCAGGTTATATTAGAGCCATTTAAGTAAAATTTTTTATAGACAAAATTTTGTTAAAAAAATTTTTTTGAAAAAATTTTGGTTAAAAATTCTTTATAGAAAAAATTTTTATAGAAAAAATTGTGGTGTAAAATTTTTTATAGAAAATTTTGAAAAAAAAATTTATATATTTCTAAAAAAAATTTTTATAGAAAAAATTTCGGTAAACCTTTTATATAAAAAATTTCGGTAAAAATTTTTTATAGAAAAAATTTCAATAAAAATTTTTTTTTCAAAAAAATTTCGGTAAAAAATTGTTTACTGAAAAAATTTGGGTAAACAATTTTTTATAAAAAAATTTCGGTATAAAATTTTTTATAGAAAAAATTTCGGTGAAAAATTTTGTATAGAAAAAATTATGGTGAAAAATTTTTTATAAATAAATTTTTTATAAACAAAATTTCGACAAAAACTTTTTTATAGAAAAAATTTCGACAAAAAATTACGACAAAAATTTTTTTATAGAAAAAACTTCGACAAAAAATTTTTTTTAGAAAAAATTTTGGTGAAGAATTTTTATAGAAAAAATTGGTGAAAAATTTTTTATAGAAAAAATTTCGTGCTTGAAACTCAAAAGATTTCTAACAGTTTTAAAAAACTATTGTTCAAGATAAATCAATTGTGAACTAAAATTTTGGTGTTTTGCGTTCCTGCACTTTTGGGGAAGGTTAGTTATTTGAGAGAGTTATTAATAAGATAGACTCATTTGTCCGAACTTACCCAGAAAATGAAGAAACAGATCAATACATAACTCCTAACAACTGACTCCTTTCTTGTCTCACTAGTAAAGATAATATAATTATATTTCTTTGTTTTATACCTACTTCTTCATCTTTAGATTTAAATATTACGCCCTAGAATTTAATGACTATCACAGCAGCATCATCAACTTTTCTCTCTTTAGTTAAAAATGTAAACTCTCTCTTTAGAAATTCTTTTCCAAAATTAAAATATTTCGTTTTTAGGGGAAAAGCTTTTGTATAATTTAATTTCGTACTATAAATTAAAAATATAGAGTAGGACTGTATATCCACATAAATATATTTTTGCCATTAAAAAAATTAACCTAAAAAAGCTTTTGTGTAGTAAAAAGTTTATATACAATTAACAAACCTTAAATGCTGGTATCTATAAATATCTAGTTACAAACCAAATTGCAGTGTATATTAAACAAAAAATGATACAGAATAGTTAAACTCCCACCCACTTCCCAATCATACACACATCCCCCTACCATCTTCCTCAAATTCTTTTTAAAATTTATTGAATTGCCACGAGTAATTTGTGAAGAATTTGTAACCAATACATTCTCACGATCAACCAAATAACAAATATTTTTTACTCTGATACTTTAAACATCATAACGTCTCTATCTTTCTTACTCACTCATTAAGAATGAAAAAAAAGATTAAATAATTAATGAAAAAATACATTAAAAACGAATTATGAGAATATAATACAAGCAGCGTATCACAACAACAACACTTTGATCTTAAGAATATATATTTAAATACAAAAATAAAATTCTTTTCCAATAAAAAAACTTAAAAAAAGAAGTTGATCGAGTCTTATTGATAGCTAATAGATAGACGCAAAACCCATTTTCTTAAAATATATTTTGACTGTCGTGTGAGTAGTTCTGTTCAAGCGATGATTTTTTAAACATAATTCGTACATATTTTGTTTTTAAAAGAAATTTTTCTAAAATTTCTTATTTTCATAGGGAATTTTTCACAAATTTCTTATTTTTATAGAAAATTTTTAAAAAATTTCTTGTTTTTATAGGAAATTTTTCAAAAATGTCTTATTTTTATAGGAAATTTTTCAAAAATTTCTTATTTTTATAGGAAATTTTTCAAAAATTTCTTATTTTTACAGGAAATTTTTCAAAATTTTTTTATTTTTATAGGAAATTTTTCAAAAATTTCTTATTTTTATAGGAAATTTTTCGAAAATTTCTTATCTTTATAGGAAATTTTTCAAAAATTTCTTATTTTTATAGTAAATTTTTCAAAAATTTCTTATTTTTATAGGAAATTTTTCAAAAATTTCTTATTTTTATAGGAAATTTTTCAAAAATTTCTTATTTTTATAGGAAATTTTTCAACAATTTCTTATTTTTATAGGTTAAAAACTTATAATTTTTTCGTTTATGAGAATAAAATAAGGTAAAAGTGATATTTATTCAATATATATTTTTTACAACTAATGATTTTAGCGCGTATTAAATACTTTTTTTCGATACTTATATAAAGAAGTGAACACACTATTTATGTAAAAATTTGTTACAAAATTTAAATAATTTCTTTGTCTGAAACATTCTAATAAGTTTTTAGATTGAAACAAAAATAAAATGCAAAAAAACTTTTATAGTTAAAGCAAGACTAATCAAACTTGGCCACTATACGTAAGGAATCCAAAACGATGGAACCTTTTATAAATTTTTAGTGATAACTTAAAAATAGTTTATCGTCAATTAAAAGGCAAATTTAGGAGTAACTGAGAAAAAGTCTGATTTTAAAGAAAATATCAAATTTTGGAAAGTTTTTTCAGTTTCTTCCTCTTACATTTTAACTGACGTTATGTCAGTTTATCTTAAAACTAAACCTATTTGCTATGCATACGTAAAAGTAATTCTTTAAGATTATTGGCATCTTTCGATTTAGTATCTTTGAGTAATTTGTAAAGATCTTCGAGCGATTTTAAAATGCGGGGCTTTAAGATAAAAAGGAAATTATTTTTTAGAATAAATTAATGTAAGAATTTAATTAAAGACTTCATTACCATATATTTAGGCTCTAAATGTGATTCATGCTTCGAGGCCAAAAACCAAAGATTTAAAGCTAATTGAAATGTTTGCTCTTTGGCTAAATCTGCATAGCGTATGATACGTACAAATAGTTCCAATGCCAAAGTGGCTTGTAGTTTGTACTGCTGTGTAGAGCCTAAGATACTAAGTTGCCTTAAAATTTCCTCCACCACAAATCTGCAAATGTTATTAACTTCAGCCAAAAATTTTGGATCATGACCATAGAGTTCATCATTGGAAACCACTAGGAGTAAAAATAAATAAATACTTATAAAAAAATATATACGATTTTAAGCGAATTTACCCTGCGGCACATGATAAGGAAACTCTTCTAAATTTTGCACATACAACATATCCAAGGCATTCAAATAGATCTTGGTCGGCCCTGCCGTATTCATGGTGAAAGGATATTTTTGTACTACATCTAGCAATACATTGAGTAGATATAAAACTCCCCTTTCCGGACTATCAGGCACTAGTACAAGTGTAGCCAGCATATTACTAAGGTAGGACACCAAATATGTATCCATACTTTTGGCTTTGCCTTCAATTTCTATGGAATTTGGTAGTTGAGCAACTAGATTTAAGGCTTCTTCAAAACAAGCATCTGCTTGTCCTAAACACTGATTAACTAAGGCCACTTGACCACTTAAGAGATACAAGTCCATTTGTTGCTGCACCGATGTTATGCTCGGTATCGTAATGAAACAAAAAGCTATACAAGCTTTAACGAAACCCTGGGTTTTACGTGTATGCTGATTCTGTACAATCTGACACGTTTCCATGGCCAGTTTGTTGACACTTTGGACGAGAGTGTTGTAAACGGCATCTAGATTGGAAAATGAACCACGAGCTTCTACATAAAAGCTGAGCTGTTTCTCAAAATCGCGTCCATAATAAACTTTACGAATGAAATGACAGATTAATTGGGAAATTTGGCGTCTTTCGTCTTCAACGGTGAGAGCACTACAGGAGGGATACAAATAAAAAACAAATTTTGATTAATAAAAATTTTGGTGAAATAAAAATGATTGAATTTTTTAGGAATTTTTTGTTCAAGAATAAAGTCGAATTTTTCGAAAATTTTTAGTTTAATCTAGTACTGAACTTGAACCAGAACTGAACTAGAACTGAACTAGAACTGAACTGTCTCCATATTAAAATTTAATCTACTTACTTGACCGAATCATTGAGTATTTTACCCACATACATTAAGGCATTAATAACCACTGGATCATAAGTGTATTCCTTGCTATTGCGTTTGTAAATATCTAAAATATATTTGCCTGCTTCCACTTTAGAGGATTCCTTGTGAAACAAATCTAAGAATGGTAAAAAGTTTTCCTAACAGAAAAAAGAAAAAATACAAATATTCAATCTTAAAGATATACAAATTTTCAAAACAACCTGCACTAATAGCAATTCAATATTTTTCTGATGTTGCAAGATTTTATCCAAGATATTGCGCAATTGTTGGTGATGTTTTTCGGCCACTTTTGTGGATGAAACACGATTGTGGATTTCGCCCAGAAAACGGTTAAGCTCGGTTACCTGTTATATAAATGGAGTCACAAAATATATTCTTTTATTTATTTAAACAACAAAAATTACCGGAAAATTGCAGGCTACAAATTGAGACCATGACTCTACACATGTTACATATTCACTGGGATCTGTAAAAGTGTTAATAGTCTTAAACGATTCTTGTAAAAAAGCATTACGTTGCTCGAACAAGGGATTACAGCTGCTCATGCTAGAACCCAAGGCTTTAAAGAGTTGAGACTTTGATATGCCCTCGGTGTTAGATAAAGTCAACACATTAACGAATTCAAAGGCATTAGAGGCTATAAATTCTGGTTGAAAGGCTTGTAAAATAGCCATTAATATGGTGCCGCTAAATCAAGAAGTTTTTGAGATAAATTTCGAAATAGTTTTAAAGTTTAATAGAACTACATACTTGTTTTTAACATTTTGGACATCCTTTAAAATTTCTTCGGTGTATAAATTATTTTTGTGCACTAAAGATTGTAATATGTAATTCAATGCCGGTCCGTAAAGCGAAAGATATACAGACATATCAACTCTTTGGCGGTTTAATTCGGATCTTACTGAACCACTAAAGGCCTGAAATAAAAATAAAAGAATTCGAATATAGAAAATTCGTTATTCCAAAAATTATGAATTTCAAATAACTGAACTATAAATGAACTAGAACTGAAGTAGAACTGAACTAGAACTGAACTAGAACTGAACTAAAACTGAACTAGAACTGAACTAGAACTGAACTAGAACTGAACTAGAACTGAACTAGAACTGAACTAGAACTGAACTAGAACTGAACTAGAACTGAACTAGAACTGAACTAGAACTGAACTAGAACTGAACTAGAACTGAACTAGAACTGAACTAGAACTGAACTAGAACTGAACTAGAACTGAACTAGAACTGAACTAGAACTGAACTAGAACTGAACTAGAACTGAACTAGAACTGAACTAGAACTAGAACTGAACTAGAACTGAACTAGAACTGAACTAGAACTGAACTAGAACTGAACTAGAACTGAACTAGAACTGAACTAGAACTGAACTAGAACTGAACTAGAACTGAACTAGAACTGAACTAGAACTGAACTAGAACTGAACTAGAACTGAACTAGAACTGAACTAGAACTGAACTAGAACTGAACTAGAACTGAACTAGAACTGAACTAGAACTGAACTAGAACTGAACTAGAACTGAACTAGAACTGAACTAGAACTGAACTAGAACTGAACTAGAACTGAACTAGAACTGAACTAGAACTGAACTAGAACTGAACTAGAACTGAACTAGAACTGAACTAGAACTGAACTAGAACTGAACTAGAACTGAACTAGAACTGAACTAGAACTGAACTAGAACTGAACTAGAACTGAACTAGAACTGAACTAGAACTGAACTAGAACTGAACTAGAACTGAACTAGAACTGAACTAGAACTGAACTAGAACTGAACTAGAACTGAACTAGAACTGAACTAGAACTGAACTAGAACTGAACTAGAACTGAACTAGAACTGAACTAGAACTGAACTAGAACTGAACTAGAACTGAACTAGAACTGAACTAGAACTGAACTAGAACTGAACTAGAACTGAACTAGAACTGAACTAGAACTAGAACTGAACTAGAACTGAACTAGAACTGAACTAGAACTGAACTAGAACTGAACTAACTCTGAACTAACTCTGAACTAGAACTAAACTAGAACTGAACTAGAACTGAACTAGAACTGAACTAGAACTGAACTAGAACTGAACTAGAACTGAACTAGAACTGAACTAGAACTGAACTAGAACTGAACTAGAACTGAACTAGAACTGAACTAGAACTGAACTAGAAATGAACTAGAACTGAACTAGAACTGAACTAGAACTGAACTAGAACTGAACTAGAACTGAACTAGAACTGAACTAGAACTGAACTAGAACTGAACTAGAACTGACTAGAACTGAACTAGAACTGAACTAGAACTGAACTAGAACTGAACTAGAACTGAACTAGAACTGAACTAGAACTGAACTAGAAATGAACTAGAACTGGGGGGTTACCGCGTAACTCGATTCGAAAGAAATTATTTTCGAAACACCATGCTTTATGCATACAAATTCGAACAGTTTTATTTTCGAATCGAGATACGCAGTTACCCCCTTGAACTAGAACTGTACTAGAACTGAACTAGAACTAAATTAGAATTCATTTTGATCTAAAACAAAACTGAACCGCTTTTTGAAGATGATCTTAAAATTTTCTTACCGTTTGATAAACTGAAAGAAAATCTTTAAAATTATTTTGTATATAGGACTTATTGTTGGTCAACAAAACCCCAACACGCACTAAATAGCAGCGAGCATATGTTGCTACTAATGGATCTCCTATGCCGCGTATCATCTGGGTTAGACGCATCAAGGCTTCGTCGTAGCTGAATTTTAAAAATAAATCTTACGCTTAGTTAACATTTTTTCTGTATCCTTCATAAATCTGCTACTTACCTTTCATTCAAAAACTCGTAACATTTTAATATTGCTATTTCAACATACAATCTGGGCAGTAATTCCCTAATAGAGGCTATTTTGAAAAACCAATTAAGGCAAGTGTCTCGGGCACTAGCAGCATTTGTTGCTCGCAGTGATCTATAATGAATCTTTTTCGATAAAATATTGTCAGATATTTATTTCCCAATTAACTTACTCTGGTCCTGATAAAGTCTTTTGTTTTAATCTTTCATAAACCAACTTTCCAAAAATATCCAAAATATCGGTGATCAAAACAAATTGACTGGGATAGAAGGGTAAGACAGTGGTATCGGCCAAGATTTTAGAACATTGTATGGCTATCTTTAAGGCCTTAACTCTTTGATCATTATGCCATGATTGCACTAATTCATGATTTAATTGCTCAATGCGTTGGATATATTCCTGTTGTGTTAAATCCATCATATGACGCATAGAGCCATCCTCAAAGTCATCTAGTTGTTCTAAGCGGAATTTAACCTTATCAGAGACCACGGTTTGGACTTTAACTTTAAAGGAAATAATTCAAAGATTATTGTTTTTTTTTAATTTAATACAGACTTACTGGCATCGGTTCCTGGGTGTGTTTGAGCTGATGTAGTTAGAAAACTGGTGGATATGGAAAGTTTTTCTGAAGTGGTAAACTTGTTTAATATAGACAAACGTTTGGAATTCCAGTTTAAGGACTCATCTGCCAAAATCTCTTTCTCACGTTTGTGGGTTTTGGTTTTTTTAAAGGACTCCTTTTGGTGGGGGGAATAAAAAGTGTTTAAATATTAAACTGGTTATTATGTCTTAGAAACATTTTAAAATTTACATATTCAGAGGCCATTTGTGACAGAGGATCCATCAATTCCTCTTCCTGCTTGGCGAACTGTGTTAAGGGGTCTATGCCGTCCAACGTCTGCAAAAGTGGCTCTGCCAATATTGACATACTAGAAGATCTACTGCTAGTATTACTGCCCATGCTAGCGGGCCTTGTACCCTTACTATCGACCATGGTTACAGTGGGCAATTTCAGAGGATGTTCATAGGTTTGATAGCTTTGTAATTGATTTTTAGTCACCTCATAGAGGCGAGGCACACACACCCTAAAATGATGGGTATATCCATTAAATATTGGGTTCTTTTTATAAATATAAGTTACTTACCAGTCACTAGTCATTCTGGTTTATTTTTTTAATTATTTTATTATGAATAGTCTATAGAAATGCCAAAAACTCAAATTTTAAATAATTTTCTTCAATTGTCCATAATGTTTTGTTTACGTTCAGCTGTAAAAGTCAGCTGTGTGTTGATGTTGCCACACCGTTTAAAAAAGATGTAAAATTGTGGAGAGTTTTCAAAAAAATTGATTTGGCAATACCTGATATTTTAACTAGAGCTGGTAATACCACAGCTAACGGATTTTTGAATTTAAATATCACGGCGAGCGTTATTAACGATAACAAACAACTTTTTGGATTTATATTGGATTAAATTGGACAGTGACATGTGGTATCATGATGAAGGCTTTGATGCCACACAGCCTATATAGCATTGGAGACACTATAGGAGTGAATTTTCTTAAAAAAATCTATAGAACAAAACAGAACAAAAGACATATATTGGAAACATTTAAAAGTTTCCATCTTACGATGGGCAAAACTCTTACTATTTTCTCCATAGCAGCCCAGACATTAACCAGCCCGGAATCAACAAAACATGCTGTGCACAATGGGACTAAAAGTGTATAAATGGTAATAATTCTGGGAATTCTTATTTTTATGAAATTATGGGACATGGAGAGGAATTTAAGGAATTCTTTTTGTAATGAAATAAAACTCTGGTTATTATTTATTTATAGGTAAATATTATTAATAAATATGGTTTTTATTGTGATAATTGTTTGAAAATGGTTTTAATTTACAAAAGAAAATTTTACGAATAAAATTAAAATTTTTACAAAAAAAAAATCTTACAAGTTTTGTTTACGATTAATTTGTGTACATTTTGTAAATGGTTGAAGATTAAAAGAAATTCTTAAAAAATAATTTATACAGTCTTAAATATAAAAAAAAAAATTTTTTAAAAATAATAAAAAAGCCAAATTATCAACTAAAAATTTCAATTTAATTATTTCAATATTTTTCGCTAATTTGGAATATATATTTAAATTTTTAAAATAAGAATTTCTATTCGTAAATCGATTTTTAACTTCTAAATTTATTATCTACAATTATAGTTTTATAAAGTTAATTTTTATAGTAAAATAAAGTGACATAGATTTTTTTAGACTTGTATTTTGTTATATTTAGTTTTTTAATATTTTCTTAAAAAATATACAAAAATTTTAATTCATAAATTTAACCACCTTTTGGTTCTTTTAAAATTTAAAATTTTATTTTTCTTAAAATCATATTTTTCTTAAAATTTTGTTATAAATTCAAAATTTTGTGTATTGCAGCGGTAGCGAATTTTTTTTTATTTACAATATGTCTATAAATATTAAGAAGCCACATTATTTAAACATGGCACAATTACCGTCATTTTCTCATATAAATTTAAATCACACGCATATTAATTTAATTTATTAAAAATATTTGTAAAATTTTTTTAAATAAATTTTAGGTTAAAAAGTAAAGCACAATGGGGTAACGAAGAATTTTTACAAAAAAGAAAAAAAAAATTCTATAGAAAAAATTTTGTTTAACGAAAATTTTTCTAAAGAAAAAATTTTGTTTAACGAAAATTTTACTAAAGAAAAAATTTTGTTTAACGAAAATTTTTCTAAAGAAAAAATTTTATTTAACGAAAATATTTCTAAAGAAAAAATTTTGTTGAACGAAAATTTTTCTAAGGAAAAAACTTAGATTAACGAAAATTTTTCAAAGAAAAAAAAAAAAAAAATTTATAATGAAAATTTTTCTAAAGAAAAAATTTTTTTAACAAAATTTTTCGGCAAACGAAATTTGTTTAACTAAAATTTTTCTATAGAAAAAATTTTTCATAAGAAAAAATTTTGTTTAATGAAAATTTTTCTAAAGAAAATATATTGTTTAAAGAAAATTTTTCTAAAGAAAAAAAAATTTTGTATAGAAAAAGTTAAGACCTAAAGTTAATAAAAGTTTTGGCGAATGATAATATTATAAGTTAGATAGGCTTCTTAAAAGCTTTACTTTCAAATAAAAGCTTTGAAGCTTAAAGGCTAAAGTTAAAAAAAGATTTGTGGAAAGCTTATACAAGTTTAGTTTCCATAAGAAACTAACCAAACCTGGTCCGTACTTTTGTATAAGTAAAGACTTAATAACTAAGATAGGCAGCCTATGCTACCAGGAGCCGAATTTTTTTTGTAATTTTCGTAAATATCACGATCATTCCAAATTATTTTACGAGTTAAAATAATTTTCTAAGCAAACATTTTTGATATTTTTCTATAGAAAAATTTTCGTTTGAAAAAATTTTTCTATAGAAAAATTTTCGTTTGAAAAAATTTTTCTATAGAAAAATTTTCGTTTGAAAAAATTTTTCTATAGAAAAATTTTCGTTTGAAAAAATTTTTCTATAGAAAAATTTTCGTTTGAAAAAATTTTTCTATAGAAAAATTTTCGTTTGAAAAAATTTTTCTATAGAAAAATTTTCGTTTGAAAAATTTTTTCTATAGAAAAATTTTCGTTTGAAAAAATTTTTCTATAGAAAAATTTTCGTTTGAAAAAATTTTTCTATAGAAAAATTTTCGTTTGAAAAAATTTTTCTATAGAAAAATTTTCGTTTGAAAAAATTTTTCTATAGAAAAATTTTCGTTTGAAAAAATTTTTCTATAGAAAAATTTTCGTTTGAAAAAATTTTTCTATAGAAAAATTTTCGTTTGAAAAAATTTTTCTATAGAAAAATTTTCTTTAGAAATATTTTTCTATAGAAACATTTTCTTTAGAAATATTTTTCTATAGAAAAATTTTCTTTAGAAATATTTTTCTATAAAAAAATTTTCTTTTGAAAAATTTTTCTATAGAAAAATTTTCGTTTGAAAAAATGTTTCTATAGAAAAATTTTCTTTTGAAATATTTTTTCATAGAAAAATTTTCTTTAGAAATATTTTTCTATAGAAACATTTTCTTTAGAAATATTTTTCTATAGAAAAATTTTCTTTAGAAATATTTTTCTATAGAAAAATTTTCTTTAGAAATATTTTTCTATAGAAAAATTTTTTTTAGAAATATTTTTCTATAGAAAAATTTTCTTTAGAAATATTTGTCTATAGAAAAATTTTATTTAGAAATATTTTTCTATAGAAACATTTTCTTTAGAAATATTTTTCTATAGAAAAATTTTCTTTAGAAATATTTTTCTATAGAAAAATTTTCTTTAGAAATATTTTTCTATAGAAAAATTTTCTTTAGAAATATTTTTCTATAGAAAAATTTTCTTTAGAAATATTTTTCTATAGAAAAATTTTCTTTAGAAATATTTTTCTATAGAAAAATTTTCTTTAGAAATATTTTTCTATAGAAAAATTTTCTTTAGAAATATTTTTCTATAGAAAAATTTTCTTTAGAAATATTTTTCTATAGAAAAATTTTCTTTAGAAATATTTTTCTATAGAAAAATTTTCTTTAGAAATATTTTTCTATTGAAAAATTTTCTTTAGAAATATTTTTCTATAGAAAATTTTTCTTTAGAAATATTTTTCTATAGAAAAATTTTCTTTAGAAATATTTTTCCAAAGAAAAATTTTCTTTAGAAATATTTTTCTATAGAAAAATTTTCTTTAGAAATATTTTTCTATAGAAAAATTTTCTTTAGAAATATTTTTCTATAGAAAAATTTTCTTTAGAATTATTTTTCTATAGAAAATTTTTTTTTTAGAAATATTTTTCTATAGAAAAATTTTCTTTAGAAATATTTTTCTATAGAAAAATTTTCTTTAGAAATATTTTTCTATAGAAAAATTTTCTTTAGAAATATTTTTCTATAGAAAAATTTTCTTTAGAAATATTTGTCTATAGAAAAATTTTATTTAGAAATATTTTTCTATATAAACATTTTCTTTAGAAATATTTTTCTATAGAAAAATTTTCTTTAAAAATATTTTTCTATAAAAAAATTTTCTTTTGAAAAAATTTTTCTATAGAAAAATTTTCGTTTGAAAAAATTTTTCTATAGAAAAATTTTCTTTTGAAATATTTTTTCATAGAAAAATTTTCTTTAGAAATATTTTTCTATAGAAACATTTTCTTTAGAAATATTTTTCTATAGAAAAATTTTCTTTAGAAATATTTTTCTATAGAAAAATTTTCTTTACAAATATTTTTCTATAGAAAAATTTTCTTTAGAAATATTTTTCTATAGAAAAATTTTCTTTAGAAATATTTTTCTATAGAAAAGTTTTCATTAGAATTATTTTTCTATAGAACAATTTTCTTAAGAATTATTTTTCTATAGAAAAATTTTCTTAAGAATTATTTTTCTATAGAATTTTTTTTTTAGAAATATTTTTCTATAGAAACATTTTCTTTAGAAATATTTTTCTATAGAAAAATTTTCTTTAGAAATATTTTTCTATAGAAAAATTTTCTTTAGAAATATTTTTCTATAGAAAAATTTTCTTTAGAAATATTTTTCAGCTTCCATTGTGCATCACCCTTTTACATTCAAATATCGTACATTTAAATAACATTATTTAATATTATACAAAATTTCATTTTTATAATTAAAAAATTAAACAACAAATTATTTGATCTAAATACTACAAACATAGCAACAATTAGAAGCAGCTGAGTTCCACACCAACATCATCATCGTCATCAACATCATTATCGTTAACCTCTTAAACGTGATGATCATGAACACCATTATCTTGTATTTAACAGCAGCAGCAACCTAATAAAAAGCAGAAGATCAAACAAAAAAAAAATAGGTAAATTAAAATTTTTGATAATTAATTAAATAAATATTTTTGCAATCAAAATTTTCAAATTAATCATTTAAAAAAAATATTTAGAAAACAATTTTAAAAACCTTTTAAAGCCACACTTTTATTTGGTTACAGTAGAGTGTTAATTTTTTTGTATCATTTTTTTCTAATAAATCTTCCATGATTCCTTCAGTCTATGGCTGACGGAATCACACCACTTGCACCGTGGCAAAGGCACTGAAGGTAACTTTTTTGGGAAACTCAGGGCCAGGAGAACCGCGTGTTTTGATAACAGGCTTAAGAGGTGTTCGGGGTTTTAAGGACAGCAAACCCGCCGAGGCGGCCAATTCCTTGAGACGCTGTGAAAAGCCATGGGAGTTAGAGGAAGAAGATTCCGAGTTAGAGTTAACAACAGCTACCCCGTCCACCACATCTCCATTTAGGGACTGAGCAGTGGGTACTGAGTTAACGGTAGTGGCCGGGTGTATACGATAGACTTGTCCATTGGAGGAGGGATACAGGAGACTAGCATTGTTGACAGATGATTGGGCGCCATTTGTGTAACTAAAAGTAGATAAAGAAGAGATTTAAAAATTAACAATTGTTTTCTTTAAAATTGCTTAAAATTTAACTATTCATTTGAGATATTTGTTTTCAAAAATATTTACTTAAATTTTAATTTTTCCACGAAATCACATGTTATTTTCTTGTCAAAATTGGCCAATTTTTTCCCCTTATTATGAATATTTATTATTTTGTGTTAAAAATTTTAGGGTCTTTAGCAAATTTTTTCAATACAATACGAGTAAGTGTTAATTTTTCAAAGATGTTAAAATTACAATTTCTTTTTTGTTTTTAAGTGTGAATATATTATATTTCCATATTATATTTGAACATTTTTTAACAAAAATTTTTCTAAAAAAAAATTTTTTAACAAAAATTTAAAAAAAAAAAAATTTAACTAAAATTTTTCTTCAGAAAATAATTTTTTTACGAAAATTTTTCTTCAGAAAAAATTTTTTTAAAGAAAATTTTTCTTCAGAAAATTTTTTATTAAAAAGGTTAATCAAAATTTGGGACATCAAACATTTAATTAAAAAGTTTTACTGTAGTGTATTGCACTAAGAATCCCAATTTATTACAATTATTTATTATTTAAACTTTCGTAAAATAAATTCTATAGAAAAAAACTTTTAACGAAAAGTTTTCTAAAGAAAAAAACTTTTAACAAAAATTTTTCTAAAGAAAAAAGATTTTAACGAAAATTTTTCTAAAGAAAAAAGTTTTTAACGAAAACTTTTCTAAAGATAAACATTTTTAACGAAAATTTTTTGAACAAAATTTTTTTTAAGAAACAAGTTTTTAAAGAAAATGTTTCTAAAGAAACAATTTTTTAAGGACAATTTTTCTAAAGAAAAAATTTTTTAATGACAATTTTTCTAAAAAAACAAAATTTTTTAATGACAATTTTTCTAAAGAAAAAATTTGTTAACAAAAATTTTTCTAAAAAAAATCATTTAACAAAAATTTTTCTAAAGGAAAAATTTTTGAAAGAAATTTTTTTTAAAGAAATAAGTTTTTAAAGAAAATTTTTCTAAAGAAAAAATTTTTTAACGTAAATTTTTCTATAGAAACATTTTTTCAAACGAAAATTTTTCTAAAGAAAAAAATTTTAAAGAAATTTTTTTTAAAGACAATTTTTCTAAAGAAATGAATTTTAAACGAAACTTTTTATAAAGAAAAAAATTTATAACGAAAATTTTCTTAAAGAAAAAAATTTTTAAAGTAAATCTTCTTACAGAACAATTTTTTTAAAGAATTTTTTTAAAGAAACAAGTTTTTAAAAAAATTTTTCTAAAGAAAAAAATTTATAACGAAACTTTTTTTAAAGAAACTAATTTTATTTAACGAAAATATTTCTAAGGAAAACATTTTTGAGCGAAAAATTTTGTTTAACGAAAATGTTTCTAAAGAAAAAATTTTGTTTATCGAAAATTTTTCTAAAGAAAAAATTTTGTTTAACGAAAATTTTTCTAAAGAAAAAATTTTGTTTATCGAAAATTTTTCTAAAGAAAAAAATTTTTAACGAAAATTTTTCTAAAGAAAAAAAATTTTCTCAACAAAAAATTTTTTAACGAAAATTTGTCTAAAAAAAAAACTTTGTTAAAAGAAAACTTTTCTAAGAATAAAATTTTGTTTAACGAAAATTTCTCTCAAAAAAATTTTGTTTAACGAAAATTTTACTAAGGAAAAAGTTTTTTAACAAAAATTTTTAAACGAAAATTTTTCTAAAGAAAAAATTTTGTTTAACAAAAATTTTTTTAAAGAAAAAATTTTGTTTAACGAAAATTTTTCTAAAGAAAAAATTTTGTTTAACGAAAATTTTTCTAAAGAAACAATATTTTTTACAACAATTTTTTAACGAAAATTTTTCTAAAGAAAAAATTTTGTTTAACGAAAATTTTTCTACACAAAAAATTTTTTTAAAGAATAAATTGTTAAGAGACAAATTTTCTTAAGAACTTTACGAAAAAAGTTCTATACGAAAATTATTATTAGAAATAAAATTTTTAACGAAAATTTTAATAAAAGAAAAAATTTTTTAAAGAAAATTGTTCTAATGAAAAATTTTTTTAACGAAGATTTTTCTATAGAAAAAATTTTTTAACGAAAAATTTTCTAAAGAAAAAAGATTTTAACGAATATTTTTCTAAAGAAAAAAGTTTTTTACGAAAATTCTTCTAAAGAAAAACCTTTTTAAAGAAAAAAATTTTTAATGAAAATTTTTTTTTTTATGAAAATTTTTCTAAAGAAAAAATTTGTTAATGAAAATATTTCTATATAAACATTTTCTATAGAAAAAATTTTCGGATTTTGTATTGAAAACTTTTAGTTAAAAAATTTTTTCTAAAAAAAAAAATTTCGTTAAAAATTTTTTTTATAGAAAAAAAAAATTTTATAGAAAACTTTTAATTAAAAAATTTTCGTTAAAACATTTCTTCTTTAGAAAAATTTTCGTTAAACATTTTTTTTTGTAGAAAAATTTTTTCTATAGAAAAATTTTGGTAACGAAATTTTTTTCTATTTAAAAATTTTCGTTAAAGAATTTTTGCTTTAAATAAATTGTCATTAAAAAATTTTTGCTTTAGAAAAATTAAAGTTAAAAATTTTTTTCTTTAGAAAAATATTCGTTAAAAAAATTTTCTATAGAAAAATTTTAGCTAAAAAGATGTTTCTATAGCAAAATTTTCTTAAAAAAAAAATTTCGTTAAAAAATCTTTTCTATAGAAAAAATTAAAAAATCTTTTCTATAGAAAAGTTTTGGTAACAACATTTTTCTATAGAAAAATTTTCGTTTAAAAATTTTTCTATAAAAAAATTTTCGTTAAAAATTTTTTCTATAAAAAAATTTTCGTTAAAAAATTTTTCTATAAAAAAATTTTCGTTAAAATATTTTTTCTATGGAAAAATTTTGATTAAACAATTTCTTCTATAGGAAAATTTTCATTAAAAAATTTTTTCTTTAGAAAATTTAAAAAATTTTCATTAAAAAAATTTTCATATAAAATTTTCATATAAAATTTTCGTTAAAAAATTTTTTCTATAGAAAAATTTTCGTTAAAAAATTTTTTCTATAGAAAAATTTTCGCTAAAAAATTTTTTCTAAAGAAAAATTTTCGTTAAAAAATTTTTTAGAAAAATTTTACATAAAAAAATGTTTCTATAGCAAAATTTTCTTAAAAAAAAAAATTTCGTTAAAAAATCTTTTCTATAGGAAAAATTAAAAAATCTTTTCTATAGAAAAGTTTTGCTAACAACATTATTCTATAGAAAAATTTTCGTTTAAAAATTTTTCTATAAAAAAATTTTCGTTAAAAATTTTTTCTATAAAAAAATTTTCGTTAAAAAATTTTTCTATAAAAAAATTTTCGTTAAAATATTTTTTCTATGGAAAAATTTTGATTAAACAATTTCTTCTATAGGAAAATTTTCATTAAAAAATTTTTTCTTTAGAAAATTTAAAAAATTTTCATTAAAAAAATTTTCATATAAAATTTTCGTTAAAAAATTTTTTCTATAGAAAAATTTTCGTTAAAAAATTTTTTCTATAGAAAAATTTTCGCTAAAAAATTTTTTCTAAAGAAAAATTTTCGTTAAAAAATTTTTTAGAAAAATTTTACATAAAAAAATGTTTCTATAGCAAAATTTTCTTAAAAAAAAAATTTCGTTAAAAAATCTTTTCTATAGAAAAAATTAAAAAATCTTTTCTATAGAAAAGTTTTGGTAACAACATTTTTCTATAGAAAAATTTTCGATAAAATTGTTTTTCTATAGAAATCTTCGTTAAACAAATTTTTCTATAGAAAAATTTTCGTTAAAATATTTTTTCTATGGAAAAATTTTGATTAAACAATTTTTTCTATAGGAAAATTTTCATTAAAAAATTTTTTCTTTAGAAAATTTAAAAAATTTTTATTATAGAATTTTTCTTTAGTAAAATTTTTAGTAAAAAATTTTTTCTTTTCAAAGTATAAAATTTTTTTTTATAGAAAAATAAAATAAAAAATTTTCTGTCGCTTAAAGAAAATTTTAAAATAAAATCTTGTTTAAAAATTAAATTTTAAATAATCTATAAGTCCGGTTTGCCTTTTTTAAAAAATCTCAATTAAAGCCTTTTAAAAATGTTAATGATTTTCTTAAATCATTGTCATTGACTTGAGTTTTTTTTTGGTTTTTTTAGTCTTTTCACAAAAATTACATGCCACAAATCGACAAACTTAAATTTTATTATATTACTGTCATATGGACGAACGTTGTTAAATTGCAACAATCTCTAGAAAAGCCAATAACCCAAGACGTTTAAATCATGTGCTATTAACTAGTTGACCTTAAACTTCATTTCAGTTGCAAAACTTTAAATTAAATATAAAAAATTTAAAATCGAAAAAAATATTAAAAAATCATTTACTTAAGTTTTGAGACATAGGACTTGTTGCACAGCCTCAATTCAATTCAGCGATATTTCAGTTTAACGCTAACTTAAACTACTTTTTTTTATTTTGAAAAGTTTTTAAATGAAAAGATTCGCATTCACTTACTCTCGGAAAGATGAAGGTGAATGTGAAATAAATTTAAAAATATTTTATTTATTGCCGACGAGTCTATGTATGAATTATGTAGGAAATACAACAAAATATTTACAATATAAGGAAGTAATTTAATTGATTCATACGAAAATTTATGTTGTCTTATGTAATTTATGTTGTGTTGACATGAGGGAGTATTAAGTTGGTGGGAAGTTTTTTTTCCTTTTTAAAAAAAAAGTTATCTATAATATGTTTATATTCTATATAAGCTTGATTACCGACATCGATTTATCGATAACTATTCCCTATAATATAACACTAACCATTAACTTACTTTTACCATTCTATAGAAAACAAAAGACTTAAGCTGAAAACTTTATTTAATTGTGAAATATTTCTAAAAAAAAGTTGGCAGCTTAAGTCTTTTGATTTAAGATTGAATTAAATAATTTAACTTGAAGTTTGTAGCTTAAGTCTTTTGCTTTCTATAGAATGGTAAAAGTTAGTTAATGGTTAGTGTTATTGTCCAGGGAATAATTATCGATTAATCGATGCCGTTATTGATCTAAGTCTTTCGAAAGAACGATTTGAGTTATCGTTATCTTTCCTTAAGAAAATCAAAGTTCTTAATAACTTTTCTAATTTTGTAATTTTAATTTATTTTTACGGTATTTTTTTATTTTCAAGGTAACAAATTTTCAATAAATATTCATGGCAAATTAATTATTTTTAAATTTTTAATCATGTCAACAGTCTTTTGCTATTATCTAAATTAAATCTTTTAATGGATTTTTTTTATTTACTGCAACTTTTTACTACTTCTACTTAAGAATCTTCACCAATGTCATTTTGCTTTAAGTATATATTTTTAAATGTCAAGTTATTGTTAAACAAATTATTTTTTTTTTTTTAAAGATTTACAAAAATTCATTAAGATTTAAACCGAATTTGCCTTAAATTTTTAATTTTTTTTTATTAATGCGTAACATTTTTAGACTTTGTTAAATTTATACTTAATTATATTTATGGAAGTTAAATGGTTTGACATTTAAGCGACTAAATGTTTAAACAAAAAAGACTATAATTAAAAATTCTCATTGCTTATTTGCAAAGCATTAATAGACTCGTAATGTTGACTATTAATAAATATGAGTAGTGCTAATGGAAAATGATTTATTGGTAATTTATTCATTAATGGTTATTAAAACGTAAAGCAAATAATTTGCTTGGTTTTAATAATTTAAAGATTTTGCAAAAGGCTTTTGATTTGCTCTTCCTGGTATAGTAAATTTTTATGTGGGAATTGCTTTAAATTTTCTTTACAATCAAAAGATTTACCCCCTAATTCATTAATGAATAATAAAATGATCATTTGTATGGAAAATCTAAATCATATTCTTGCCTTATTCTTCGATTATAAATTATGGTGTTAAACTAAAAACTTTAAGCAAGGAATATATAAGTTTGGAATTGTTCTAAATTCTGTTTTAAATTTTGAATTTTTTTCTTGTTTGGTCCTTCTCTTAAGAAGAAATAGCCTTAAAATCACTTTAAATCAAAAGACTTAAGCTACAAACTTTAAGCAAGATACACATAATTTTCGAATTGCTTAATTTTTTGGTTTTAAATTTTAAACTTTTCTGCTTGTTTAGTCTTTTTGTTAAAAGACAAAAGACTTAAGCCACAAACGTCAAATTAAAATAATGTCTTGAGCCATTGAACTTTTTTAATGCTTTTCTCTTTCTGGTCTTGCGGTCTAAATAGGAGGAAAAGTTCTCTTTTAAATAAAAGACTTAAGAAACAAACTTTTTTTCTGTCCATCTGACTGTCTGTCTGTCTGCCTGTTTGTCTGTTTGTTTGTCTGTCCCTCTGTCTGTCTGTCTGTCTGTCTTTCTGTCTGCCTGTCTGTCTGCCTGTTTGTCTGTTTGTTTTTCTGTTTGTTTGTCTATCTGTTTGTGTGTCTGTTTGTCTGTCTGTCTGTCTGTCTGTCTGTCTGTCTGTCTGTTTGTCTGTCTGTCTGTCTGTCTGTCTGTCTGTCTGTTTGTCAGTTTGTCAGTTTGTCTTTCTGTCTGTCTGTTTGTCTGTCTTTTTCTATAGAAAATTTTTTTAAATTAAAAATGTTTAATAGACAAATTTTTAAAACGAAATATTTTCCTTAGAAAAATTTTTATAACAAGAAATTTTCTATGGAAAAATTTTTATAGCAAAAAATTTTCTATAGAAAAGTTTTAATAACAAAAATTTTTCATTTTAAAATTTTTTTGTTTTAAAAATTTTCATTTTAAAAATTTTTCAATAGAAAAATTTTTTGAAAAAAATTTTCAAGAAAAATTTTTTTTGAATATTTTTTTTTAAATTTTTCTATACAAAATTTTTTTTTTTTTTTAATTTTTGTATAAAAAATTTTTTTGTATAAAAATGTTTTTATAGAAAATTTTTCTATAGAAAATTTTTAGTTGAAACAATTTTTTGTTTCAAAAATATTTCTATAGAAAATTTTTCATCTTATCTTTTTCGTTTTAAAAATTTTTTATTGAATATTTTTTTTAAATTTATCTATACAAAATTTTTTGTTTTAAAAATTTTTGTATAAAAAATTTTTCTTATAAAAATGTTTTTATAGAAAATTTTTCTTATAAAAATGTTTTTATAGAAAATTTTTCTATAGAAAATTTTTAGTTGAAACAATTTTTTGTTTTAAAAATATTTCTATAGACAATTTTTCATCTTATCTTTTTCATTTTATAAAAATTTTTTGTTTTAAAAAATTTTCTATAAAAAATTTTTTGTTTCAAAAATTTTTCGTTTTAAATTTTTTTTTTTAGAAAATTTTTCTATAAAAAATTTTTTATTGACAATTTTTCTATAGAAATTTTTTTGTTATCAAAATTCTTCTATAGATAATTTTTTGTTTTAAAAATTTTTCTATAGAAAATTTTTCGTTTTAAAAATTTTTCTATAAAAAGATTTTTCTATAAAAAATTTTTTGTTTTAAAAATTTTTCTATAGAAAATTTGTTAATGCTCGTTTTAAAAGTTATTCTGTAGAAAATTTTTTGTCCTAAAAATTTTTCTTTAGAAACATTTTTATCTTAAAAATTGTTTTACAATTTTTCGTATTAAAAATTTTTCTATAGAAAATTTTTCGTCTTCAAAATTTTTCTATCGAAAATTTTTCATTTTAAAAGTTTTTCTATACAAAATTTTTTGTCTTAAAACTTTTTCTATAAAAAATCTTTCGTCGGAAAAATTTTTCTATAGAAAACTTTTGGTCTTAAAAAATTTTCTGTAGGAAATTTTTCGTCTTAAAAATTTTCGCTAGGAAATTTTTCGTCTTAAAAATTTTTTTATAGAAAATTTTTCGTCTAAAAAATTTTTCTATAGAAAATTTTTCGTTTTGAAAATTTCTTCCTACTTTCTATAAAAACTTTTTTATTTTAAATATGTTTCCGTAAAAAATTTTTCGTCTTAAAATTTTTTCTATAGAAAATTTTTCGTCTTAAAAACTTTTCTAAAGAAATTTTTTCATCTTAAAGATTTTTCTTTGGAAAATTTTTCGTCTTAAAATTTTTTCTATGGGCAATTTTTCATTTTAATTTTTTTTATAGAAAATTTTTCATTTTAAAAATATTTCTATAGACAATTTTTCGTCTTAAAAATTTTTCTATAGAAAATTTTACGTCGTAAAAATTTTTCTAAAGAAAATTTAATAATTTTTCAATCAATTCTAAAAGTTCGAATAATTAATTCCCAAATAAAGAAAATTTTTTATCTTAAAAATTTTTCTAAAGAAAATTTTTTGTCTTAAAAATTTTTCTAAAGAAAATTTTTTGTCTTAAAAATTTTTCTAAAGAAAATTTTTTGTCTTAAAAATTTTTCTAAAGAACATTTTTTGTCTTAAACATTTTTTCCATAGACAATTTATCATTTTAAAATTTTTTCTATAGAAAATTTTTCTTTTCAACAATTTATAACAATTTTTTGTTACTAAAATATTTCTATAGCAAATTTTTTTGCTATACAAATTTTTCTATAGAAAATTTTTCTGTTGAACATTTTTCGTTTTAAAAAATGTTTCTATATAAAATTTTTCATCTTAAAAATTTTCTATAGATAAATTTTTAAGACGAAAAATTTTTATTAGAAAAATTTTTAAGGCGAAAAATAGAAAATTTTTTATCTTAAAAATTTTTCTAAAGAAAATTTTTTGTCTTAAAAATTTTTCTAAAGAAAATTTTTTGTCTTAAAAATTTTTCTAAAGAAAATTTTTTGTCTTAAAAATTTTTCTAAAGAACATTTTTTGTCTTAAACATTTTTTCCATAGACAATTTATCATTTTAAAATTTTTTCTATAGAAAATTTTTCTTTTCAACAATTTATAACAATTTTTTGTTACTAAAATATTTCTATAGCAAATTTTTTTGCTATACAAATTTTTCTATAGAAAATTTTTCTGTTGAACATTTTTCGTTTTAAAAAATGTTTCTATATAAAATTTTTCATCTTAAAAATTTTCTATAGATAAATTTTTAAGACGAAAAATTTTTATTAGAAAAATTTTTAAGGCGAAAAATAGAAAATTTTTAAAACAAAAAATTTTCTAAAGAAAACTTTTCTATAGAAAAATTTTTAAAACAAAAAATTGTTTTAAACATTTTTTGCATTGATAATGTTTTGTTTAAAATTTTTCGTTTTAAAAATTTGTCTATAGAAAATTTTTCGTTTTAAAATTTTTTCAATATGGAAAATTTTAAGCTTTGTATGAAAAAGTTTGGGTTTTAAAAATTTTTCTTAAAAAAATTGGTCGTTTTAAAAACTACTCTATTAACATTTTTTTAAGATGAGCGATGGCCGTCTGCCTATCTGTCTATTTAAGGCACTATAGAGCCTTAACAAAAAGAGCTTTGTCACTAAAACTTATTCATTGGGCGCAGCCGATCGTTTTACATTTGATAAGATCCGGTATAGCCGAATATAACACTCTTACTTGTTTGAGAATAAATTTTCAAAATATATTTTTCAAAATTTAAGCATTTACATGCCAGGACTCAGTTTCAAAATATTACCTAACATCTCTTGACTAGTGGCGATTTAGCTAATTTTTATATCTGTTTAACATGTAAACCTGGTAATTTTTTTTAACAAAAAAAAAAAAATGTATTTGCCAAAATCACTTTTTTTACGTAAAACTACATATATCGTGTTTACAGTCATTACAATAGAAATTATTCATTATTATAAAACTATTACAAAATTACGACAACACCCATTTTACAAACGATTTTTGACTTTTTTCTTGCCAATTTTTTTGGCTACTATATAATAAACTTAACAAAAAATACTTCAGAGTTACATGTATGAATTAACAAAATATTTAAGCTGAATTAAATGAAAACAAAAACTCCAAACAAAACTACTATTTGTAACTTAGAAGAGAAGTTATAAAAGAAAAGCAAAAGTTTTAATACAGGATTTTTTTCTTTCAAAAAAATATAATTAGGGGTTTCACTATAAATTCCCAGTAATTGGCATGTCGGGTCTTTAATGTGAATTTGTGTAGGTAAAAGCCAGTCTAGTGACTGGTTTTGGAAGAATTATGTATTTTTTCTTAAAGTTTTTTTGGGGAAGCTTTTGATGTTTAACCGATTATTATGAAAATCCAAGATAATAATTAAGTGCTTTTATTATCCAGCTGAAAAGGTACTTCCGGGATAAGATTAAGAGATTTTATCGGAAAAAAAACATTTAATTTACAATATTTACAAAATTTTATAAATAATTTGTTTCTGTAAATATGAGGGCGGGTCAATATGCCTGTGTAATTATAGTTGCTTTTTATAGAAAAGTTTTCATTTAGTAAAAAATTTTGCTACGAAACTTTTTTGGTAAAAAAAATTTTGTAGAAATTTTTAAGTTTCTAAAATTTTTCAATAAACAATTTTTCGTTTTAATAATTTTTCTATAGAAAATTTTTTGTTTTAAAAAATTTTCTCTTCAGGAGAATTATCCTCAATTTAGACAGATAGAAGTGAAGGTAGATGAAAACAGAAAAATGTTTGTTTTTGTTCAGTCGATAATCTACGCTTTTACTTTTGGTTTATGAACATAATTCTTAATAGTTATGTTTGTAAATTTAGTAATAATGCGAGGTTTTCGATCTGTCTAAATGGGGGATAATCCTCCTGAAGAGATGGCTTAACCAACCATCGAAACGCGTCGAGGAATTTGGTTTCTCCGCAAACATTTTTTGGCTTTTTATCAATAAATTGGTCTGTTACATTAATAAATAAATGTAACAGATTTGGGCTCAAATGCAAATACACTTCTTTTTGAGTAAACAATTTATTACAAAAATTTTTCCTTTGAGGTTTTAAAAATTTTTTATAGAAAATTTTTGGATTTAAAAATTTTTCTATAGAAAATTTTTTGTTCTAAAAATTTTTGTTTAGAAAATTTTTATATATGTTTCAAAAATTTTAAAAATTTTTCAATAGAACATTTTTTGATTAAAAATTGTTCAATAGAAAATTTTTCTAAAGAAAATCTTTTGTTCAAAAAAGAAGTGTATTTGCATTTGATCCCAAATCTGTTACATTTATTTATTAATGTAACAGATTTGGGATCAAATGCAAATACACTTCTTTTTTGAATAATATTTACATCCCGACTAATTTGTTATTTTTTGAAAATCTTTTGTTTGAACAATTATTCTATTAAAAAATTTTCGTTTTAAAAATGTTTTTATAAAAAAATTTTTTGTTTTAAAAATATTTCTATACAAAATTTTTCTTTTTGAAAATGTTTCGCTTTAAAACAAAATTTCTATAAAAAAAATTTTTTTTGAAACTTTTCTATAGAAAATTTTTCGTTTTAAAAACTTTTCTATAAAAAATATTTCTTTTTAAAAATTTTTCTATAGAAATTTTTTTGTTTTAAAAATTTTTTCTACAAAAAACTTTTTGTTTTAAAAATTTTTATTTAGACAATTTTATGTTTTAAAAACTTTTCTAAAGAAAATTTTTTGTTGTAAAGATTTTTCTATAGACAATTCTTGGTTATTAAGATTTCTCTAAAAAAAATTTCTAAGGAAAATTTTTCATTTTAAAAATTTTTTTATAGAAAACTTTTCGTTTTAAAAATTTTTCTATCGAAAATTTTTGTATAACAAAGTTTTCGTTTTGAAAATTTCTCTATAAGAAATTTTTTTGTTTCAAAAATTTTTCAATAGAAAATTTTTTGATTAAAAGTATTAAAAAAAAAATCCTTAGGAAACTTTTTCTTTTCAAAAAATTTTTAATAGAAAATTTTTCGTTTTAAAAATTTTTCTAAAAAAAATTTTTATTTTTCAAACTTTTCTATAGAAAACTTTTCATTTAAAAAATTTTTCTATAGTTAATTTTTTGTTTTAAAAAATTTTCTAGAGAAAATTTTCGTTTTAAAAATTTTTCTTTACAAAACTTTTCGTTTTAAAAAAAATTCTATAAAAAATTTTTAGTTTTAAAAATTTTTCTATAAAAAATTTATAGTTTAAACAATTTTTCTATAGAAAATTTTTCATTTTAAAAATATTTCACTCTAAAAATTTTTCTATAAAAAATTTTTAATTTTAAAATTTTTTCTAAAGAAAAGTTTTCATTATAAAATATTTCCTATAGAAAGTTTTTAATTTTAAAATATTTTCTATAGAAAATTTTTCATTTTAAAATATTTTCTATAGAAAATTTTTCATTTTAAAAATTTCTAATTAGAAAATTTTTCATTTGAAAAATTTCTCTATAGAAAATTTTTGTTTCTAAAATTTTTCTATTTGAAAATTTCTCTATAGAAAAATTTTCGTTTAAAGATTTTTTTATGGATAAAATTTCTTTTTAGAAATGGAAAAAATTTTTTGCTTTAAAACTCTTTCTATAAAAATTTTTTTATTTTAAAAATTTCTCTATAGAAAATTTTGGTTTTAAAAATTTTTCTACAAAAAAATTTTTATTCTAAAAATTTTGCGTTTTTAAAATTTTTTCTATGCAATATTTTTTTTAAAAAATTTTTGTATAGAAAATTTAAAATTTAAAAAATTTGTTTTTTTTTATAGAAAATTTGTCATATTAAAAATTTTCTATAGAAAATTGTTTTTAAAATTTTTCTATAAAAAATTCTTCGTTTAAAGAACTTTTCTATAGAAAATTCTTTGTTTTAAAATATTCTTAAAGAAAATTTTTCTATTGATTTTTTTTCTTTTTAAAAATTTTCTATAGAAAATTTTTCGTTTTTAAAATTTTTCTATAGAGGACTTTTAGTTTTAAAAATTTTTCTGTAGAGGACTATTTGTTTTAAAAAATTTTTTGTTTTAAACATTTTTCTAAAGAAGATTTTTTGTTTTAAAAATTTTGCTATAGAAAATGTTTCGTTTTCAAAATTTTTCTTTAGAAAATTTTTAGTTTTAAAAATTATTCTTTAGAAAATTTTTCGTTTTAAAAAAATTTTCCACATAAAATTTTTCGTTCTAAATTTTTTTTATATAAAATTTTTCATTTTGAAAAATTTTCTATATGAAATTATTCGTTTTAAAAATTTTTCTGCAAAAAATTTTTGTTTTAAAAATTTTTCTACAAAAAATTTTTATTTTAGAAATTTTTGTGCAGAAAATTTTTCTTTTAGAAATTTTTCTACAGGAAAATTTTCGTTTTAAAACTTTTGCTATAGAACATTTTTCGTTCTAAAATTTTTTGTATAGAAAAATTTTCGTTTTAAAAAATTTTCGTTTTAAAAAATTTTCTATGGATAATTTTTCGTTTTAAAAATTTCACTATGGAAAATTTTTCGTTTAAAATTTTTTTCGTAAAAAAATTTTTCGTTTTGAAAATTTCTCTATAGGAAATTTTTGATTTTAAAAATTTCTTTGTAGGATTTTTTTTGTGATAAAAATTTCTCTATAGAAAACTTTTCTATTTAAAATAGAGAATTTTTGGTTTTGAAATTTTTGCCACAGAAAATTTTTTGTTTTAAAACTTTTTATTTTAAAAAAATTTCCATAGAAAATTTTTCGTTTTAAAATTTTTCTATAGAAAATTTTTCATTTTAAAAATTTTTTGTTTTTAAATTATTTTTATAGAAATTTTTTTTTTTATAGAATGTTTCTAACATATTAAAATCTCTGGCTATTTTTCTAAAAATATTCAAGTTACCGATCATTAACTCCACTTATTTCAAAATTTCCTCAAAATCTTAGTGCTGCCATTTAGCAAATTCCAATATTGTTTCGTCCGTTACAAATCAAAAATGAACTTAAACAATTCGAAATATTTCATCATTATCAAATGCAGAGAAAAACTACCAATTTTTCTCGTTTTACAACTATCATGAGTTAAAATTTAAAAATTTGTACAGGAAATTCTTTTCAAACAAAAATTCTAATCTTAAAGATTTATTTCGTATCGAACCATAAAAATTATTTCATTCTTAAATACTGAAAAAAAGAAGTACAATACAAAGACTTCTACTACTTAGAGAATGTATGAGTTTGATTGGTTTGCTGTTGTTTTAGCCAACATTATTTTATAATTTTTCATTGAATGCTGGATATTTTGGCTAACAAACGTGTAGAGGGACATACAGACTTACTTGATTCACTGTTTGGCTGTTGTCTTAACTGAGTATTTGGTCGTAATGCTCAATGACCGTTAAAATGGTTTAAGTGAGCGCATTTCCACAGCTTGATACATTTTTAACAAATTTATTGGCATCTGAAGCAGCTACAAACAGATATACGAACAACCAACCAGACAGACAGACAGATGAACATTATTATAACAACTTGAGCAGCAGCAGCCACAACTAAATAACATTTTTTATAATTCTTTTTTGTACCCAACAACGACATCCAACTAAACAACCAACCAACACTACATAAATATTTAACAAGCCCACAAACAAACAAAAAAGCGATAAGCTATAGAATGTTCTTTAAGCTTTTTTCCAATAAGACTTCGTCTGACTGCTCAGCTTTTTTAGGAAGAATCAAAAGAAATGAATGAAAATTTCGTTGATGTTGAACTTTTGTAACCTTTATCTAACGATTCGTTGGTGGTGGTAAACATTTTCTATCAACATAAACATTTATCATTACGAATGGCCAAAAGTTTCGAAAAAATAAGCTCTACAAAAAATTTATATTAAAACACAAGTTTCAAACATTAGAAAAATTGTAGCAAAAACGTTATAAAGAGAACGTTTGGCTGTCTAGTTAAAATGGTTAGATTCATTTTATTAACTTTGTATTACCTGCTTAAATCAAAAAAAAAAGTTTGAAATTTTTTTACAGGATGTTTGAATGAGTCTTATTCTTTCGTTATGTTTTTTTTTCTTTTTTTCTTCATATTATAGGAGTTGATAGTTATGATGTGCAATTGGCGTGGTTAACTATCAACAGAGTCATTATCATTATTTAACTTAAAAAATATTTATTTGAACTATATTTTACCAGAAACAGGGCGAAAAGAAGTTAAAATTTTATGATTCTCTTTTGTGGAAATTGATGTGATAACTACATGATATAAAGACATTTAAAAGAGGTAGGAAGTTTGAAAGAAATTATTTCTAGGAAAACATTTCTATAGAAATGTTGACCAAAGGAAGACATTTCTATAGAAAAGTTGACCAAAGGAAGACATTTCTGTAGAAAAGTTGACCAAAGAAAGACATTTCTATAGAAAAGTTGACCAAAGGAAGACATTTCTGTAGAAAAGTTGACCAAAGAAAGACATTTCTATAGAAAAGTTGACCAAAGGAAGACATTTCTGTAGAAAAGTTGACCAAAGGAAGATATTTCTATAGAAAAGTTGACCAAAGGAAGACATTTCTATAGAAAAGTTGACCAAAGGAAGACATTTCTATAGAAAAGTTGACCAAAGGAAGACATTTCTATAGAAAAGTTGACCAAAGGAAGACATTTCTATAGAAAAGTTGACCAAAAGAAGACATTTCTGTGGAAAAGTTGACCAAAGGAAGACATTTCTTTAGAAAAGTTGACCAAAGAAAGACAATTCTATAGAAAAGTTGACGGAAGGAAGACATTTCTGTAGAAAAGTTTACCAAAGAAAGACATTTCTATAGAAAAGTTGACCGAAGTAAGACATTTCTAAAAAGAAGTTGACCGAAGTAAGCCATTTTTATAGAAAAGTTGACCAAAAGAAGACATTTCTGTGGAAAAGTTGACCAAAGGAAGACATTTCTTTAGAAAAGTTGACCAAAGAAAGACAATTCTATAGAAAAGTTGACGGAAGGAAGACATTTCTATAGAAAAGTTGATCAAAAGAAGACATTTCTATAGAAAAGTTGACCAAAGAAAGACATTTATATAGAAAAGTTGACCAAAGAAAGACATTTCTATAGAAAAGTTGACGAAAGAAAGACATTTCTATAGAAAAGTTGACCAAAGTCAACTTTTAGAAAAGTTGACCAAAGGAAGACATCTCTGTAGAAAAGTTGACCAAAGAAAGACATTTCTATAGAAAAGTTGACCAAAGGAACCAATTTCTGTAGAAAAGTTGACCAAAAAAAGACATTTCTATAGAAAAGTTACTTATAGGAAGACAATTTTATGGAAAAATTGACCAAAGGAAGACATTTCTATAGAAAAGTTACATATAGGAGGAAAATTTTATGAAAAAGTTGACCAAAGGAAGTCATTTCTATAGAAAAGTTGTCCAAAGGAAGAACTTTCTATTGAAAAGTTGACCAAAGGAAGACATTTCTATAGAAAAGTTGACCAAAGGAACACATTTCTATAGAAAAGTTGAAAAAAGGAAGACATTTCTATAGAAAAGTTGACCGAAGGAAGATATTTCTATAGAAAAGTTGACCGAAGGAAGATATTTCTATAGAAAAGTTGACCAAAGTATGACATTTCTATAGCAAAGTTGGCCAAAGGAAAACATTTCTATAGAAAAGTTGATCAAAGAAATACATTTCTATAGAAAAGTTGACCAAAGGAAGACATTTCTATAGAAAAGTTGACCAAAGGAAGACATTTCTGTAGATAAGTTGATCAATGGAAGACATTTCTATAGAAAAGTTCAAAAGTCGATTTTCTATAGAAACATTTTTTTACCAAAAATTTTTGTACCCAAAAATTTTCTATAGAAAACTGTTTGTACCCAAAAATTTTCTATAGAAAAATGTTTGTACCCAAAAATTTTCTATAGAAAAATGTTTGTACCCAAAAATTTTCTATAGAAAAATGTTTGTACCCAAAAATTTTCTATAGAAAAATGTTTGTACCCAAAAATTTTCTATAGAAAAATGTTTGTACCCAAAAATTTTCTATAGAAAAAATATTGTACCCAAAAATTTTCTATAGAAAAATGTTTGTACCCAAAAATTTTCTATAGAAAAATGTTTGTACCCAAAAATTTTCTATAGAAAAATGTTTGTATCCAAAAATTTTCTATAGAAAAATGTTTGTACCCAAAAATTTTCTATAGAAAAATGTTTGTACCCAAAAATTTTCTATACAAAAATGTTTGTACCCAAAAATTTTCTATAGAAAAATGTTTGTACCCAAAAATTTTCTATAGAAAAATGTTTGTACCCAAAAATTTTCTATAGAAAAATGTTTGTACCCAAAAATTTTCTATAGAAAAATGTTTGTACCCAAAAATTTTCTATAGAAAAATGTTTGTACCCAAAAATTTTCTATAGAAAAATGTTTGTACCCAAAAATTTTCTATAGAAAAATGTTTGTACCCAAAAATTTTCTATAGAAAAATGTTTGTACCCAAAAATTTTCTATAGAAAAATGTTTGTACCCAAAACTTTTCTATAGAAAAATATTTGTACCCAAAAATTTTCTCTAGAAAAATTTTTGTACCCAAAAATTTTTATAGAAAAATGTTTGTTCCCAAAATTTTTCTATAGAAAAATTTGTGTACCCAAAAATTTTCTATAGAAAAATTTGTGTACCCAAAAATTTTCTATAGAAAAATTTTTGTACCCAAAAATTTTCTATAGAAAAATTTTTATACCCAAAAATTTTTTATAGAAAAATTTTTATACCCAAAATTTTTGTAAAGAAAAATTTTTGTATCTAAAACTTTTCTGTGGAGAAACTTTTGTATCTAAAAGGTTTTTGTAGAAAATTTTTTTTTGTTTCCAAAAAATTTTTGTACAAACATTTTTTTGTCAGAAAATTATTTATAGAAAAATGTTTGTATCCAAAAAATGTGTATAGAAAAATTTTTATATCCAAAAATTTTCGATATCTAAAAATTTTTGTATCTAAAAATTGTTTATAGAAAAGTTTTTGTTTCCAAAAATTTTCTGTAGAAAAATTTTTGTATCCAGAAAATTTGTATAGAAAAATTTTTGTATCCAAAAAGTTTTTGTGTAAATATTTTTTCAAAACAAAAAATTCTTATAGATAAACTTTATTATTTTATGGTAACGTAGTCGATATTAAACTCTGTATTTTGAATACTTGGAATGGTGCATTTTAAAATTGTAAAAATGAAAGTACTAAACAAAAGACTAAAGGCACATACGCGTTTTAGTCATAGGTTGAGTTGAGTTGGACATTAAATCTGACACAAGTGACTGACAATTGTTAACACAGTTTTTAGCTGAAACTTAAACAAACATTAGCCAAGACTTCAATCAGTTTTACAATAATTGTTTGCCTAAGATATTTTGGTCTTCTCTTTAAAACTTAATGAACAAATATAAATGTTTTTACCTACTTTTGCCTTAAATATCCATCACTGTTTAAACTAAATTGATATTTACATAATAAATCTTTACTTAAATTGCTAAAGATTTCATTTGTTTCTAAATGAATGAATCAAATAAATTGCTTAAGTTTGGTTATGTTGCCAAGTTTTTTGAAAATATTTGGTTTAAGTGTAAAGTTAAGTTAGTTTAAGTGTAAAGTTATTAAAATCTAAGTCATAAAAATATAGATTTTTAGTAAAACAAATCGTTTATAGATAATTACAAATACTAAATGCTTCTTAAAGTTATTGAAATACTTTCCACATAATTTTTATTTTTACCTCTCGAAGCCTATAATCGGTTTTTTTTTCAGATCCTATTCTTACTAAATAATTTCTTTTTTTGCATGTAAATTTTCTAAAAAATCGCTTTCAATTTTATTATCGTTTTTTATTTGTATTTCTTTGTTGCCGCCTGTTGGATTTTCATTGGTCTTAAACCCAACATTAACTGGGTCAATAGGTTATTACTCGTTTAAAACACCATCATCAATGGGCAAAAAGAAAAAAAAGTATAAAAGTGGAGGGGAGAATAAAAAAAAGAATACCTAATGACTTTGCAGTAGGCAACTTTAACTGTAACCGCTTATTTGCATACGCCAAAGCTAAAAGATACTCAAAAAATAGAAAAGTATTTACTACCTTTTAAAATGCAGCATAAAAATTGCAACTCAAAACTTTTGCATTCAGCTTAAACAAAATTTATTAATGAAGAAGATATGCTTTAGTCTTGAAAAAAATTAAATCAAGCATTCAATGCTTTTAATTTTTATTACAATAGTTTTGAATCATTTTTCCCATAAAAAAAATTGAAAGAAAATACTAGGAATATTATTTAAGTTTCCAGAAAAAAACTTTGCTAATGCTCAAATGAATGCGTGACTAAAACGTGTATGTGTCTTAAGTCTTTTGTTTGGTTGAAATCAATTGCCGCTTGCATATTTGCCAAATTTTAACTTTGATATATAAAACTCTTCCTATCGTAAATTATTCTATGGAAATGTTTTCCTCTCGTCAAATTTTCTATAGAAATGTCTTCCTAACGTAAATTTTTCTATAGAAATGTCCTCCTATCGTCAACTTTTCTATAGAAATGTCTTCCTAACGTCAACTTTTCTATAGAAATGTCTTCCTAACGTCAACTTTTCTATAGAAATGTCTTCCTAATGTCAACTTTTCTATAGAAATGTCAACTTTTCTATAGAAATGTCTTCCTAACGTCAACTATTCTATAGAAATGTCTTCCTAACGTCAACTTTTCTATAGAAATATCTTCCTAACGTCAACATTTCTTTAAAAATATCTTCCTAACGTCAATTTTTCTATAGAAATCTCTTCCTAACGTCAACTTTTCTTAAAAAATGTCTTCCTATCGTCAACTTTTCTCTAAAAATGTCTTCCTATCGTCAACTTTTCTATAGAAATGTCTTCCTATCGTCAACTTTTCTATGGAAATGTCTTCCTAACGTCAACTTTTGTATATAAACGTCTTTCTATCATCAACTTTTCTATAGAAATGTCTTCCTATCGTCAACTATTCTTAAGAAATGTCTTCCCATCGTCAACTTTTCTTAAGAAATGTCTTCCTATCGTCAACTTTTTTTATAAAATGTCTTCCTATTGTCAACTTTTCTCTAGAAATGTCTTCCTATCGTCAACTTTTCAATAGAAATGTCTTCCTATCGTCAACTTTTCTATGGAAATGTTTTCTTATTGTCAACTGTTCTATAGAAATGTCTTCCTATCGTCAACTTTTCTATAGAAATGTCTTTCTAACGTCAACTTTTCTACAGAAATGTCTTCCTAATGTCAATTTTTTATAAAAATGTCTTCCTAATGTCAACTTTTCTATAGAAATGTCTTCCTATCGTCAACTTTTCTATAGAAATGTCATCCTATCGCTAACTTTTCTATGGAAATGTCTTCCTAACGTCAACTTTTCTATAGAAATCTCTTCCTAACGTCAACTTTTCTTAAAAAATGTCTTCCTATCGTCAACTTTTTTCTAAAAATGTCTTCCTATCGTCAACTTTTCTATAGAAATGTCTTCCTATCGTCAACTTTTCTATAGAAATGTCTTCCTATCGTCAACTTTTCTATAGAAATGTCTTCCTATCGTCAACTTTTCTATAGAAATGTCTTCCTATCGTCAACTTTTCTATAGAAATGTCTTTCTAACGTCAACTTTTCTACAGAAATGTCTTCCTAATGTCAATTTTTTATAAAAATGTCTTCCTAATGTCAACTTTTCTATAGAAATGTCTTCCTATCGTAAACTTTTCTATAGAAATCTCATCCTATCGTTAACTTTTCTATGGAAATGTCTTCCTAACGTCAACTTTTCTATAGAAATGTCTTCCTATCGTCAACTTTTCTACAGAAATGTCTTCCTAACGTCAATTTTTCTATAAAAATGTCTTCCTAATGTCAACTTTTCTATAGAAATGTCTTCCTAACGTCAACTTTTCTATAGAAATGTCTTCCTATCGTCAACTTTTCTATGGAAATGTCTTCCTATCGTCAACTTTTCTATAGAAATGTCTTCCTAACGTCAACTTTTCTATAGAAATATCGTCCTTTGGTCAACTTTTCCATAGAAATGTCTTCCTATCGTCAACTTTTGTATATAAACGTCTTTCTATCATCAACTTTTCTATAGAAATGTCTTCCTATCGTCAACTATTCTTAAGAAATGTCTTCCCATCGTCAACTTTTCTATAGAAATGTCTTCCTATCGTCAACTTTTTTTATAAAATGTCTTCCTATTGTCAACTTTTCTCTAGAAATGTCTTCCTATCGTCAACTTTTCAATAGAAATGTCTTCCTATCGTCAACTTTTCTATGGAAATGTTTTCCTATTGTCAACTGTTCTATAGAAATGTCTTCCTATCGTCAACTTTTCTATAGAAATGTCTTCCTATCGTCAACTTTTCTATAGAAATGTCTTCCTAACGTCAACTTTTCTATAGAAATGTCTTCCTAATGTCAACTTTTCTATAAAAATGTCTTTCTAACGTCAAGTTTTCTATAGAAATGTCTTCCTATCGTCAACTTTTCTATAGAAATGTCTTCCTATCGTCAACTTTTCTATAGAAATGTCTTCCTATCGTCAACTTTTCTATAGAAATGTCTTCCTATCGTCAACTTTTCTATAGAAATGTCTTCCTATCGTCAACTTTTCTATAGAAATGTCTTCCTATCGTCAACTTTTCTATAGAAATGTCTTCCTATCGTCAACTTTTCTATAGAAATGTCTTCCTATCGTCAACTTTTCTATAGAAATGTCTTCCTATCGTCAACTTTTCTATAGAAATGTCTTCCTATCGTCAACTTTTCTATAGAAATGTCTTCCTATCGTCAACTTTTCTATAGAAATGTCTTCCTATCGTCAACTTTTCTATAGAAATGTCTTCCTATCGTCAACTTTTCTATACAAATGTCTTCCTATCGTTAACTTTTCTATACAAATGTCTTCCTAACGTCAACTTTTCTATATAAATGTCTTCCTATCGTCAGCCTTTTTTTTATAGAAATGTCTTCCTATCGTCAACTTTTCTATAGAAATGTCTTCCTATCGTCAACTTTTCTATAGAAATGTCTTCTTTGGTCAACTTTTCTATAGAAATGTCATACTTTGGCCAACTTTTCTATAGAAATTTCTTCCTTTAGTCAACTTGTTTTTATAGAAATGTCATCCTATCGTCAACTTTTCCCTAAAAATGTCTTTCTGTCGCCAACTTTTCTATTCAACTTCATGTTTGTTTCCTAAGTCTTTTGTTTTAGTATGTTTTGATATTTCTTTTTTTTTTAATTTTTTAACGATAACTTTTAGATTTCAAGAAAAGTTATCGATATTATTTAAATAAAAAGGTATTGATGTCTTTTCATAAATTCTTGAATTATCTGTAAAATTTTATTTGATTATCAAAACTATTGATAATTATTCAAAACAATTTGGATCAAGTTTGTTTCTTAAGTCTTCTGTTTTTGGGTAAGTAATTATTTTCAAATCTTCAAAATCATTTTGTATTGGGTAAAAGTAATTAATCCTTGTTAAAATGTTACAAAATTTTTGCTCTTAATGATTCATCATTATGAGAAAAGGGCGTGTGTTTTGGATGATTACTGGCAAAATTATTTAAACAAAAACAAATTTTTTGAAATTATGAGTGCAATGATTGGGTTTTGAAAAGAAAAACTTATTTCAAATGATTATTTAGGGTTTTGAGTTTTTTACAAATTGCTTTGGTTTAAACACATTTTGGGCTGTTTTCAAAGCAAATTTGTCTTGCGTGCCAATAAGTTATTTGGCTTTTTTTTATTTTTATTTTATATTATATAGTTTTTTTTCAATATAAACATAACATTAATTATGCCACTTTTTATTTTACATGTTATATTTTTTGTTGTTATTTTTTTAAATAAAATAAATTGGGTGTATTTGGTACCCCTTTAGCTATTGTTTTTTGTTATCGTGATTAGTTTTGTTGGATTTATAAATTTTGGGTTTTTAAAACTTGAGCTAAACAATTTTTTTGTTGCTATTTACACTCAATATGTTGTAATTTATTGAATTTATTGGTTTATTGCTAAGAAAAAAACCTTGTTAAATATTAATTTTGTTTATAAAAAAAAATTTGCATTTCATTGTTGCCAATTTTTTTTATTCATTAAATAATATTGATTGCAAATTAAAGTGATTGGTAGCATAAATTGGAAGTTAAATTGTTTGTATGAAAAAAACATGAATATAGTAATTTTTAGGAATAAATGAAATGAATTATAAGTTTAAAGTTTATTACTTTTGTTTAGTTACCCAAATTATAGCTTAATGTTACTTTTTCTACTCCAGCTTTTTTTTTATAAAATTTTCAACATTTTTTCAATAAATTTGTTCATTACAAAAAATATTATTTTCTCATTATTTTATTCTAATCTTTTCGATTCATTTCATTAATTTTTATTATTAGAACCTTAATTTATCCTAAATGTGTTTTGATATTTTAAAAATTTCTAATAGGAAATGATGTCTATTAATTTTAATAAGTTTGATAATCTTTTTCTTTATTTCTTTCCTTCTTTATGGGGTTTTTTCCCTCATATGTTTGAATTCCATCTCATGCACGTACAATCTTCTTAATCATAAAATTTAGAGATACAAAATTTTACTTAGAGAATATTTAGTACGTTTTTTTTTTGTTCCTGGTTAATGAGGTTTTTTTTTGTTTGTAATAAAACTTTATTTGGGTCATATAATCATCAACACTGATTTCATTTATAATTTCAGCTTGAAGTATTTTAGATTTAAAGATGATCATATTAAATGTTCTAGAACAAAATTTATCAAACAAAAGCAGAAATTAAAAAAGTTTGTTTCCTAAGTCTTTTGTTTTCAGGTTAATCGACTATAAGAAATTTGTTTAAATTATTTTGAAGTTTTTGAAAATGCAATTATTTTTAAGTAAAACTATAAATTTATTAATTTAAAACTGCTGGCAGCAAAAGCCCTTTTACTTAATTTGCCTTGATTTAAAATAATTTTATGAATCATATTTTATATAAAAGTCGAACCAATTTTTAAACTCAAAGACATATATAATAATTTATTTCAAAACACAAACATTTTATAACATATTTAATTGCTTTTAATCAGACTGTTTATTAATTATGAAAGAAAAATGTTGCGGCTTGTTGTAAAACTATACTTCCTTAATTGTAACAATAAAAATTAATGTTTATGTTATTTTTCAAAAAATTGTTTATGTTCATTTCAAATGCATTTAAAATGATTTGCGCATTTTTCATGAGCATGTTAAACCAAGCTAAATAAAATTAAAATCAAATAAATTTTTTTTTAATTAAACATTATTTAAAGACAAAGACTTAAATAAATACAACATTTTGTGACCTTTATTTTTTCAATAGTCAATCAAAAATGTCTATTTTTATTTAAAAAAATGCACGTAATCCTCAACTGCCCCCGCCCTTTTCCAATAGTGATGAATCATTAAGAGCTAACAATTTTGTAATATTTTAACCAAAATTCATTAGATTTTACAAAAAACAAAATGATTTTTAAAAATTTAAGATAAATAATAAAATACAGAAACAAAAGACTAAGGAAACAAACTTCATATTGAAGAAATTTCATTAAATTTTTAGATTTTGAAGATTTAAATATCTAAACTGAAAAAAACCTCTTGATTTGAAGAAATGGGAAGAGTCTTCTATAGCAAAGTTGATGATGGAAAGAGTTTTTTACAGAGTGGTTGACGATAAGAAGACATTTTTATAAAAAAAGTTGACGATAGGAAGACATTTCTATAGAAAAGTTGACGATAGGAAGACATTTCTATAGAAAAGTGGACGATAGGAAGACATTTCTATAGAAAAGTTGAAGATAGGAAGACATTTCTATAGAAAAGTTGAAGATAAGAAGACATTTCTATAGAAAAGTTGACGTTAGGAAGACATTTCTATAGAAAAGTTGACGATAGGAAGACATTTCTATAGAAAAGTTGACGATAGGAAGGCATTTTTATAGAAAAAATGACGATAGGAAGACATTTCTGTAGAAAAGTTGACGATAGGAAGACATTTCTATAGAAAAGTTGACGATAGGAAGACATTTCTATAGAAAAGTTGACGATAGGAAGACATTTCTATAGAAAAGTTGACGATAGGAAGACATTTCTATAGAAAAGTGACGGTAGGAAGACATTTCTATTGAAACGTTTACAATAGGAAGACATTTCTATAGAAAAGTTGACGATAGGAAGACATTTCTATAGAAAAGTTGACGATAGGAAGACATTTCTATAGAAAAGTTGACGATAAGAAGACATTTCTATAGAAAAGTTGACGATAGGAAGGCATTTCTATTGAAAAAATGACGATAGGAAGACATTTCTGTAGAAAAGTTGACGATAGGAAGACATTTCTATAGAAAAGTTGACGATAGGAAGACATTTCTATAGAAAAGTTGACGATAGGAAGACATTTCTATAGAAAAGTTGAAGATAGGAAGACATTTTTATAGAAAAGTTGAAGATAGGAAGACATTTCTATAGAAAAGTTGACGATAGGAAGACATTTCTATAGAAAAGTTGACGATAGGAAGGCATTTCTATTGAAAAAATGACGATAGGAAGACATTTCTGTAGAAAAGTTGACGATAGGAAGACATTTCTATAGAAAAGTTGACGATAGGAAGACATTTCTATAGAAAAGTTGACGATAGGAAGATATTTCTATAGAAAAGTTGACGATAAGAAGACATTTCTATAGAAAAGTTGACGATAGGAAGACATTTCTATAGAAAAGTTGACGATAGGAAGACATTTCTATAGAAAAGTTGACGATAGGAAGACATTTCTATAGAAAAGTTGACGATAGGAAGACATTTCTATAGAAAAGTTGACAATAGGAAGACATTTCTATAGAAAAGTTGACGATAGGAAGACATTTCTATAGAAAAGTTGACGATAAGAAGAGTTTTCTATAGAAAAGTTGTCGATGGGAAGAAAGTTGTGGATGGGAAGAATTTTTAATAGAAAAGTTGCGGATGGGAATAGCTTGCTATTGAAAAAATTTCTATGGAATAAATTTTCTATAGAAAAGTTATCGATAGAACAAGTTTTCTACAGAAAAGTTGTCCGTAAAACAAGATTTCTATAGAAAAGTTTTCGATAGAACAAGTTAAGTCTTTTGTTATTTATTTATTTTTGAAAACATCTGCGAATACCTGATATTTTTTCAAATTAGTTTTTAATTGAAACTAAAAAGCCTAAATATTTAAATAAGTAAATGTACCATATTCGTGCCCAGTAGACATGCCTTCCATTTAGACTTCAATTGTAGCCTCTATTTTCCTTAAACGATTCCTTTAAAAAGACTTTGATTTTTTTTGCCTTTTCTCCTGATTACCGTTATTATTAAAGCATATAATTGAACACACCCAATAAAGTAAAATCATCACAATCACTAGCCAGCATCATCGCTTTAGTTTTTTTGTTGTTTTGCTTAGAAAAAAGATCTTAACTTAAAAAAGTTTAGCCATGGTCATGCTTTTACTTATAAAATATAAAACCACACAAAACTTATTTAGTACCTAACAATAACAACAAAAAAACTAAAAGAAAGAATGAATGGAAAACCCAAACATGCACCAATTTCCATTGTACTCTCAAAAACATATGCCTTGGGTTTTCTTGTCTTTTTGTTTTGCCTTAAATACTTTCCATAGAGACAAACTTACAAACATAGAGATGGACGGACGGACATATGATTACAGGCCAAGAAACAAAAGACAGTAGTAAAAGATTTAACATGTTACTGTTGTCCAGTGACCAAAAGACTTAAACGTATTGAATGTATTTACTTGCCAACCTGAAGTATATTTGCAGTTATAACTATTTCTATACAAAACCAAAAAAAAAGCAAAACTAAACCATATCTTAGCAAAAAATAAAACAGAATGAATTTAATTTTAAACAAAACCTGTAAAAAAGCCAATGAAGATAAAAAATTAAAAATAATAATCTTAATACACAGCAGGTCCCTTTTTTTGGTTTTAAAGGATAAAACTCATGTATTAAATCTCCTGTTAAAGAACTAAACTTGTTACCACATTAAGAAAGTTTAACTAGAATAAAAAAGAGTTTCAATTTAAACTTTAATTTCTCTTATTGAAATAGGAAATCAAAACAATAAATTTTGCTATTAACCAAAAGACTTAAGAAATAATACTAATTCCTTTAACAAACAAGAAAACAAAAGATTTAGGAAATAAACTTTATTACAAACTTTTGCTAATTTAAAATTTTATTACAAAAAGAAACTAAGAAATCAACTTATTTTTAAAGAAAAACCGAAACTATAGAATATAACAAAATAACCGATAACTTTTGATATAAGATATAACAAAGTTATCGATTACTTTTCTATAAGACGGAAAAAGTTATAGATTACTTCAGTTAAAGCAAAGTTACAGTTAAGATAAACCGAATAGAACAACATATTTATTTAATAAAAAAAAAAAAACAAAAGACTTCCTAATGTCAACTTTTCTATAGAAATGTCTTCCTATCGTCAACTTTTCTATAGAAATGTCTTCCTATCGTCAACTTTTCTATAGAAATGTCTTCCTATCGTCAACTTTTCTATAGAAATGTCTTCCTATCGTCAACTTTTCTATAAAAATGTTTTCCTATGGACTTTTTATATAGAAATGTAAGCTTTTCTATAGAAATGTCTTATCATCAACATTTTTTTTAAAGTTTGTGTCTTAAGTCTTTTGTTTTTAAGTTAGTTAGAGTTTATTCTATAGATACATTAAATAAAGATATACTAAATTTTCCACAGAATTTGCTAACTTCAAACTATTAAAGTTAACAATAATTTTTTTTGAAAAGAAATGCCCATGATGTGTTGGAAAATTGTTTTGCAATGTCTAATTTACTTATGTATAAAATTGTTGCATGTACAAAAATTCCCATAAATCCATAAAATATTATTAAAGATTTAAAATCCAAAGAAAAACGTGCCTAAACTGAAACACATCAATAAATATTTAAAACGATAAATAACCTTTAAGATTGTTTAACAAACTAGAACATAAGTAATAAAATTAACTAAAGCTAAAGCTTAGAAAAAGTATAGAATATTTAAAAACGAACAGCTATGAAGTGTTAAACTATGAAGTGTTAAATTGTTAATAAACTTTAAGGCAATCGAAAGGAAAGCTGGGAAAAAAGAAAACTATTAAGTTCAAACGTGATTAAATATTTTACAATAATGCGAGAAATCCAACAGTAAAAAATAACTAGACCTTACAAAGAGAATGAATATACAAAAATCATTCTATTCAAAACCTTTCTAATAACTTCAAAGCATTAGAAAAGGAGCAAAAAATGTGAATATAAAGAAAAAGTAATTCATTGAGAATTTCTCGCAAACGCAAAAAGGCACGTAATTTTGATATAATAAAAATTGTATCTAAAAGTTACATACAATTTAATTGAATAAATTCTTCAATGATTTTAAAAATTCTCATAACTTGTGAGATTTTAAATTTTTCGATAAAAGTTTTTTTGCCTTTAAAACACACCTCCATTTGCCAGTTAGGAAAAATTTTATCTTATTTCCCCAAAAATGTGATATTATGTTTTTTTGTTCGGATAAAAAGAAAATTTTAGCTTAAATTAAACTTTTCAACTTTTTATAGCGGAAATCATAGATATCACAAAAATTACTCATACGCCCATTTGATCAGTTAAAAAATGGCAATAAAAACAACAAAAGCTGGGTATGATCCCAGAATAAGAAAATACACTGAAAATAATTTTTTTTCTAATAAAACAAAATCTTTTACTAAATAAGATATTTATCAAAAATATAATTTTTCTAAAGAAACTTTTTTTAACAAAATTTTTCTATAGAAAATTTATAGTTTAAACAAAATTTTTCTCTAGAAAATTTATAGTTTTAACTAAAATCTTCTATAAAGCTTTTTTCCTTTTAACAAAATTTTTCTATAAAAAATTTTTGGTTCTAACTAAATTTTCTATATATTCTATAGAAAATTTTTCGTTTTGACTAAAATTCTCTATAGAAAATTTTTTGTTTTCGCTAAAATTTTCTATAGAAAATTTGTTGTTTTAACTAAAATTTTCTATAGAAAATTTTAAGTTTTAACTAAAATTTTCTATAGAAAATTTTTCGTTATATAAAATTTTTGCATAGAAAATATTTCGTTATAAACAATTTTTCTATAGAAAATTTTTCGTTATAAACAATTTTTCTATAGAAAATTTTTCATTATAAACAATTTTTCTATAGAAAATTTTTCATTATAAACAATTTTTCTATAGAAAATTTTTCATTATAAACAAAAATTTCTATAGAAAATTTTTCATTATAAACAAAAATTTCTATAGAAAATGTTTCGTTATAAACAAAAATTTCTATAGAAAATTTTTCGTTATAGAAAAGTTTGTATAGAAAATTTTTCGTTATAAAATATTTTTCTATAGAAAATTTTTCAATATAAAAAATTTTTCTACAGAAAATTTTTCGTTAAAAAAAATTTTTCTATACAGAATTCTTCGTTATAAAAAAATTTTTCGTTATAAAAAAGTTTTCTATACAAAATTTTTCGTTATAAAAAAGTTTTCAAAACAAAATTTTTCGTTATTGAAAATTTTTCTATAGAAAATGTTTCGTTATAAAAAATTTTTAAATAGAAAATTTTTCGTTAAAAAAGAATTTTCTATAGAAAATTTTTCGTTATAAAAGAATTTTCTATAGAAAATTTTTCGTTATAAAAATTTTTTTATAGAAAATTTTTCGTTAAAAAATTTTTTTATAGAAAATTTTTCGCTATAAAAAATTTTTCTATAGAAAATTTTTCGTTAAAAAATTTTTTTATAGAAATTTTTTCGATAGAAAACTTTTCAATATAAAAAATTTTTCTAAGAAAATTTTTCGTTATAAAAAATTTTTCGTTATAAAAAAGTTTTCTATAGAAAATTTTTCGTTATAAAAAAGTTTTCTATACAAAATTTTTGGTTATTAAACATTTTTCTATAGAAAATTTTACGTCATAAAAATTTTTCTATAGAAAATTTTTCGTCATAAAAATTTTTCCATAGAAAATTTTTCTTCATAAAAATTTTTCTATAGAAAATTTTTCGTCATAAAAATTTTTCTATTGAAAATTTTTCGTCATAAAATTTTTCTATAGAAAATTTTTCTATAGAAAGTTTTTCGTCATAAAAATTTTTTGTCATAAAAATTTTGCTATAGAAAATTTACCGTCATAAAAATTTTGCTATAGAAAATTTATCGTCATAAAAAGTTTTTTATAGAAAATTTATCGTCGTACACATTTTCTATAGAAAATTTTTCATCATAAAAATTTTTCTATAGAAAATTTTTGGTCATTAAAATTGTTTCTATAGAAAATTTTTCGTCATGAAAATTTTTCTATTGAAAATTTTTCGTCATAAAATTTTTCATCATAAAAATTTTTCTATAGAATATTATTTGTCATAAAAATTTTTCTATAGAAAAGTTTTCGTCATAAAAATGTTTCTGTACAAAATTTTTCTTCATAACAATTTTTAATAAAAATTTTTCTATAGAAAATTGTTAGTCATTAAAATTTTTGCTATAGAAAATTGTTTGTCAAATACATTTTTCTATAGAAAATTGTTTGTCATAAAAATTTTTCTATAGAAAATTTTTTGTCATAAAAATTTTTCGTTATAAAAATGTTTCTATAGAAAATTTTTCGTCATAAAAATTTTTCTATAGAAAATTTTTCGTCATAAAAATTTTTCGTCATAAAAATTTTTCTATAGAAAATTTTTCGTCATAAAAATTTTTCTATAGAAAATTTTTCGCCATAAAAATTTTTCTATAGAAAATTTTTCGTCATAAAAATTTTTCTATAGAAAATTTTTCGCCATAAAAATTTTTCTATAGACAATTTTTCGTCATAAAAATTTTTCTATAGAAAATTTTTCGTCATAAAAATTTTTCTATAGAAAATTTTTCGTCATAAAAATTTGTCTATAGAAAATTTTTCGTCATAAAAATTTGTCTATAGAAAACTTTTTGTTAAAAATTTGTCTGTAAAAAATGTTTCTTTATAAAAGTTTTCTATAGAAAATTTTTCATTCTAAAATTTTTTTTATAGAAAATTTTGCTTTATAAAATTTTTCTATAGAAAATTTTTCTTTATAAAATGTTGCTATAGAAAATTTTTCTTTATTAAATTTTTTTATAGAAAATTTTTCATAAAAAATTTTTTTCTATACAAAATTTTTCTTTAGAAGAATTTTTTTATTGAAAATTTTTTCTTTATAAAAATTCTTCTATTGAAATTTTTTCTTTATAAAAATTTAAGATACAGTTTCCTTTCTCAATTTTAGCTTTTCAGAGAATTTTGAGAAAATTATCGAAAAATAAATTGAAGTTTGTTTCTTAAGTCTTTTGTTTTTTTAACGTAGTTTTCCTTGGTCTTGTCTAAAATTTTTTCTGAGTGTCTTAAATTGTAGAAAAAACATAAATCCTTTTAAAATCTAAACATAACATTTAAACTATTCAAATAACAACAATAACAAAAAACCAAAAAAACATGATTAAAGGGGGAGTTCAGAATGCCCCAAACTGCCTGTTACGAGTTAATAAAATGCAAATAAACGAAGATAAACGAAATACCATAATACAACACAAATATTATGTGGAAAAAAACACTAAAATATATATAAATATTTAGCTTATTTATGAAAGGCGTGTAGAAATAGTTTTGTATAAATGCCACTATTACCAAAAAGAAAATGTTCGTATGTAGATGCAACAAGTTTTTAAGATAGTTTGTTTCTTTTTTTGCATATCAAACTTGGTTTATAAAAACAAAATTGTTTAGAAAAAAAGTTTGAAAAATTGTATAAAAATCTTAAATTTTTGTTGGGTGTTTTTTTTTGTTGAGGCTGTTTTTTTTTTTAACAGTCAAGACCTTATACTTGTGGCTTGAACTTGATTGCAGTTTTGTGTCGAAACTAAGTCTTTTTGGAAAATTTTTAGAGTTGTTGTTTTTTTTTTGTTGTAGGAAACATTCATGTAGAAAAAATCATACACCTGAGAAATATTTTTTTTCATTCATTCATTCATTTGTTTGTCTGTTGGTTGTCTTTTGACGCGTGTGTTGGATAAATTCTTTTTTATGTGTGTGGGCTTTAGGTTAGTTAAGCTTCTCGAGCTTTGATTCGACTGCATGCCTCAAACTCTTGTGAGAGTTGGTGAGGAACAATTGCTATGCTTGAGTTTTATTGTTGGAAATCATATGGTGTGGAATGAAGCAAAAATAAGCCACTAAATATGACAGCTCGTGGTAGTTAATAATAAAAGAAAAAAGTCTTTTGTTGAAATCTAAAAAGATTAGAGGAAATATTTAAAGAAAAACCTATGTAATGCCTGAGAACTAGAGCAAGTATTAAAAATCAAGAAATAGTTTATTTCCAGACATCCAAGCAATTAATTAAAGTCATTCTTGATTACAATTTATCTTGAAAGCTTCATTTTGTAAATCGTTAAAACTTTATTTTAAACAGTTTTTCCTCAATCATTAGAAGATTTGTGGCATCTACTAAAAACTGCTCATAAACTCTTTGGCAAAGTGTGTGAATTTCAACTTTATTCATTTGAATTCCTTCATTAGTCAATAAAAACCGTTGCCACAATTCAATTGATCTTGGCTTAAGTCATGTGTGAAATGTTTCTTTCCCTAAAAGCTTAACATTTGTATAGAAAAGAAACTTGTTTATGCTCAGACATTTTCTTTTTTTTTTCATTAATTCAATTAATCTTTAGTTGTATCACGAATATTTTCTAGAATTTTTCAACAACTTCTTAAATACTTGGGATTATTTCACATTCTTATTTGGATTATGCAACTGGTTACAGAGACGCATGCTACATTTTTTTTGTTGAAGATTTAAGACTTGTATTTATGAGGATGTGAAAAGCTATCAGCGATATAAAAAGCTTCTTAAGTTAAGTTAAGCAAAACATTGTCTTTACTATAGAAAAGATTTCACCCAATAATTACAAAAGTACCAAAATAGTTTTCCCTTAGTCAACTCTTAAAAAAAATTCTATTTGATGTGCAAATTTCTTCAGCCTATCTCACAGATTTTCCACAAAATATAACATAAACTTACACTTCTAAAGTGTTTTACAAAATTGTAAATTTTCTTTAAAATTTATAACAATTGTTAATCACACACACATGGACTCACTCTTAAAAATCATGTAAATACTAGATGAATGTGAACAAAAACAAAAAAAGAAAAAGAAAATCAAACTTCAGGCGAAACGAAATGAATATAATAAATAGAATCTAAATCTAAAGCGTAAGCTCATATCTCAAATACTTATAGACAAGTGTGTGTTGTTGTCGAGCCTGTAGTTAAAGCCGCCACAAACACAATAACAACAACATCTCTTTAAACAGTGGAAGATTTAGAAGTTTGAGTTAGAAGATGCAAAAGTAAAAAAAAAAGAAATGTTACGAGAAAAATTTTAAGAGAAGAAACAAAAAACAGTTAAACTTTGACTGGAAAATTCACATGCTATAAACTAATGTGAAATGAGAATTTGTGTGCACTACTAGTCACTATGTTGCAACAAGTACTATTTAAAATTGGTACTATAATTTTTTTTCTTCTTTTGGCAAACATGTTAATGGGGAAGTACTCATAAAAAAAAATTTCTATTAAAAATTTTCAATATACAAATTTTTTATACAAAATTTTTCAATATGAAAATGTTTTAATATACATTTTTTCAATATCAAATTCTAATAGAAAATTTTTTTAATATAAAAATTATTTTACTAAAAATTTTTAATACTAAAATTTTTTTATAGAAAATATTTCAATATAAATGTCTTTAAAAGTAAAATTATTCTAAAGAAAATTTTTCAATATAAAAAAGATTTTAAAATTAAAAAATTTTCGACAGAAAAATTTTTATATTAAAAAATTTTCTATAAAAAAATTTTTATATTGAAAAACTTTCAAAAGAAAAATTTTTATATTGAAAATTTTCTATAGAAAAATTTTTATTTTGAAAAATTTGTGGCGAAATATTTTAAGATTCAAACATTTTTTATTTTGAAAAAATTTTAATAGAATTTTATATATATATATATATATATATATATATATATATATATATATAATTCCCCGACAACATTCCAATTGGAACAAGGGGTACTTCTCTCAGACAATGAGCTGCATCCGATTCTATTTTTAGACTCATTGAAAGGGACCTACGTTTTTACGCCGGCTTCGAACGGTGAATGCATTAGTTAGAGAAGTTTTACATAGCCTAATACTCAATAACCAGTGGCTAGCTGAGTTATGAGGAGAACCACCGCTTTTTTGAAAATTTATTTTTTCAAGTGTGTCTGGCCGGGGATTGAACTTGGACCTCTGGTATGCTAGGCGGATGACTAACCTGCTATACCACGGCGGTTCACAGAATTTTTATAATGAAAAATTTTGTGTAGAAATTTTTTCCAAAGAAAAATTTTTAATATAAAAATGTTCCTATAGAAAATTTTTAATTTAAAAACTTTCTATTTTTCAATACAAAATTTTTTTAACAGAAAAATTTTCAATGTGAAAATTTTTCAATATAAAATTTTTTTACAGAAAAGTTTTCAATATTTAAATCTTTCGATGGAAAAATTTTTAATTTTTAATTTTTTTATACAAAAATTTCTCTATAGAAAATTTTTCAATATCAAAAGTTTTCTATAGAAAATTATTCAATATAAAAAGTTTTTTATACAGAAATTTCTCTATAGAAAATTTTTCCATATCAAAAGTTTTCTATAGAAAATTATTCCATATAAAAAGTTTTCTATAAAAAGATTTTCAATATTAAAATTTTTATATAGAAAAATTTTTAATATAAAAATGCTTTTATAGAAATTTTTTTAATATAAAAATTTTTCCATAGAAAAGTTTTTTTTTCCATATAAACATTTTTTGATAGAAAATTTTTCATTTTCATTTTTTAAAAATGTTATATAAAAGAATTTTTGTATTGAAACTTTTACTATAAAAAATTTTTATATCGAAAAATTTTCTATAGAAACATTATTATATTGAAACATTTTCTATAGAAAAATGTTTATATTGAAAAATTTTCTAGAGAAAAATTTTTATATTGAAAAATTTTTTAGAGAAAAGTTTTTGATATAAAAAATTGTTTTTATATTGAAACATTTTTGATAGAAAAATTTTTACATTTAAAAAGTTTCTCCAGAAAAAATTTCTATAGAAAATTTTTAATAATGAAAAAAAATTCTATAGAAAATTTTTAATATTAAAAATTTTCTATAGCAAAATAATAAAAAATTTTTTATAGAAAAATTTTTATAATAAAAAATTTGCTATAGAAAAATTTTTATATTGAAAAGTATTCTAACGAAAAATTTTTTATTAAACAATTTTCTAACGAAAAATGTTAATATTGAAAAATTTTCTCTGGAAAAATTTTCTATAGAAAATTTTTTATATTGAAAAATTTTCTATAGAAAATTTTTATATTGAAAAATTTTCTAAAGAAAATTTTTATATTGAAAAATTTTCTATAGAAAATTTTTATATTGAAAAATTTTCTATAGAAAATTTTTATATTGAAAAATTTTCTATAAAAAATTTTTATATTGAAAAATTTTCTATAAAAAATTTTTATATTGAAAAATTTTCTATAGAAAATTTTTGTATTGAAAAATTTTCTATAGAAAATTTTTATATTGAAAAATTTTCTAAAGAAAATTTTTATATTGAAAAATTTTCTATAGAAAATTTTGTATATTGAAAAATTTTCTATAGAAAATTTTTTATATTGAAAAATTTTCTATAGAAAATTTTTTATATTGAAAAATTTTGTAAAGAAAATTTTTATATTGAAAAATTTTTTATTAAACAATTTTCTAACGAAAAATGTTAATATTGAAAAATTTTCTCCGGAAAAATTTTCTATAGAAAATTTTTTATATTGAAAAATTTTCTATAGAAAATTTTTATATTGAAAAATTTTCTAAAGAAAATTTTTATATTGAAAAATTTTCTATAGAAAATTTTTATATTGAAAAATTTTCTATAGAAAATTTTTATATTGAAAAATTTTCTATAAAAAATTTTTATATTGAAAAATTTTCTATAGAAAATTTTTGTATTGAAAAATTTTCTATAGAAAATTTTTATATTGAAAAATTTTCTATAGAAAATTTTTATATTGAAAAATTTTCTATATAAAATTTTTACATTAAAAAATTTTCTATAGAAAATTTTTATTTTCAAATTTTCTATATAAAATTTTTTATATTGAAAAATTTTCTATAGAAAATTTTTATAATGAAAATTTTGCTATAGAAAATTTTTTATATTGACAAATTTTCTATAGAAAATTTTTTATATAGAAAAATTTTCTATGCAAAATTTTTTACATGGAAAAATTTTCTATAGAAAATTTTTTATATTGAAAAATTTTCTATAGAAAATTTTTTATATTGAAAAATTTTCTATAGAAAATTTTTTATATTGAAAAATTTTATGTTGAAAAATTTTGTATAGAACAATTTTTATTTGAAAAAGTTTTGTATAGAAAAATTTGAAGATTATTTTAATAGAAAATTTGTTTATATAAAATTTTTCAATATTAAAATTTTTATATGGAAAAGTTTTGATATTGAAAAATTTTTAATTGGAAATTTTTATATCAAAAAAATTTTAAAATTTTTCTATAGAAAATTTTTTATATTGAAAAATTTTCTATCGAAATATTTTTATTCAGAAAAATTTTCTATCGAAAAATTTTCTATGGCAAAATTTTTATACTAAACAATTTTTTATAGACAAATTTTTTTGTTGAAAAACATAGGAACATTTTTATATTGAAAAATTTTCTATAGAATTTTTTTTTATATATTTTTATATTGAAAATTCTTATATTGAAAATTTTTTATATAAAAATTTTCTGTAAACATTTTTTTATTGAAAAAATTTTAATAGAAAAGTTTTTATATTTTAAGTCTTCTATAGAAAAATTTTTATTTTGAAAAAATTTGTATTGAAAATTTTCTATAGAAAAATTTTTTTATTGAAAAATTTTTTAAAGAAAAATGAAATTAAAAAAATTTCCAAAATATTTTTATATTGAAAAATTTTCTATTGAAAAATTTGTATATTAAAAAATTTTATATTGAAAAATTTTTATAGTTTTTCAACATAAACATTTTTTTGAGAAAATTTTTCAATATGAACATTTTTTTTTAATTTTTTTTTAAGAAGGAACATTTTTTATTGTAAAAATTTTCCTATAGAAAATATATCTATTGAAAATTTAGCTATAGAAAATTTTTCAATATAAAAGTTTTTCTATAGAAAATTTTCAATACAAATTTTTTCTATTAAAATTTGCATAAATTAATTATTAAAAAATGCATAAATTTTTCTGTAGAAAATTTTTCACCATAAAAATTTTTCTATAAGAATTTTTTAATATAAATAAAAACTTATCTATATACAATTTTTCTATAGAAAGTTTTTCAATATAAACATTTTTTTATAGAAAGTTTTTTAATACAAAAATTTTGTCTAAGAAAATTTTTCAATAAGAAAATTTTTCAAGCATTTTTTCTTTAAAAAATCGTTTGTGAAAATTTTTATATTTAAGAGAATTTTTTGAAAATAAATACCTTAAAAATTTAAATCGTTACTTCATAGTTAAGATAAGGAAAGAAAAATTACCTAAAAAGAGAAAAATAAATAAAAAAATTATAAGTAAATTTTTAATGAAAATAAGATAAAACGAAAGTTCAAATATAAAAATCCCAAAAGTTTTAAACTTAAAGACTTCCCTAAGTTAACCTTCCCCTTGTCTGTTTGGTGCAACATTTGTTGTAACGTTTTTTTTAACTTCTAACTTCATGTAATTGTGGCGGGAAAATATGCGAGAAATCATCATCATCAGAATTAGAATTAGAATGTGTTTGAGTTTTGTGCTTTATTTTTTTTGTTTCTTCTCTTATTGCTGCTATTCCAATATATTCCAAATGTTAAAGAAACTTAAGGATGGCATGTTGTGCAAAGTGAGACGACGACGATGACGACGGGTAAGCAGGCGGACAGAATCAGACACTGCCTAGTCATAGCTAACAACACTTTAGAAACTTTGGTTGCTGGTTGCAAGTAGCATACATTAGCCATTTCTTTGAGATATAGTTGGGATGCTTGGCTCAAAGCCAAGTCAAGGAAAATAAAGAAAAAGAAAATATTGAAACGAAAAAGCGGAGGTTGCGGAAGCAACCGTGAGTGTCAGTCACTATCACACTTTTTTCTCACTTCAGTTACATACAACATTTTTTTTGTTGCTGTTGCTGCTGTTAAAAGAAATTGTAATTACAGACTTTTGAATTGAGATTAACATGCAACTTTAAAACTTCTTCATCATCATCATGATCTTCATATTGCCAAGGCTCATACAGAAACAAATGCATTTTGTTAAATTTTCTTTGGAGTTTTTCGGAGTTGAAGAACAAAATCTTTTTTTGGGGAAATAAAATAAGAACTTAAATGTTAAGGAGTCCATAAACATTTGTTAGCATTTTTAACGTAGGCATTGTCGTCATCACCATGTTGATCATGACAATGATCATCAGCATCAGTGGAGCATTTAAAATGCTAGTACTAAGACAAAACAAAAAACTAAAATTAAAGAAAAAAATCTTGGCAGTAGTAGTTGGAAAACCTTGAATTTAGGAAAAACGTTTTTTTCATGCTTTACAGAAGCGTTATGATGAGACCAAAAAAGATTCTTTCACTTTGGCGTTTATAGCATAACAGAAACATTTATTGGCTTTACCCTACAGAATTCTTAACAATTTCGTAAAACAAAATTTTTTCTATAGAAAAGTTTTTGTTAAAAAAATTTTTTTCTATAGAAAAATTTTTGTTAAAAAAAAATTTTTCTATAGAAAAATTTTTGTTAAAAAAAAATTTTTCTATAGAAAAATTTTTGTTAAACAAATTTTTCTTAAACAAAATTTTTTCTATAGAAAAATTTTTGGTGAACAAAATTTTTTCCATAGAAAATTTTTTTTAAAACTAAATTTTTCTATAGAAAAATTTTCGTTTTCGGTATAAAAATTTTTCTATAGAAAAATTTTCGGTATAAAAATTTTTCTATAGAAAAATTTTCGTTATACAAATTTTCTATAGAAAAGTTTTCGTTATAAAAAAATTTTCGTTATAAAAATTTTTCTATAGAAAATTTTCGTTATAAAAATTTTTCTATAGAAAAATTTTCGTTATAAAAATTTTTCTACAGAAAAATTTTCGTTATAAAAATTTTTCTATAGAAAAATTTTCGTTATAAAAATTTTTCTATAGAAAAATTTTCGTTATAAAAATTTTTCTATAGAAAAATTTTCGTTAAATAAAAATTTTTCTGTAGAAAAATTTTTGTTATAAAAAATTTTCTATAGAAAAATTTTCGTTATAAAAATTTTTCTATAGAAAAATTTTCGTTATAAAAATTTTTCTATAGAAAAATTTTCGTTATAAAAATTTTTCTATAGAAAAATTTTCGTTATAAAAATTTTTCTATAGAAAAATTTTCGTTATAAAAATTTTTCTATAGAAAAATTTTCGTTAAATAAAAATTTTTCTGTAGAAAAATTTTTGTTATAAAAAATTTTCTATAGAAAAATTTTCGTTATAAAAATTTTTCTATAGAAAAATTTTCGTTATAAAAATTTTTCTATAGAAAAATTTTCGTTATAAAAATTTTTCTATAGAAAAATTTTCGTTATAAAAATTTTTCTATAGAAAAACTTTCGTTATAAAAATTTTTCTATAGAAAAATTTTCGTTATAAAAATTTTTCTATAGAAAAATTTTCGTTATAAAAATTTTTCTATAGAAAAATTTTCGTTATAAAAATTTTTCTATAGAAAAATTTTCGTTACAAAAATTTTTCTATAGAAAAATTTTCGTTATAAAAATTTTTTATTAGAAAAATTTTCGTTATAAAAATTTTTCTATAGAAAAATGTTCGTTATAAAAATTTTTCTATAGAAAAATTTTCGTTATAAAAATTTTTCTATAGAAAAATTTTCGTTATAAAAATTTTCTATAGAAAAGTTTTCGTTATAAAATTTTTTCTATAGAAAAATTTTCATTTTTTTATAGAAAAATTTTCATTTTTCTATAGAAAAATTTTAGTTATAAAAATTTTTCTATAGAAAATTTTCGTTATAAAAATTTTTCCATACAAAAATTTTCGTTATAAAATTTTTTTATAGAAAAATATTCGTTAAAAAAATTTTTCTAAACAAAAATTTTCGTTAAAAAAATTTTCGTTAAAAAAAATTTTTCTAAAGAAAAATTTGTTAAAATAATTTTTCGTTAAAAAATTTTTCTACAGAAAATTAATCGTAAAAAATTTTTTAAAGAAAAAATTTCGTTAAAAAAATTTTTCTAAAGAAAAATTTTAGTAAAAAATTTTTGTAAAGAAAAATTTTCGGTAAAAAATTTTTTCTAAAGAAAAAGTTTCGTAAAAAAAATTTTTCTAAAGAAAAAATTTCGTTAAAAAAATTTTCTAAAGAAAAATTTTTGTTAAAAAAATTTTTCTAAAGAAAAATTTTTCTAGAGAAAAATTTGTTAAAAAAAAAATTTCTACAGAAAAATTTTAATTAAAAATTTTTTAAAGAAAAAATTTCGTCATAAAATTTTTTTAAGTAAAAATGTTCGTTTTCTAAAGACAAATTTTTGATAAATAAAATTTTTTCTTTGGAAAATTTTTGCTTTAGTTGAAATTAGCTCATTAGTGCCAAATTTGTAAATATTGCAAGTTCCTCGCTATTTCTTACTTTTATTAATAAACTCTTTACTTTAACGAAAATTGAACTTTGACACTTTAAGACTCTCCCCTAAAATATTAATCATTCCAATTCTCCACTTAGCAAAGTTGTCTTAAAGTAGGGCTTTTCTTATAGACTGATAATGACTTAAATCCACAAAAAACTTCTAAAAGAGCATTTTCTTTTTTGTTCTTATTATTTTCAAGTGCTTTTTTGGAAAAGCTTCATAAATGCTCTACAGCTGTTGGAAAGTAAGAAAACCCCAAAGTATTCGCTGCTGCTTAAATGAAATTTATTTACTGAACAGGTCAAATATTTGATTATCTGCTTTAAAGCTTCGTCTAAGTAAAAACCAAGGAAACCAACTGGTGTTTTGAAGACTATTGAGGGAAAATAAATTTTGTGTTTAGGTGTAAAATACCATTAGCTAAAGAAGAAGACTAGTATTGCTACAGAAGGAAAAAAAGAATCGGAAATTGATGAAATTTTTTTATGGGAATATATGTTTGTTTTTCTAAACGATTGCAGGAAATGTTGGGAAAAATAGAAAGAAAAATCTTTGAAATTGTAATGTAAGTGTTAAAATATATTATTTGGATTGTTGTTAGATAGAAGGTTGCTTTAGTTTTGGGAAAATTATGAAATTTTATAAAGGTAATAGAATTTTGTGTGAGAAGGGAAAGGTGGGTTATTAATTGAGCTAAGGGATTTGTGGACAAATTTTTCGATATAAAAATTTTTCTATAGAAAAATTTTCAATATAAAAATTTTTCTATAGAAAAATTTTCAATATAAAAATTTTTCTATAGAAAAATTTTCAATCTAAAAATTTTTCTGTAAAAATTTTTCTATAGAAAAATTTTCAATATAAAAATTTTTCTATAGAAAAATTTTCAATATAAAAATTTTTCTATAGAAAAATTTTCAATATAAAAATTTTTCTATAGAAAAATTTTCAATATAAAAATTTTTCTATAGAAAAATTTTCAATATAAAAATTTTTCTATAGAAAAATTTTCAATATAAAAATTTTTCTATAGAAAAATTTTCAATATAAAAATTTTTCTATAGAAAAATTTTCAATATAAAAATTTTTCTATAGAAAAATTTTCAATATAAAAATTTTTCTTTAGAAAAATTTTCAATATAAAAATTTTTCTATAGAAAAATGTTTCTATAGAAAAAATTTCAATATAAACATTTTTCTATAGAAAAATTTTCAATATAAAAATTTTTCTATAGAAAAATTTTCAATATAAAAATTTTTCAAAAAAAATGACTATTCACATTTGATCCCAAATCTGTTACATTTATTTATTAATGTAACAGACCAATTTATTGATAAAAAGCCAAAAATTGTTTGCGGAGAAACCAAAATTCCTCGACGCGTTTCGATGGTTGGTTAGGCCATCTCTTCAGGATGATTATCCCCAATTTAGACAGATCGAAATTAATGCGAGGTTTTCGATTTATCTAAATTGGGGATAATCCTCCTGAAGAGATGGCCTAGCCAACCATCGAAACGCGTCGAGGAATTTTGGTTTCTCCGCAAACAATTTTTGGCTTTTTATCAATAAATTGGTCTGTTACATTAATAAATATATGTAACAGATTTGGGATCAAAGGCGAATAGTCATTCTTTTTGAATAATATTTACATCCCAACATTTTTGTTATTTTTTGATAAAAATTTTTCTATAATTTTTTTTTTTAATTTTACTTTATAAAAATTTTCCTATAGAAAAATTTTCAATATAAAAATTTTCAATATAAAAATTTTTCTATATAAAAATCTTATTCTTAAACTAGTGTTTTATGCTTGGACAAGTGTCTTGTACTCAGACTTTAGACTTTTATTCTTTCCAAAGACTTAAGGCACCAAGTCTGATACTTAAAGCTGGCAACCTTCGCTTCTCTCATTTAAAGACTTATCTTCTTAAACCTTCAAACTCTTACCAAGAACATCAGATCGAATTTTATTCCAAGATTTTGTAATCGATACAATTTTCACACACATAATTTAAATGCAATTTTTTGCCATTCTTCTTTAATTCTAAAGCTTTTCCAACCTTGTCTTAGGAAAATCTAAAAATTGAAATTAACTATTAAAATACCGAAATTCTTTTAATTATTCCTTTTAAATACACACACACACACATACATGGAATACAACAGAGTTAGTACGTGCATGTAAATGGGCAAATCGAGTACGTGAGGATGTCTAATTCTAGTCGGCAAAAGCATAATCCCGTTATAAAGCTCATTCTAGCAAAGCTTAATATTTAAGCTGCCGCTGATTTTAATGCACAAAAGTACTAAAGCAGTCAACACAAAACATTCCTAAATGAGAAACAACAGCGCACAGGTACGTGTGTGGTATGCACTTTTCCGTATAAACTTAATCCGTAGGCCTTTTTTTTCTAATTAGTAAAACGACTTGACTGGAAAACTGATAAACTTTAGTTTGGCAAAAAAAAAAAAAATTTGCCTTTGATTTTTTCCTTTTTCTTCTTTACAAAATTCTATTAAAATGTGTATAAAATGTTGTTGTATGTAGTTGCTGTTTGTATGTTTGTTGTACTAGACATTAGTTTCCTATAAGTAAATAAGTAAGTGAGTAAATATGTTTGCAAATGTTTGCATATAATAATTTATGGTTTACTACAATGTTTTACATATACCAAGAATATCCAAGTATTTGATTCGTTAATATTTTTTTCTTCTCTTATTTTTTGTTGCATGGTAAATTTTTGTTGTAACTGTTAATTGCAATGAACCGTCCGACCGACCGACCAACGAACGGGCTCAAATGCAAAAAAAAATATATATAAAACGAAAACTGTAATGTGGTGAATGTCCAGGAAATGCTTAAAAGTTATAAACATCTTGGGTTTCGATGTTTAGATATTGTATGTAAAATTGGTGGGAATATATTGTTGGATGCATAAAAAGTTGGTTAGCAAAAAAAAAAAAAAATTCATTAAGTAATACTTATGCACAATATAGTATTTGTACTAAAGTGTGATGCAATTGCCAGGAAGATTGAATAAAATTATAGAGAAGATTAAATTAGCAGTAAAGAAGGACTTAAGCTGGGGATTTAAGCATTAGAGCATTAGAGATAACATAGACCACCCATTGTGCAATAGCATTTGATGATGGTATTCAATAATGTAAAGCTTAAACAAAAGACTTAAGCGACAAGTGTGCTAATGGCATTGAGAAAGTAAGAAGAAAAAAATTTCATATATGAATTAATTTCAGTTATAAGACTCTAGCGTCAGTATGAGATTTTAGTCTAATTAGTCTGAGTATAAGGCTCACGTCTAAGTAAGACCCAAGTCTGAGTATAAGACTGATTTATTATACACTTCACCAACATAGGCGGAAAGGGTATTATAAGTTTGTGCTGATGTATGTAACGCATATAAATATTTGTCTTAGACCCATCTTTCAGTATTTCAATAGGTTTAGAATCACTTTCTGAGTCGATTAAGCGATGTCCGTCCGTCCGTCCGTCCGTCCGTCTGTAAACCTTGTAATCAAACTACAGGTAGTAATTCTAAAGATAATCTGATGAAATTTGGCACAGATCATTTTTTTGATAATAGGAATATGGCTATTGAAATTCGTTAAAATCGGTAAATTATTTATGGTACCTACCATAGGTCCCACTTTCTGGAATTGATATATTGGCCACAAAAATCAATATTTTTTCATGAAATTTAAAACAAATACTGCTTATGTAAACCTAAATCACTATACAAAATTTTTTGGAATCGGTCCATATTTGACCATAGCTCCCATACAAACTCTTTTCTCAAAACGCACTAAATGAGACAAAATTCGCTAAAACGCTTGTAAATCCGAAGATAATGACAATTTTAAGTTTATTTTTGCAAAGCTTGAAAAAGTTCATAATAATCGGTCCTCATTTGACCCTAGCTCTCATGTAAGTCCAAATGGCGGACACAGCTTAAATGTATAAGTTTTGAGAATATGTTTGTATGATGACAAAATTTAGCAAATATTTGTCTTTATACAGGAAAAAGAACACCTTTGACCTTAGTGGTGAAGGGTATCGTATGGTCGAGCTAGACGGACTATAGCACTTTCTTACTTGTTAAGTATAAAACTATTTTATAACACTTAACCTCCAACAAAAAACACAAGTCTGAGTATAAGATTTTAATATAGTATAGGAATCTATTGAACAATTTTCTATGGAAACATTTTTATTTAAAAATTTTCTATAGAAAATTTTTTTTATATTGAAAAATTTTCTATAAAAAAATTTTTATATTGAAAAATTTTCTATAAAATAATTTTAGCATTCAAAAATTTTTCTATAGAGAATTTCTACATAAAATTAGTCAATATAAATATTTTTCTAAAGAAAATTATTCATTATAAAAATTTTTCTATGGAAACATTTTTATTTAAAAATTTTCTACAGAAAATTTTTTGTATATTAAAAAATTTTCTATAAAAAATTTTTTATATTGAAAAATTTTCTATAAAATAATTTTAACATTCAAAAATTTTTCTTTGGAAAATTTCTACATTAAATTTTTTAATATAAAAATTTTTGTAAAGAAAATTTTTCATTATAAAAACTTTTCATTATTAAAATATGTCGATAGAAAATTTTTCAGTTTTTTACAGACAATTTTTTTGATTGATAAATTTTCATAGAAAATTTTTTATATTGAAAAATTTTCTATAGAAAATTTTGTATAGTTTTCTATAAACAATTTTTTCGATTGTTAATTTTCTATAGAAAACTTTTTATATTGAAAAATTTTCAATAAAAAAATTTTTGTATTGAACAATTTTCTATAAAAAAATTTTAACATTCAAAAATTTTTCTATAGAATATTTCTACATAAAATTTTTCAATATAAAAATTTTTCTAAAGAAAATTTTTCATTATTAAAATATGTCGATACAAAATTTTTCAGTTTTCTGCAGACCATTTTTTTTGATTAATTAATTTTCTATAGAAAATTTTTTATATTGAACAATTTTCTATAGAAATATAGAAAATTTTTCTATATAAATAGTTTTCTATAGAAAATTTAATTTAATTGTTAATTTTCTATAGAACATTTTTTATATTGAAAAATTTTTAATAAAAAAATTTTTATATTAAAAAATGTTTGTATTGAAAAATTTTCTTTAAAAAAAGTTTTATATTGAAAAATTTTCCATAAAATAATTTAAACATTCAAAAAATTTTCTATAGAAAATTTCTACATACAATTTTTCAATATAAAAATTTTTCTAAAGAAAATTTTTTATTATAAAAATTTTTCTAAAGAAAATTTTTTATTATAAAAATTTTTCTAAAGAAAATTTTTTATTATTAAAATACGTCGATAGAAAATTTTTAAGTTTTCTGCAGACAATTTTTTTGATTGATTAATTTTCATAGAAAATTTTTTATATTGAAAAATTTTCTATAGAAAATTTTTTATAGTTTTCTATAGACAATTTGTTTGATTGTTAATTTTCTATAGAAAATTTTTTATATTGAAAAATTTTCAATAAAAAAATTTTTATATTAAAAAATTTTTGTATTGAAAAATGTTCTATAAAGAAATTTTAACATTCAAAAATTTTTCTATAGAAAATTTCTACATAAAATTTTTCAATATAAAAATTTTTCTAAAGAAAATTTTTCATTATAAAAATTTTTCATTATAAAAAATTTTCTAAAGAAAATTTTTGCATTATTCAAATATGTCTATAGAAAATTTTTCAGTTTTTTATAGAAAATTTTTTTTATTGATTAATTTTCTATAGAAAATTTTTTATATTGAAAAATTTTCGAAATTCCCAAATAATTGAAAAATTTTCTATAGAAAAATTTTCTATAAAAAAAATTTTATATTAAAAAATTTTTATTTTGAAAAATTTTCTATAAATCTTTATAAATCTCTTCAGGAGGATTATCCACAATTTAGACAGATCGAAAACCTCTTTTACTTATGGTTTATGAACATAATTCTTAAAAGTTTTGTTTGTAAATTTAGTAATAATGCGAGGTTTTCGATCTGTCTAAATTGGAGATAATCCTCCTGAAGAGATGGCTTAACCAACCATCGAAACGCATCGAAGAATTTGGTTTCTCCGCAAACATTTTTTGGCTTTTTATCAATAAATTGGTCTGTTACATTAATAAATAAATGTAACAGATTTGGGATCAAATGCGAATACTCTTCTTTTTGAGTAAATTTTTTTTTTATATTGAAAAATTTTCTAAAGAAAAATTTTTATATTAAAAACTTTTCTATAGAAAATTATTTATATTGGAAAATTTTGTATAGAAACATTCTTATATTGAAAAATTTATTATTGGACAAAAGCTGGATTATCACTTAAATATGACAAGTTTATAACTGCATTATACATAGCAGTTTGACAAACAAATTTAATATTGAACTCTATATGATGAAGACCAACAAAATACTCCTTCTTCTTTATTATCTATCTTTTGTCAATTTATCAAACTAATATTAAGTTTGATAGATTTGTCTTAATATTTGGCAATCAGTCACAATACAAAAATCTAGCTTCTTTTACAAAATCTATATAATTAGTACAAGCAAAACGTCAAGCTTAAGTTCATCAGACAAATGAGTTCAAATACAAAAATTATGTTAATTTATTTCTATACAAAATGCGTGTGAAATTTTTAATTTTTGAATTATGACTCCCGGCTATAATAAAATATTTTTTTTGGGGTATTTGTAGTTTGGTTAACCTTGTCCGATGGCTTGGGTGACTTTATTTTTTTTTTCTTTTTTAGGGAAGATATGGTTAATATGGTTAGTTGTCTTATTTGGTAATAATTGCCATTTTTTACAAAGTATTTGGTAATTTTTTTTATGATAGTTTTTTGATTTTTAAAAAAGCGAGTTTGTTTTTTGAATAAATTTTAAAGATAAACAAAACCAATTTAGAAATGGAGAAGAAAAAAAATTTATTGTTTTGTTTGATGTTTAATAAAAATTTACAAAAGCTATTAACTTTATAGGAAGATATAAAAAATTTATGAAAATTTTTGTGGCTAGGGTTTGGTGGCCTTTTTGTTGGTAGATCTCTGGGAGGTTTATTTTAGGATATTGTGTAAAAATTTAGATATTTAGGAAATTTTTTTTATTTGAAATTTAATTAAATTATGGGCACGAGTGCCTACATATTTGTGGCCCTATGGAAAAAGGCACTTAAGTGGTATTCAAACAATAATGCGAACAATTCATTCAACTGTCCAAAACTTTGGCCTATGAAAAGCTAAGGCTCTTGTAACGAAGGTTTTAAAGAATACAGAAAAATTATCTGAAGAACATGTCCGAGTTCAGAAAAGCCATTATAAAATTTTAAAAGTAAGGACTTAAGACTATACCTAGAGACTAGGACTAGAAAAAGTTGAGACTAAGAGTATATGTTTACAGATTATGATTAGAGCTATGACTTAGAAGAAAAACTTAACAAAAATCATTCGATTCTATCTTAGCTCTTTGATAAACGAAAGACTTAAGCAACAAACTTTCTAATTAATTGTAAGCAAAGGCTCTTGTAACGAAGGTTTTAAAGAACACAGAAAATCTATCTCAGAACATGTTCGAGTTAAAATAAGCCATTATAAAACCTTTAAAGAAAAGACTTAAAAAAGCAGCCAATTAATGCATCCAACTGCGCTATTAGGCTCTTGCAAAAAATTATCTGAAGAGCACAAAAAAGTGTCCCAATAGATATCCGGACACTCCTTCTTTATTTGATAATTAATTCTTATCTTAATATAGTTTTCGATATTTTTTAGAATTTTTTACTTCAATTGTTGTCTTTCTTCTTCTTTCTCCTAATGGTTTTGGTTGGCTTTTTTATTTTCAATATTTTTATATTTTTCAAAAGCAAATAAACTAATGACAACATTTAATTCACACATTAATATTTATGACTATTATTTATTTGTATTCATATATATATTTTTTTTTCAAAATTAAACTGATAATTGTTTTCTTACCACAAAACGATAATAAACATTTTTTTTCCTCTCAACAACAAAGTTCATTTTTTTTGAAAACAAGTTTTTTCTTTTATTCGAATACAATATTTTCATAATTTGTTGTTATATTGTACAAATATTATTAACTTTAATACAATAAAAATCAAGTTTTATTTGAATATTTAAAATAACAAAACAAATTAATTTAACATATCAATATTTATTAGACAGCGAAATATTTTCTTAAAACATCCCAAAAACTTGTAAACATCAATAAATCTAATTATTTTGTATATCGGTAATTGTGTAAGAAAACTAATAACAACAACATGACCTTGTCATAAAAAGAATCTTTAACATTTTAGGAAATATTTTAACATTTTAATTAGTTTGTTTATACACACAAAAATTTGGCTTTTATTCGATACCTAAAAAAGATGAAAACCTCTTGATTTACTCGAAACTGAGGATGAGTATTTTGATTGTTATGATAGAACTGCTGAAAACATAATTGATTCTGCATATACAACATAATTTTGTTAGATTCTTTTTTACGATTATCTATTCTCATCAGTTCAAAGAAAAAACATCAAAAAACCTTAGAAAATTGTATCTAATCTCTTTGATAAACAAAAGACTTAAGAAACAAACTTGCTAATTAATTGTTAGAGTGTGTGAGTTTTTAACTTTTCAAATGATTTTAAAAATGATGATTTTTGAAAAAAAGCCTTTAACACAAAATATTAAACAGCTTTCAACAATGAGATGACCTTAAGGCAGAACAATTGTAATTATAGAGATTTGTTAAAAATGGTTGAATATTAACTTGTTACAGAGGATGAATGAAGTTGTTCTATGTTTTATGTAAGTGGAGGTAGAGGGGCTAAAATATACTTATTTAGGAAATGTTATAATATAAAATATTTTTATAGAATGTTCTTCAATATGTATCAAAATTTTCTTAAGAAAAATTTTCAATCTCAATATTTTTTTTTCATAGAAAATTTTCTAGGGTATAAATTATTTTGTAAAAAAAATTTTCAAATTTAAGAATTTTTCTATAAAAAAATATTCTGTGTCCAAAATTTTTCTATACCAAAATTTTTTGTATCAAAATGTTTCTATTGAAAATTTTTTATAGAAAATTTCTAAATATTAGAATGTTTCTATACAAAATTTTTCGTCATAAATGTGTTCCTGTAGAATTTTTGTTTAATAAATTTCCATAGATAACATTTTTTCCATATGAAAAATTTAAAATAGAGTTTTGAAAAAAATTTTGTAGAAAAAATTTTATATTGAAAAATTTTTCATAGAAAAAATTTTATATTGAAAAATTTTTCATAGAAAAATTTTCATATTCAAAACTTTTTCAATTTTTATATTGAAAAACTTTCAAATTAAAATTTTTCTATTAATAATTTTTCATATTAAAATTTTTCCATAGAAAATTTCACATAGAAAAATTTTTATATTAAAAAATTTTCTGCAGAAAAATTTTTACATTAAAAAATTTTCTATAGAAAAAATTTTTATATTAAAAAATTTTCTATAGAAAAAATTTTTATATTATAAAATTTTCTATAGAAAAATTTATATATTAAAAAATTTTTTTATAGAAAAATTTTCTATAGAAAATTTTTCTATAGAAAATTTTTTAATATAAAATTGTTTCTGTAAAAAATTTTTTAATCAAAAAAAACTTTTGTATTAAACAATTTTTCTAAAAAAAAATTTATAATAAAAAATTTTCTATAGAAAAATTTTTATATCAAAAATTTTCTTTAGAAAATTTTTTGTATCACAAATTTTCTTTAGAAAATTTTTTGTATTACAAATTTTGTATAGAAATAAATATTTTAATTATGTGAAATTTCTATGGAAAAATTTAATTAATGGAAAAATTATTAATAGAAAATTTTTAATTTGAAAATTTTGCATGAAAAGTTTTTCAATATAAAAATTGAAAAAGTTTTCAATATAAAAATTTTTCTATGAAAAATTTTTCAATATAAAATTTTTTCTATAGAAGTTTTTTCAAAATTCTATATTAAATTTTTCATATGGAAAAAATGTTATCTATGGAAATTTATTAAAAAAATTAAATTAAAAAAAGTCTATAGAAACACTTTTATGATGAAAAATTTTGTATAGAAACATTCTAATATTTAAAAAATTTCTATAAAAAATTTTCAATAGAAACATTTTGATACAAAAAATTTTGGTATAGAAAAATTTTGGACACGGAAAATTTTTTATAGAAAAATTCTTAAATTTTTAAATTTTTTTACAGAAAAATTTGTACCCTAAAAAATTTTCAACAGAAACAATTTTATATTAAAAAATTTTTTATATTAAAAAATTTTCTATAGAAAAATTTTTATATTAAAAAATTTTCTATAGAAAAATTTTTATATTAAAAAATTTTCTATATGTGGTTTTCGATCTGTCTAAATTGGGGATAATCCTTATGAAGAGATGGCCTAACCAACCATTGAAACGCCTCGAGGAATTTTGGTTTCTCTGCAAAGATTTTTTTGCTTTTTATCAATAAAATGGTCTGTTACATTAATAAATAAATGTTACAGATTTGGGATCAAATGCGAATACTCTTCTTTTTGAATAATATTTACATCCCGACTATTTTGTTATTTTTTGAGAAAAAGTTTTATATTAAAAAATTTTCTATAGAAACATTTTTATATCAATAATTTTGAATAATATTTATAGTCGGGATTATTTTGTTATTTTTTTGAGAAAAAGTTTTATATTAAAAAATTTTCTATAGAAAAAAAAAATTTCTAAAATTATCTAGAGCTTTTTTTTAGGAATTTTGTGGAAAAATTGATATACAAGTTTTTGACAATTATGTTTTTTTTTATTATGAATAAGGAGTTTTTGGTTTTAGTGTTTTCTTAAAGCCTCCAGTTTAAGTCTCAAGTCATAGTCTCAGTCTCAAGTCCTTCTCCCTAATCTAATCTCTTGTCATAATCATTAAATAGCCCAATACGAAAAGTGAAGATATACCGAAATGTGATAGAAATCGTTTGTTTTCAAATCGATCGATTTTAGATATATTTTTGAGATAATTTTCCCGATTTCCACAAAAAATTCAAATCAAATGAAATATAAGGTATGAGTTAAAAGATTAAAGCCCAAATTTTCATCTTTTTGGGGGAAATGTCTGAAAAATATCGATTGATCGATTTCCATCACATACCGAGTAGTCTTGTTTAACAAAGAAATTAGATACAATTGACTAGGGATATTTAGTACTATTTCTTTTTAAGTCATATTCGCTAGTTAAATTCTGCAATCAAAGTTTCTAGTCTAAGTCTCAATTCATATTCTTTAGTCGTATTCATAAACGAAAAATATTATTATGATACAAAATTCCTTTTTAATGGATTTGATAATTTTATAATTCGTTTATGAATTAGGGAGTAATCTTTAGTTAAAGTTCTTCTGTTATCCTTGACTCCCAGTGGAGCATAGGGCCTCATTAGTTAAAGTTACTAACTATTAACATTCTCAAGTCCAAGTCCAAGTAATTAAAGTGTCTTATCATAATCTTTATAGATAGTTTTTAATCATAGCATCTCGTAATAAAAAAGAAATTAAAAAATTGTATTATCACTTTCAAAAATATCTTAAAAACTGAACACACACACACATACTAACACTCACGTAGCAAGTTTGCAGCTTAAGTCTTTTGTTAGTCTAAGATGTTAGATGCATTTAACTAAGGGTTTTTTATTTTTCTGCTTAAAATTAGAGCTTTAGTCATTATTTTGTATTATGATACAAAATTCCTTTTTAATGGATTTGATAATTTTATAATTCGTTTATGAATTAGGGGGTAACCTTTAGTTAAAATTACTAACTATTAACATTCTCCAAACCAAATCCAAGTAATTAATGTGTCTTGTCATAATCTATATCCATAGTTTCAAATAATAGCATCTCTTTATAAAAAATAAATTAAAAATTTGTATTATCACTTTCAAAATTATCTTAAAATTGAACACACACACACATACTAACACTCAAGTAGCATGTTTGCTGCTTAAGTCTTTTGTTAGTCTAAGATATTAGATGCATTTAAAGAAGGGTTTTTTGATTTTTCTGTTTCAAATTAGAGCTTTTGTCATAGGTTCACTCATAGCATCAGTCAAAGCTTCATGCTTAGCTCAAGTCATAGCTCTTTTAGTAGCATTTGTTATAATCTTTTGATACTTAAGTATTGTATATACATATAACAGATTTCCAAAACTTTATTATTCTTAACAAGCGACCACTTTCCATTTCTCAAAATTGTCCATTTAGAAATTAATAAAAAAAATTTCAAAACTTTCCTTCGTCTTCAAAAAACACTTTCATTACTAAATCCAATTATTTACGCATCTTCTTTTTTAAATTCGTACAGAATAAAAAAATACTAAACTAATAAAGATGAAGCCAAACAAAAACAATTTAGACTTTTTTTTGTAAAAACCTGAAAACAAACCTTAAAAACCTCAAAAAATAAACATAAAAAAATAAATTATTGCACATCAAAAGGTGCTTTGCTTTGCATACAAAATCTTTGGGAAATCAAGAAAACAGAGAAAAAAGCGGCTTCAGAAACATTTTTTGCAAACAACAATAACCGAAAAAAAAACAGTAATTTCTAAACTTTATCTCATGTTTAGAATAGTTAAAATCAAATTATAGAGTACAAAAACTGTTAACACTTGTTTCGTTGACGCTTTTATTATTAGTTGGCCGGGGCTAGAAATGTTGATGTTGCTGCTGTTGTAAACATTAAACTCGACAACATTAAACAGCCACAGCAACAAAAAATACATTGAAGTTAAATGTTAAATCGTTCGTAGGCAGACAAATGCTTTGGCATACAAATGTGGTTCATTTGGTCACTAGGGCAGGCACGTACTAAACTAGAAACTTCAACATAGAGCAAGAGCAACAAAACTTAAGACAAAAACAATAAAAAAAAAAATAGAAAAACCAACCAAAAATCTACTTAAACTTACATAAAAAAAATCAAGTGAATACTTATGCTAAAACAGAAATTGACTTGAGACCATACATTATAATATTAGACTAAGAGTTTACTTTACTCTATAAATAAATAAATATGTATAAAGAAACTGAAAGACAGGAGAACAGACAGACAGAGCTAGTCAGAAAGACGTTTTACATCTGGCAAAGTGTTTGTGGCAACAAAATTGTTACAAATTATAATTCACCCGGCAAATTGTGGGAGAAAACTATTCATTGCATTCTCTGTGAGTGTCTCCCCTAAACAGCTAAAGGAAGTTTTTTTTTTGGAAAAACAATTATGGTAAGAGTCTTGAAATCAAGAAACAACAGCAGTTCTTTCTATGCAAATTGTGGGTAATTTATTTGGACAAACTTAACTGAACTGAAATACACTGAACAGACGACAGCTCATAGGAGAGACAGACACACTAAATACTACTTGTCTTGCCATAAAAAGTTTTGTTAGCTTAAACATTTTAATAAGAAATAAACTTAAAAGTTATGTGACCATGGCCATGATAACCCCAAAACATAAAATTAGGAAATCGAAAAGATATAAAACCATTTATTTTTTTTTTTGGAAAAAGAAAGATCATTTAAATTATGTTATTAAATGTTTTGCGAAAAGTTTTCAAAAGCCTTGAAAATTTAATTAAACTTAAAGGAAATTTGATTAAAATTGCATGGAAAACTTGATATATAAATTTTTGACAATTGTATTTTTTTTATTATGTATAAGGGTATAGACTCTAGACATCGTTTTTGGTTTTAGTCTCTTTTTAAGTCTCAAGTTAAGTCTCAGTCTCAAGTCCTTCCCCCTAATCTTAATCTCTTGTCATAATCATAAAATAGCCCAACACGAAAAGTGGAGATATACCGAAATGTGATAGAAATCGTTCGTTTTCAAATCGATCGATTTCAGATATATTTTTGAGATAATTTTCCCGATTTCCACAAAAAATTCAAACCAAATGAAATATAAGATATGAGTTAAAGGGATTAAAGCCCAAATTTTCATCTTTTTGGGGCAAAAGTCAAATTGTCATAGTATCAAGGTATGTAGACTCACCAACTACTAATTATAAAATTTATAGAAAATTTTTCATCAAAAAATTTCTATAGAAAATTTTTCATCAAAAAATTTCTATAGAAAATTTTTCATCAAAAAATTTCTATAGAAAATTTTTCATCAAAAAATTTCTATAGAAAATTTTTCATCAAAAAATTTCTATAGAAAATTTTTCATCAAAAAATTTCTATAGAAAATTTTTCATCAAAAAATTTCTATAAAAAATTTTTCATCAAAAAATTTCTATAGAAAATTTTTCATCAAAAAATTTCTATAGAATAATTTTCATCAAAAAATTTCTATAGAAAATTTTTCATCAAAAAATTTCTATAGAAAATTTTTCATCAAAAAATTTCTATAGAAAATTTTTCATCAAAAAATTTCTATAGCAAGTTTTTCATCAAAAAATTTCTATAGCAAATTTTTCATAAAAAAATTTCTATAGAAAATTTTTCATCAAAAAATTTCTATAGAATAATTTTCATCAAAAAATTTTTATAGAATAATTTTTATCAAAAAATTTCTATAGAAAATTTTTCATCAAAAAATTTCTATAGCAAGTTTTTCATCAAGAAATTTCTATAGCAAATTTTTCATAAAAAAATTTCTATAGGAAATTTTTCATAAAAAAATTTGTATAGAAATTTTTTCGTCAAAATATTTCTACGGAAAATTTTTCATCGAAAAATTTCTATAGAAAGTTTTTCATCAACAAATTTCTATAGAAAATTTTTCATCAAAAAATTTCTAAAGAAAATTTTTCATCAAAAAATTTCTATTGAAAATTTTTTTAAAAAAAATTTTTCATTACAAAAATTCTATAGAAAATTTTTCATAAAAAAATTTCTATAAAAAATTGTTCATCAAAAAATTTCTATAGAAAATTTTTCATCAAAAAATTTCTATAATCTAAAAACTTCCATAAAAAATTTTTATCATAAAATTACTATAGAAAATTTTTCATCACAAAATAACTAAAGAAAATTTTTATAGGCAATAATTTCATCAAAAAATTTCTATAGAAAATTTTTCATCAAAAAATTTCTATAGAAAATTTTTCATCAAAAAATTTTTATAGAAAATTTTCATCAAAAAATTTCTATAGAAAATTTTTTATCAAAAATTTCTATAGAATACTTTTCATCAAAAAATTTCTATAGAAAATTTTTCATCAAAAAATTTCTATAGAACATTTTTCATCAAAAAATTTCTATAGAATATTTTTCATCAAAAAATTTCTATAGAAAATTTTTCATCAAAAAATTTCTATAGAACATTTTTCATCAAAAAATTTCTATAGAAAATTTTTCATTAAAAAATTTCTATAGAAAATTTTTCATCAAAAAATTTCTATAGAAAATTTTTCATTCAAAAATTTCTATAGAAAAATTTTCATCAAAAAATGTCTGTAGAAAATTTTTCATCAAAAAATTTCTATAGAAAAATTTTCATCAAAAAATTTCTATAGAAAATTTTCCATCAAAAAATTTCTATAGAAAATTTTTCATCAAAAAATTTCTATAGAAAATTTTTCATCAAAAAATTTCTATAGAAAATTTTTCATCAAAAAATTTCTATAGAAAATTTTTCATCAAAAAATTTCTATAAAAAATTTTTCATCAAAAAATTTCTATAGAAAATTTTTCTTTAAAAAATTTCTATAGAAAATTTTTCATCAAAAAATTTCTATAGAAAATTTTTCATCAAAAAATTTCTAGAGAAAATTTTTCATCAAAAAATTTCTATAGAAAATTTTTCATCAAAAAATTTCTATAGGAAATTTTTCATAAAAAAATTTGTATAGAAATTTTTTCGTCAAAATATTTCTACGGAAAATTTTTCATCGAAAAATTTCTATAGAAAGTTTTTCATCGACAAATTTCTGTAGAAAATTTTTCATCAAAAAATTTCTATAGAAAATTTTTCATCAAAAAATTTCTATTGAAAATTTTTTTAAAAAAAATCTTTCATTACAAAAATTCTATAGAATATTTTTCTTCAAAAAATTTCTATCACAAAATTTTTATAGAACATTTTTCATCAACAAATTTCTATAGAAACTTTTTCATCACAAAATTTCTATAGAAAATTTTTCATCACTAAATTTCTATAGAAAATTTTCATTCAAGAAATTTCTATAGAAAATTTTTCATCTAAAAATTTCTATAGAAAAGTTTTCATCAAAAAATTTCTTTAGAAAATTTTTCATTAAAAAATTTCTATAGAATATTTTTCTTCAAAAAAATTTCTATAGAAAATTTTTATATAAAAATTTTCATCAAAAAACTTCTATGATAATTTTTTCATCAACAAATTTCTATAGCAAATTTTTCATCAAAAAATTTCTTCATTTACATTTTTTCCCACAATGATGTCAAAGCAAATCAAAAGACTTAAGCAACAATGACTGAATCTATGACTAGAGTCTGTGACTAGTGTCTATGACTAGAGTCTATGACTAGAGTCTGTGACTAGTGTCTATGATTAAAGACTTGAGTATAGAATGTGACTGAAGCCGAAACTATAGCTATAGCTGGCGAGTATGACAGTAAAACTAAGACTAGAGACGATAACTGGAGTCTAATTTTAAATACTATGACTAAAAAATTTGACTGGAGACTATGGCTATACACTATAACTACTAAGGGACTATCACTTCAGTTAATGACTAAGGACTATGACTAGAAAATGTTACTAAAGCCAAAAAAAGAGCTATGGCTAGAGACTTTGACCATAGACTATGACTGATTTCTTAAGACTATCACTATTTTAAACCCTGTTCTATCATCAACATTCACATTTCCTTCAAATCTACTTAAACACTTAACTTTTTCCCACAATATACTCAAAGCAAATCAAAAGACTTAAGCAACAAACTTGCTAAGAAGGAAGCTTTAAGCCCACATTCTCCTTTTGTAGAAAAGCTTAAAGCAAATAATTATTTACAACTCAAGTACAAGTGTTTTGCATTTATCGACATCTACTTAAAACTTAAGCTGATTATTTGTCAAACGTAATAACTCATTTCAGGCGCTATCAATACAAAGTAAATATTTATACAAAAATAATTCACACACAGTCTTAAGATGGCGAGACGATAAATTGATGAGTTTCAGCTAAAGCAGCTGATGCTGTTGTTAAGGCATATGCATAATATATCAGTGGATCATGTAATAAACAGTTATGTATTAAATAATCAAGTAGGAAGAAGCCTAAAAACAGGCTTCAATTTCACATACTCACTCATACATAAAGAGGAAGAGCTCTGAGATGATTGGTATAAATAAATTTATGGCTTTAATTTCATATGTCATGATGGTCGGGGTTTTGTTTTTAGTTTTCAATGGTAAATAATTAATTTTTATTATCACTCGTTGGTATAGTTATTATATAAGTTTTTATCACTTAACAACATCATTAAAAATGGCAGAAACTAAATGTTATAATTAAATTTTTAAACGTTTATGGATAAGGCTGAGTAATAAATTAGGATTACATTGTAATTAATGTTTATTTAAAAAATTTATATAATTAGCTTATAAATTAAGAAAAAAAGAAAAAGTGTGAAAAATCAATATTATTAATTTTGATTGTATATTTATTTGTTATACAATTAAAATTTCAATAATAAATCGTGAATTACTGCACTTGGAAATTTAATTTGAATAAATAGGTATTTTCAATTGAAAATTTACATAAAATTTATGTTATGGTAGCTATGTTTTTCTACATTATCATTGGATTTGATGATGATATTACGAAAAAACTATAAAAGATAATAAATATGAAAAATATACAATAATTATTGTTTATACAATACAATAATGTTTTTTTTTTTGGTTGATTGAAAATTTACCACAAAAACTTTTACTTTCGCTTAAAATAATAATAAATACCTTAAACAAAAGATAAAGTACAAACATTTCAAGTAAAAAACCCTTTTAAAGCAGTGATTCCCAACAGTTTAGAAATAAGAAATTTTTTCATAAAGAAAAAATTTTCTATAGAAATTTTTGAACAAAGAAAAATTTTCTATAGAAATTTTTTCATAAAGAAAAATTTCATTCAAAAAGAAGAGTATTCGCATTTGATCCCAAATCTGTAACATTTATTTATTAATGTAACAGACCAATTTATTTTTTAAGAAAAATTTCTATAGAAATTTTTTCATGAAGAAAAATTTGTATAGAAATTTTTTCATAACAAAAAATTTTCTAAAAAAATATTTTCATAAAGAAAATTTTTCTATAGAAATTTTTTCTTAAACAAAAATTTTCTAAAGAAATTTTTTCTTGAAGAAAAATATTCTCTTGAAATTTTATTATAAAGGAAAATTTTCTATAGAAAATTTTTTTAAGAAACATTTTATATAGAAATTTTTTTATTAATAAATATTTTTTCATTTCTTTATGAAAAAATTTCTATGGGAAATTTTTCTTTATGAAAATATCTCTAGAGAAAATTTTTCTTTATGAAAAAAATTCTATAGAAAATTTTTCACTCTGAAAAAATTTCTATAGAAAATTTTTCTTTATGAAAAAATTTCTATAGAAAAGTTTTCTTTATGAAAAAAATTCTCTAGAAAATTTGTCTTTATAAAAAAAAAATTCACTAAAAAATTTTTCTTTATGAAAAAATTTCCATTGAAAATTTTTCTTTATGAAAAAATTTCTATAAAAAAATTTTTCTATATAAAAAAATTTGTATACAAAATTTTTCTTTATGAAAAAATTTCTATAGAAAATTGTTCTTTATAAAAAAATTTCTATAGAAAATTTTTCTTTATGAAAGAATAACTATAGAAATTTTTTCCTTATAAAAAAATTTCTATAAAAAATTTTTCTTTACAAAAAAAATATCTATAAAAAATTGTTCTTTAAAAAAAATATACATAGAAATTTTTCTTTATGAAAAAATTTGAATACAAAATTTTTCTTTATAAAAAAATTTCGATAGAAAATTTTTTTTTATGAAAGAATTTCTATAGAAAACTTTTCTTTATGAAAAAAATGTTCTAGAAATTACGAAAATATTTTTGTAGAAAATTCTTCTTCATGAAAATTTTTTGTAGAAAATTTTTCTTCATGAAAATTTTTAAAGACAATTTTTTTATGAAAAAAATTCTGTAGAAAACTATTCTTTATAAAAAAAAAATTCTATAGAAAATTTTTCTTTATGAAAAAAATTTCTATAAAAAATTTTTCTTTATAAAATAAATTTTATAGAAAATTTTTCCTTATAAAAAATGTCTATAGAAAATTTTTTATTATGAAACATTTCTATACAAAATTTTTCTTTCTGAAAAAATTTCTATAAAAAATTTTTCTTTATAAAAAAATTTCTATAGAATTTTTTTTTTATATGAAAAAGTTTCTATATAAAATTTTTTTATGTGAAAAAATTTCTATAGAAAATTTTTCTATAAGAAAAAATGTCTATAGAAAATATTTCTTTATGAAAAAATTTGTATAGAAAATATTTCTTTATAAAAAAATTTCTATATATAATTTTTCTTTATGAAAAAATTTTTGTAGAAAATTTTTTTATGAAAAAGTTTCTCTAAAAAATTTATATAGAAAATTTTTCTTTATGAAGAATTTCCTATAGGAAATTTTTCTTTATGAAAAAATTCCAATAGAAAATTTTTCTTAATGAAAAAATTTTTTATAGAAAATTTTTCTTTATCAAAAAAATGTCTATAGAAAATTTTTCTTTATAAAAAAATTTCTATAGAAAATTTTTCTTTATGAAAACATTTCTATAGAAAATGTTTCTTTATGAAAAAATTTATATAGAAAATTTTTTCTTTATGAAAAAAATTCTATAGAAAATTTTTCTCAATGATTAAATCTCTATAGAAATTTTTCTTTATAATAATATTTCTATAGAAAATTTTTGTTGATGAAAAAATTTTTATAGAAAATTTGTCTTTATAAAAAAATTTCTATAGAAAATTTTTATTTATTGAAAAATTTCTATAGAAAATTTTTCTTTATGAAAAAATTTTTTTAGAAAAATTTTCTCTATGAAAAAAATTCTATAGAAAATTTTTCTCAATGATTAAATCTCTATAGAAATTTTTCTTTATAATAAAATTTCGACAGAAAATTTTTCTTGATGAAAAAATTTTTATAGAAAATTTTTCTTTATAAATAAATTTCTATAGAAAATTTTTATTTATTGAAAAATTTCTATAGAAAATTTTTCTTTATGAAAAAATTTCTATAGAAAATTTTTCTTTATGAAAAAATTTCTATAGAAAATTTTTCTTTATGAAAAAAATCTATAGAAAATTTTTCTTTATGAAAAAATTTCTATAGAAAATTGTTCTTTATGAAAAAATTGATATAGAAGTTTTTTTTTTTTTGAAAAAATTTCTATAGAAAATTTTTCTTTCTAAAAAATTTTTTGAAAAAATTTTTCTTAATGAAAAAATATTTATTAATAAAAAAATTTCTATATAAAATGTTTCTTAAAAAAATTTTCTATAGAAAATTTTTTTAAGAAACATTTTATATAGAAATTTTTTTATTAATAAATATTTTTTCATTAAGAAAAATTTTTTCAAAAAATTTTTTAGAAAGAAAAATTTTCTATAGAAATTTTTTCAAAAAAAAAAAAACTTCTATATCAATTTTTTCATAAAGAACAATTTTCTATAGAAATTTTTTCATAAAGAAAAATTTTCTATAGATTTTTTTCATAAAGAAAAATTTTCTATAGAAATTTTTTCATAAAGAAAAATTTTCTATAGAAATTTTTTCATAAAGAAAAATTTTCTATAGAAATTTTTCAATAAATAAAAATTTTCTATAGAAATTTATTTATAAAGAAAAATTTTCTATAAAAATTTTTTCATCAAGAAAAATTTTCTGTCGAAATTTTATTATAAAGAAAAATTTCTATAGAGATTTAATCATTGAGAAAAATTTTCTATAGAATTTTTTTCATAGAGAAAATTTTTCTAAAAAAATTTTTTCATAAAGAAAAATTTTCTATAGAAATTTTTCAATAAATAAAAATTTTCTATAGAAATTTTTTTATAAAGACAAATTTTCTATAAAAATTTTTTCATCAACAAAAATTTTCTATAGAAATATTATTATAAAGAAAAATTTCTATAGAGATTTAATCATTGAGAAAAATTTTCTATAGAATTTTTTTCATAAAGAAAAAATTTTCTATATAAATTTTTTCATAAAGAAACATTTTCTATAGAAATGTTTTCATAAAGAAAAATTTTCTATAGAAATTTTTTTATAAAGAAAAATTTTCTATAGACATTTTTTTGATAAAGAAAAATTTTCTATAAAAAATTTTTTCATTAAGAAAAATTTTCTATTGGAATTTTTTCATAAAGAAAAATTTCCTATAGGAAATTCTTCATAAAGAAAAATTTTCTATATAAATTTTTTAGAGAAACTTTTTCATAAAAAAATTTTCTACAAAAATTTTTTCATAAAGAAAAATTATATATAGAAATTTTTTTATAAAGAAATATTTTCTATACAAATTTTTTCATAAAGAAATATTTTCTATAGACATTTTTTCTTATAGAAAAATTTTCTATAGAAATTTTTTCACATAAAAAAATTTTATATAGAAACTTTTTCATATAAAAAAAAAATTCTATAGAAATTTTTTTATAAAGAAAAATTTTTTATAGAAATTTTTTCAGAAAGAAAAATTTTGTATAGAAATGTTTCATAATAAAAAATTTTCTATAGACATTTTTTATAAGGAAAAATTTTCTATAAAATTTATTTTATAAAGAAAAATTTTTTATAGAAATTTTTTTCATAAAGAAAAATTTTCTATAGAATTTTTTTTTTATAAAGAATAGTTTTCTACAGAATTTTTTTCATAAAAAAATTGTCTTTAAAAATTTTCATGAAGAAAAATTTTCTACAAAAAATTTTCATGAAGAAGAATTTTCTACAAAAATATTTTCGTAATTTCTAGAACATTTTTTTCATAAAGAAAAGTTTTCTATAGAAATTCTTTCATAAAAAAAAATTTTCTATCGAAATTTTTTTATAAAGAAAAATTTTGTATTCAAATTTTTTCATAAAGAAAAATTTCTATGTATATTTTTTTTAAAGAACAATTTTTTATAGATATTTTTTTTGTAAAGAAAAATTTTTTATAGAAATTTTTTTATAAGGAAAAAATTTCTATAGTTATTCTTTCATAAAGAAAAATTTTCTATAGAAATTTTTTTATAAAGAACAATTTTCTATAGAAATTTTTTCATAAAGAAAAATTTTGTATACAAATTTTTTTATATAGAAAAATTTTTTTATAGAAATTTTTTCATAAAGAAAAATTTTCAATGGAAATTTTTTCATAAAGAAAAATTTTTTAGTGAATTTTTTTTTTATAAAGACAAATTTTCTAGAGAATTTTTTTCATAAAGAAAACTTTTCTATAGAAATTTTTTCATAAAGAAAAATTTTCTATAGAAATTTTTTCAGAGTGAAAAATTTTCTATAGAATTTTTTTCATAAAGAAAAATTTTCTCTAGAGATATTTTCATAAAGAAAAATTTCCCATAGAAATTTTTTCATAAAGAAAAATTTTCTATAGAATTTTTTTATAAAGAAAAATTTTCTATACAAAATTTTTTCATAAAGAACAATTTTTTATAGAAATGTTTTCATAAAGTAAAATTTTCTATAGAAATTTTTTCGTAAAGAAAAATTTTCTTTAGAAATTTTTTCAAGAAGAAAAATTTTCTCTAATATTTATTTATATCTTTTACAAACATTATAATCCACCAACATATGATTTGTTTTATCAAATAAATATAACAAATTGTTTAAAACTTCGAAAATTCAAAGCTTAATTTAACCGACACCTCATGCCTGAACACGCTACCTTTGATATACTCCAGATAATTTACAGTGAAATTTTGTAATGCTGTTAATTGTTTCTTGTTGTTTAAAAATCAATTAATTAATTTTACCTTCCTCTCAGTTTGAAGAAATTTCTTTACAAAAACTTTGTATATAATTAACACAAAACTTTTACTTTCCTCGAAAAAATATGATTTCTTAAGAAAACAAGAAACCAACAAAAGAAGATTTTTTTCATTTTCTTATAAAAAAATTTCGTTTTCATTTTAACTTAAAAAAGCATTAAAAACAATTTCTAGAAACAATAAAAAAAGATGCTGCAAAAAGAGTTAATTGAACTCTTCCCCTGGCCATAAAAAAATTTTTAAAATGAAAAGCAAAAATAAATATAATTAAGAAATAAACAAAAATTTTAAAATAAAATAAAAGCAAAAGTAATTATGTTAACACAAAGCAAAAATATGTATGTAAAGAAAATTTTTAAAAATGTTTGAACAAATTTTGTAGGGGTTAACAAACCATTAATTGTTAGAAAATAGCAAACAACTATCAGCTATAAATAGCAGCTAAATATTTTGTTACAATATCCATAACAATATATAATTTTCTGTTGAAAAATATATTTCAACGCCTTGTTTTCGATCGATCGAACTATTTTATTGATTGCATTTTGTTTTAGTTTTTTCTTTAAATTTGTTCGTTTATCTGATTTCTATTTAAACCGACAAAAAGGCATTTAAACTATATTTAACAGCTTAAAAAGTTTTGAAAAATATAATAAATATTGATGAATGTTTATTGTTGCAGTGAATGGCAGATAAAAGATAGATGGTTGGTTGGTTGGATGGATTGATCGATGGATTGCTCGTTTATTAGATGAATGAACCTTATAATTACCGTCAAAAAGGAGCGTTGCCACAAGACATAACAACATTAATTGTTACAATCACACTATTGTTATTGTTATAATCGAACTGGTTCAAATAAAGTATAAAATTTAATTAATTTTTTTTATTCCTTACTTTTGTTCAGAGACCGAATATTAATACTTTTAAAACAATATTTTCATATTTTAATCCATACAAAAACAATCATTGAAGTTTAAAAAATAATAAATATCCCCATAGAATTTTAATTGTTCAAAAAATTTTGTATCGTTTTTCAATCCGATGAAAATAAAAAATAAAAAAATCGTTTGGGAATTTATCAGTTCAAAATTATTTTCATCTTTTTCATCCGATGAAAAATAAAATTTGGTAGAAAATATTCAAATTTTATTTCTGTATTTGTCCTGGTTTCATTCATCATAATGTTCTTGCATAGACTAGGAAACTCCAAAATCCTTGCGCCAACTGCCGTAGCAGGGGGATTTCTCGCATGATTACCCCTTGGAGTAGTATATTCTGTAATATTGTTTCTTTTAATGCTTAAAACATCGTGAGTGCTAAGTCGTTGGGTGATGGGTCCAAAGGCACAAGGCACGTTTGTATAGCGAGCCGCTCGATCCGAGACTGAGGCCCGCTTGCAGCCGCAACTAACATGTTGAAAAGACGCTGCATTTTCGTACTTTACAAAGTACAATTATATTAGACCCTTAGACCATATACGTTGGAATGGTTCTTAGATAACTCCCTTTTATATTAGCCCTGACCTAGAATCCCACACTGGTTGTTTACCGCGTCTAAAACTAGGTTGCTAAGGTTTCCAGGATGTACCACGAGAAGGTTAGAGTGGGATTTGGATACAGTTCTTACCTGGTAGCTAGAGACGTCAGGCAATTCTGCATCCTTCCATTCCCTATGCTCCACTGGGAGCCAAGAATGACAGAAGAAGATTTGTCCTGGTATAAAAAGTCTTTAGGACGTTTAAATTACAATAAATTCAATTATTGTTGCAAATTATATGTTGAAATGGTTTTGCGAGTCAAATAAACCACTAATAGTTCCATTAGGACTATTAGGCTTAACTTCGATGTCCTAAAACATTGCAATTAATTGAAAACATATTCATACATTCATTGTTAAAAGTTTTATAATTTCAAAAATATTTTATTTTTCAAAGTCAAAATAGAAGTTAAAAATAAAACAATCAATAAAATATTTTTCTGTTCGGATATTTATCGTTCAAGATATTTAAAATTTTCATCATGAGGGATATTTATATTTCAAATATAAATCCCTCATTTTTATTCATCGATCGAAATGAAAATATATTTTCATCGGCAATGATATTTATACTTGATTGATTTAAAAAATAAAACAATATTCGGTCTCTGCTTTTGTTTTGTATTTTGTTTCAAAACTTTGGTAATGAAGAAATTTGCATAAATAAGTCAGTTTCTTATGGGTATAAAGCTATACTAAAAGTTTAGCAAAAAAAGGTTTTTGCCTAAAAGACTCAAAGTTATAATGAGAAAGCTTCTACCAAATATTAGCAGAACTTTTATTTTAGAGAACATTTCTATCGAAAATTTTAATGTTTTCATTCATTCGAAAAATCTAAAGCTTTAGCTTAAACTTTTTTCTAGATTATGCTCAAGCAAAAAACTCTTATCGATATTATTTTAAGATTTATATAAAAAGGTTTTGATATGATACGGGAGCTAAAGCTTTTCCAAACAAGTTTTTATATAAAAAGCTTAAAGCTAGAGTGAAGAAACTCTATCCCTTTTACTCCAAGTTTTACATAAAAAGGTTTGGAATCTGTAGATAAGGTTTCTTCGTTAAAATAAATGTAAGCTTTAGTAAAGAAAGCTTTTACTTAATGAATCAGAAAAGTAACACAAATGAGCTTTTTCTATTGAAAGTCTTAACATTGTTATTTGAAAAACTTAAAGCTTCGAAAAATGCTTACAAAATGCAATCGAGCTACTGCTCAAAAAAGTGAATTTTTGGCTACACAAAACTTGTAGATAATAAGTTATCTGCCCCTATTTTAAAGCTTTAATAAAAAAAACACTTTCCTTAAAACAAAGTATAAGGAAAACCAGCTCTTTATGCAATTTGTTAAGTATTCATGATAAGAAAGATTTTACAATGGTAATGGCTTCAGCAAAGGAAAACATTTTAGTAGAAATTTTTTTAGAGGTTATATTTTATTTCGAAAAGCTTTTGCGAGGAAGCTTTTTTGTCCAACAATTGTATACAGAAAGATTGAAAAGTTATTGTTTAAGTTATTCTATAGTTTTATAGCTATATTTTAAATGTAAAAGCCTTGTCTCTATATCTCATACTTTTCTAAAGAGAAAGCTCGGTCATTTTTATTTATAACATAAGAGCATTCTTAGTTTATGACAAAACATATGATGATACCAAAGCTTAAGGAAACAAAAGCTTGTTTTGTGAAAATTTTGTAAGAGATAATTTTTTTATAGAGGAATGCTTTTAAAAGTGAACTTTTTTCTGTATATGATAAAAAGTTTAATGATATAACGAGAAGTTTCTTTAACAGAAAACTTAAAATTATTTTGAAAAATAGGTTTTCTATAAAAAACTTCATTCATAATTTAAAAGCTTTATTTTTTAATCTAAGAAATGGATTTTTTTATAGAAAATTTTAAACTAAAGTGACATAATCTTTGTCTTATACCGACATTAAAAAGCTTTTTCTATTAAAAATATAGAACTAATAGACGATCTTAACTTTAGAGTTAGATGAGCAGGAAAGAAAGCTTTGTTTCAAAGAAAGTTTTATTTGTAATGCTTTTTCATTAAAAAGCTAAAGTTGCTCTTGAGATTTTTTCCTCAAGAAAAGTAAAAGCTTTTGTTGGTTGCCCTAGTGGTCTGGTGTTAAAAAGCTTTTTATATGAAAAGCATAGAAATATTGGCATACATCTAAACATTTTTAAAGAGTTGGTTGAAGTTAAACTGAACAAGGTTTTTGAATAGAAAAAGCTTTTTCTATAAATAAAAAGCTTTTCCTATAAAAAGCTTTTTCCATAAAAAGTCTTTTTCTATAAAAAGCTTTCCCTATAAAAAAATCTTTTCCTATTAAAAGCTTTTACTATAAAAAGCTTTTACTATAGAAAGCTTTTACTATAAAAAGCTTTTACTATAGAAAGCTTTTACTATAAAAAGCTTTTCTTTAAAAAATCTTTTTCCATAAAAAGCTTTTACTAAAAAGATTTTTCTATAAAAATCTTTTATAGAAATCTCTTACAGCTTTCTATAGTAAAGCTGTGGAAACAGTGCGTCTACTGTAGAAAAAAAAAAGTTACCCTAGGAGTCTAGTAAAAAGTGTAATCGTTTTGTTTTTTAAAATAACTTATATGTTTAAAGCCTAGAAATATTAGGTACACTTAAACTTTTAAACAGAGTTGGTTTATATATAAAAAAGCTTTTTCTTGTATAAAAAGTTTGTTTTTTAAAAGCTTTTTCTACAAAAATCTGTTACTATACAAAAGTTTTTTTCCTTAAAAAGCTTTTACTACGAAAAGCTTTTACTATACAAAACAGTGCGTTTACTGTAGAATACCTAAAAGAAACCTCTGGGTAACGTTAATAGACTTTTTGAAATTATTAATTTATATGTTTATGCAAGATTGCTTTTTTATAGTAAAGCTATAGTTGTTGTGACCTATTTAAAGAAAGCTTAAGTTTCTCTAGCGATTAATTTCTGAAAAGTAATAAAAGCTTTTGTTGGTTCAGTTATCTAGTGTCCAGTTTTCTAGTGTTAAAGAACTTTTTATATTTAAAACATATAAATATTTGGAGACATATAATCTTTTAAAAAGATTTTTTTTTAGAATTAAACCGAGCAATGGTTTTCTATAAAAAAAGCTCTTTTAATAGAAAACCTAAAAGTTACCTCAATGTCTTAAGGAAAATGTGATAGACTTTTTTTGTAATAACAACTTTTATATTTAAGGAAAAAAGCTTTTTTGCTAAAAAATGTAAAAGCGTTTGTTGCGTAACAGCGTTTGTAGCGTAGATTTTATTGTAGTTTTAAGCTTTAGCTTAAAAAGCTTCAAAAGTTTTTTCTTTAAAATGTTTGTAACTATAAAAGGTGATACATATTTTGCTTTAGAAAGTTAGAAACAACTTTTTATATGAAAAGTTAAGACTTTTTATATAAAGTTATAAGGTATAACCCCGTTGCCTTTTAAAAAAATTTAAGATATAAATAGTTTGAGCTAGAGTTATAATTTATACCTAGCGCAACATTTTCTACCGTACACCATCATAATAGGGAAGAGAATTGCAAGTTTGTTCTGAAAAATGTTACTCATAGAAAAATTGGACTAAGACATGCACACCGATCGACTTAGAAACACCTCCTGGGTCGATTTAACAATGTCCGTCCATTTGTATTGAAAAATCGTTATTGAAATTGGCGCAAATTGGAAAAGGCTTTTTCTTTGGAATAGTAGGAGATGTAGAAATAATAACGTCAACGTTATAGTTATATAAATAGTATTTTAACAGAAACTGTTAAGCTTTAAATTTATTGTTAGTCCCTTTTTATAGTCAAAATTGGCCAAAGTTGGAAAAAGCTTTTTTTTTTTTTTGGAATAGTAGGAGATGTAGCAAGAAACCCCTTAACGTTATAAAGAGTATTTACATAAAAAATTTCAAGCTATAAATTTATGTTTAAGCCCTTTTTATAGACAAAATATTAATTACAAAATTTCAGCTTTCAAACTGTTTTTATTACAATTTCAAATTATAATACTTAAGCAATTTTCATCTCCAATCAATAAAATAAATATTTTTTTTTTACATTTCCTGATTTACATAAAATCCGAAGGTTTATTGATGTCTTTCTACCATAAATATAACTAACCAAAGGCATACAGATAAATATTTCTTACCAAAATGTACACTTATCATTCACATATTTATTACTTACTCTAGACTTAACAATTACGTATGAAAAAGACTCATTATAGCCAACATTTATTGCTGACAGATCTTGTTAAACATTGATTTTTGTTCCCCCTTTTTTTCTGGGGAAAAGAAAAAACTGAAATGTAGAAAAGACAAACTTAAATCCAGATAGACAGACGGACAGGTGGACGGACAAACAAAACATCAAACAATTTCAATTGTTAAGAAAAAAAAAATTGAAGACTATTTTTTACTTTTAGTTTCTCATAAATATATTACGTTTTGTAGCTGGAGGCTAAAAAATGAAAGTGAAATTTGAAGTTTTTTTTTAAATTGTTTTGAAATAATATTATTTTAGCTTTAAAGAGTAGTAAGAGTTTAAAACAAATTTTTGGGATTTGTTTGATGATTAGAAATAATGAGAAAAAAACAAGACTCAAGTATTGACATTATTATAAAAGTACTTAAAGATATATGTCCGTCTATACATCCATCCATCCATCCCTCCCTCTGGGTACCCGTCCGTCCTTCTAATCATGATGCCAATATTTTTGTTTTCTGTTTTAGTTATTTTGGCCATAATCATAAACTTTTCAATTTCAAACAACAATAGCTCAAGTCATAATAAATTTTTATAAAAAAAAAACTACAAAAAACACCAACTACTTGATAAAACCCCAACTTTAAAAATAATCATATAAAAAATCTCCATTAAACGCCAACTCAATTTATGTAAAATTTGTTTTTTTTTTGAAAATTTTCGTTTAAATTGTAAATCGTATGAATTTGTATCTGCTATAGATTTAATATTACGCGACTTTTGATAAGTGTTTTTCTGGAGAGTTATTGAAGTTGATTGAAAACCTCTTGTTGTAAAGTGTCTGTATGTTTGTTGTTGCAACAGCATTGTTTGTTGTTGTTGTTGCTGTTAACAAATTTGTTGTTTATTAGAAAGAAGGCAGCAACAGCGGGATCAGCAACAGCAATAAAATTAATAACAACAGCAGAAAATTGATGGTGGGAGAGTGAGATGTGTGATATAAGACTATTATTTTTTTACATCATTACTTTGATTGAATTATGTGAATGTGGCGAAGAAAAATATCAATTTGTTAAAGGGAAGTTTTTGCAAAAGGTAATCGATTTGTTGTCACCCTACACCATTATCCGTGGATCATGGAAATGTTGATTTGTACAGTATGTATAAGAAAATTGTTAAGGAAAAACAATCGATCAGCGAAAAAAATTTGATTTCAGAAATTTCTTAACATAAAACGGTTTAAGATATTTCAAAATGGATTTCAGAGTTTTATTTCCTAGACTGTGGACTATATGTCATTTTTTTAATATCGGTTTAATATCGAATATACAATCGGCCTAAAAACTAAAAAAAAATGAAAGAAAAATATGATTTTTTAAAGTTAAATATTGAGCTTAGGCCAAATAAGCAAATTTATGCAAAAGATTTATATGTTGTCGTAAAGCTTAGGTTTCAAACTTTAATATAAAATAATTTTGTACTCTTTAATTGAAGAAAGTTTTATTCAAACTAAAAACTTATAAATCTTTAGTTCTCAAAAGTAGGTAATAGAAAAGAAAATACAAATATTTCAGCTAAATAATATCTCAAACTTTCAAGAATTTGGTTTTAAGGCTAGATATTTACTTATGTGAATTTACTTCTATTTGGGTTATGTAGCTCAATATTGAGCTTAGGCCAAATATGCAAATAAATGCATGTAATTAATATGTTACCATAAAGCTAAGATTTTGAACTTAAATTTGAAATAATTTTAGATTTGTACTTCTGTATTGGAAAAAGTTATATCCAAACTAAATACATAAAATTTTGTATGAAATAAAAAATAAATCAGTAAGAAAAATAACATAAAAAAATCAGCTAAATAATATCAATATTCAACAATTTGGCTTTAAGGCTTTGTATTAACTTATATCTATTTTGAAAATTAACTTGTATTAATCTCATGTCGCTCAATATTAGGCTAAGGCCAAATATGCAAATATAGGCAAACGATTTATATATTGTCGTAAAGCTAATACTTTAGACTTTAATTAGAAATTATTTTAGATTAATAATACTTGTTTATAATACTTGTTAAACAAAATTTTAAAAAAATCAAAAACTGGTTTTCGAATCTTTCTAATATGAAAAAAACTAGATAAATTTGAGGCCACAAAATTGTAAATCATGTCTTATTTTGGAATTTCTTTATTCTAAAGTATTAGTGAAGTTTTTGACAATCAAAGTAAATGCACTTTTCTCGAAAAATTATTTAAATTATATTAGACTTTTTAAATTTCTCAACATAAAACGGTTTAGGATATTTAAAAACGGGTTTCAAAGTTTTATTTCCTAAACTATGGGCTATACATCAACATTTTTTTTTTAAATATCAGTTAAATATCGAATACACAAGAAAAATAAGATTATTTTTAAATTGAGATATTGAGCTTAGGCTAAATAAGCAAATTTATGCGAAAGATTTACATGTTGTCGTTAAGCTAAGATATCATACTTTAATATACAATAATTTTAGAGTTGTATTACTAAATTGAAGGAAGTTATATTCAAACTAAAAATTTATAAAATATTTAGTTCTTAAAAGTTAGTAATAGAAACAAAATATTGCAGTTAAATAATATCTGGAACTTTCAAGAACTATAAATAGCCTTATAGTTACTTTTAAGGTTTTAAGGCTATTTATTTACTTATGTGAATTTACTTCTATTTTGGTTTAGTTGCTCAATATTGAGCTTAGGCTAAATATGCAAATAAAATCATGCTATTAATATATTATTATAAAGCTAAGACTTCGAACTTAAATTTGAAATAATTTTAAATTTATACTTCTATTAGAAATTTGGTATTGGAAAAAGTAAAAACCAAATTAAATACTTAAAAACTTGTATGAAATAAAGAATTAATTAGTAAGAGAAATTAAATTAAAAAAAAAAACAGCTAAATAGTATCAATATTCAACAGTTTGGTTTTAAGGCTATTTATTTATTTATACCTATTTTGAAAATTTAATTGTATTTGGCTTATGTGGCTCAATATTTGACTAAGGCCAAATATGCAAATATAGGCACACGATTTATATATTGTCGTAAAGCTAAGACTTCAAACTTTAATTTGAAATTATTTTAGATTTGTACTTCTGTGTTGCAAAAAGTTTTATTCAAACTAAATACATAAATATTTTTATGAATAAAAAAATTCAGTAAGAGAAATAAAGTAAAAAAATCTGCTAAATAATATCAATATTCAACAATTTGGTTTTAAGACTCTTTATTTTAAAAATTTACTTGTATTTGGCTCATGTCGCTCAATATTAGGTTAAGGCCAAATATGCAAATATATGCACATGATTTATATATTATCGTAAAGCTAAGACTTCAGACTTTATTTTGAAATTATTTTAGATTTGTACTTTTGTATTGAAAAAAGTTATATCCAAATTATTTATGTAAAAATTTGTATTAAATAAAATTTGACTCTTAATGGTGTGTCATATAACCGTGTGTCTATTTTCTTTAAGATTATGTAAAATGTGTGGTCTTAGTAGGATTTAATCCCGGGGAATTAAGTTTATATTAAAATTCTTAGGAATTTTATGGCGGAAATATACATTTAGAGAATGAGCCCAAATCACTTAGAAAATGAATTTTCTGTAAAAACTTTGGATTCACTTCATAAGTTTTTGAGATATGCCAAACGGTTGTTGTCTTGAATAAGTATACCTGCTCCTAAAGAAACCAATTTATAATGCTATTTCGGCACTTAAAGTCAAAAACACTTACCGTTAATTTTTATTACAAACATAATTTGCAATTTATTTTAATCGTTATTAAAATCAACCTATTTCAAAAATGATAGTAGTCTTCAATGTTAATGAGAGTAACGATTACATACCTAAAAAGAGATGAAACAAAACGAAAAATATTAAACATTTTTTAAATATATTGTTAAAGATAAAGTGATGAATTACAAGTGGGTAATTATTAAAATAAAATGGTATCAAGGTAAATGTAATAAAACTGGCAAAAAAAAAATGATTTTAAACATCATTAAATTCAACAAATCAAGATAAAAAAGCCAAATTTGTTGTACAAAATATAGCACAAGTTTTTAAAATTTTCCCAAAATATTTAAACGGCTTAAAACAGCAAGAGCTTTAAAATTTGTAGAAAAAAAGTGTTGAAATAATATTAAACCAGCACCTACATATCAGCTTAAAAAATCAAAAAAAGTTTATGACAATTTATTTAGAAAAAAAAAATCTTGAAACATAAGTACATTCAAATGACCCATTAGCTTAACGGAAATGGCCTTGCGGTTATAGTCATTCTATTTTAAATATTATTTTTTCCTTAAACATTTAATCTTAACAGAAAAAGCTAGTTTTATCATATAAAAATGAAATGTGCTATAAGTAGATTTTTTTAACACTACATATTTAAGTAATTGTCTTGTTTTTTGTATAAATACATGTATACGTTATTTGTATCTATTAATGTATTCCCATATGTTTTTCTAAACGAACCTGCTGTTAAGTTAAACTGCCATGAAATTGTTTAGTCAACAAAAATTTTGTTAATTCTATTTTATTTTTGTTCTCTTAAATATCTAGACGACTGTTAAATTAGTTACTGAAGTCATAAATAACAAATAAAAACTCTTAGCTACATATTTTGAGACTCGTGACAAGGCACAGTGTCGGATATTTTGAAAAATGTTTAGAAAATAATACTTAATTTTTCAGAATTTGTACAGATTTAACATATTAAGTTCACAAAATAGTCAAGGAATTGATTTTATGATATTTTTTGGATAATATAATTTTTTTTTTGTTTTTACGTAGTCTTGCTCAATATTGATTTTAGGCTTAATATGCAAATATATGCAGATGATTTGTATACCCTTAAAAAACTGAGGATTCAGACTTAAATTTTAGATAAATTTGATTCAATAAGTTTTTATTAAAGAAAGTTTATTCTAATAAATGTGTTTAAAATTTTATTTTTCTCCAAATTAATTTACATCATCTCGCTCAATATTGATTTTAGGCTAAATATGCAAACATATGCAGATAATTTATATACCTTTATAATTTGAGGCTTAAGACTTTAAATTAAGAAAAATCTGTTTTAGTACGTATTTTAGTAAAGAAAGTTATCTCTTCAATAAATATGTACAAATTTTTATTTCAAAAAAAACCAAGAAATATAAAATTTAAATAATTCTGTTAAATAATATCCTAAACATTCAACTTAATATTTAAAGACAAATTTTGAAATATATAGTTCAAAAATTAATTTTATTGGGTCATGACGCTCATTATTGAGCTTAGGCAAAATACGCAAATATATGCACATGATTTACACATTGTCGTTGAGCTAAGATTTCAGACTTTAATATAAAATAATTTTAGATTTGTACTTCTATATTGAAAAAAATTGTATTCAAAATAAAAATTTCTTAATTTTGAGTTCTCAAAAGTAAGTAATAGTAAAAAAATAAAATAGTCCAGCTAAATAATATCTCGAACTTTGAAGAATTTGATTTTAAGGCTATTTATTTATTTATGTGAAATTATTTCTATTTGGCTCATGTCGCTCAATATTGGACTTAGACTAAATATGCAAATATATGCACGTTATCAATATATTATCATAAAGCTAATGTAGGGTTCATATAACAGTAGGGTTATATAAGCCCTAGATAAGACTTTAAACTTAAATTTGAAATAATTTTAGATTTGTACTTCTGTATTGAAAAAAGCTATATCCAAACTAAATACGTAAATATTTATATATAAAAAAAAGAGAGAAAAGAATATAAAAATATTGCAGCTTAAAAATATTCAGAACATTCAAAAATTTGATTTTTAGGCTATTTATTTACTTATATTTTCATAATTAATTTGTATTTGAGTTATGTTGCTCAATATTGAGCGTAGTACAAGTATGCAAATATATGCACATTATTAATACTTGATCATAAAGCTAAGACTTCAGACTTTAGTTTGAAATAATTTTAGGTTTGTAATTCTTTATTAAAAAAAGTTATATCCAAATTAAATACATAAAAATTTGTACTTCCAAAAAAATCAGATAAGAGAAAAGGAAATAAAAATATTGCAACTAAAAAGTATCTTCAATATTCAACCATTTAATTTTAAGGGTATTTTTTTACTTATAATTTAAAAATTTACTTGTATTTGAGTTATGTTGCTCAATATTGAGCATACGCTACATATGCAAATATGTGCACATGATTATTATATTGTCGTAAAGCTAAGACTTCAGACTTTAATTTGAAATTATTTCAGGTTTGTATTTTTGTATTGAAAAATGTTATATTCAAATTAAATACTTAAACATTTATATTAAAAAAAAAAAACAAAAATTAAGTAAATAAAAAATAAAAAATAGTACAGCTTCATAAAATCCCGAGCATTCAACTATTTGGTTTCAGGGCTATTAATTTACTTATATATAAAAAATTTACTTGTTTTTTATTCATGTTGCTCAATATTGAGCTTAGACCAAATATGCAAATATATGCATTTCATTACTATATTATTATAAAGGTAAGACTTTGAACTTTAGTATGAGATAATTTTAGATTTGTTTTGCAATATTAAAAGAAGCTGTATTAAAACTAAATATGTATGAATTTTTATTTCTCAAAATAAATCAAATAATACAAAAACAAAACTAAAAATAAATGAGTTAAATAATATCCTGAGCATTAAATAATTTAATTTTAAGGCTTTTGTTTACTTATATTTTTAAAATAACCTAGTATTGGGTCATATTGCTCAATATTAGGCTTAGACCAAATATGCAAATATATGCAACTGATTATTATTTTATAATAAAATTAAGATTTCAGACTTTATTTTCAGATAATTTTAGTTTTGTACTTTAATATTGAAAAAAAATATATATGTATATTTAAACAAAATATGTATACATTTTTATGTTCCAAAAAATCGAATAACACTTATCCTGCCAAACATATCCATGACATTAAGCTGTGTTATTTTAAAACTAAATATACCTATTTAAATATATATTTAAAAAGTTTGAATTTAGTTTGCCCTTGTCGCCCAATATTGAGCTTATACCAAATAGATATATAAATATATAGGGAATAAAAAAAAAATCCGGAAAATAAAATCCTAACATTCAACAATTTAATTTGTAAAACAATTTAAGTACATACATGTATATTTCATTTTTATTTTTATTGAAACATGTCGCTCAATATTGAGCTTAGGCCAAATATGCAAAAAAATGCAAGCGATTTTGATATTATGGTAAAGCTAAGACTTTAATGTTTTATTTGAGATAATTTAAGTTTCATAATTTTATACTGAAAAAATTTAAGTCCTTACAATATTTGTATAAAAAATTAGGTAATGTAGAAATTAAATTAAAATAGTACTTCTAATTATATCCGTAATACTCAGCAATTTGATTTTAAGACTTTTTAGATACATATAACTCAAAAATTGATATATACACAAAGTATGTAACTCAATATTGAGCTAAGACTAAATATGCAAATTTATGCACAAACCTTATATATTATTTAAAAGCTAAGACTTCAAGTTTTAATTTGATAAAATTTCAATTTTGTACTTCCTTCTTTAAAAAAGTTACAAACAATTAAAAACTTTAATTTTGTTAAATGTCTAAATATTCAAAGAAATTGCTTTTATTTTTAGATTTTTTTATAGCAAAAAATCCAAGACTTAAATTTTCTGTTTATTTGAGGTTTTTACAAACCTTACCATTGTGCCATGTCTGTTAAAAAAATCTTTAAACATGTAATAAAACAGCGGGAGAGGTGGCTTTAACAATTAGCAAAAATCTATTTGTTATTTAAAATAAATTATATACCCGCATGTTAACAAATTGTATAATGACAACTATTTATAACAAATTTAAAAGCTCAAAAATAAACGCCCACATTTTACACATATTATCATAGGTATTAACAAAAATTTTTTTAAGAGTGTTAGCAATTTAAGTGTTATAATTAATGACTCAGGAAAAGTTAAATGAATCTCTAAGGTGTTATGTATTTATGGAAATTTAATAAAAAAATATTATTAACAAAAATTTAAATAAAAATAAATTTTTTAGACTGAGTTAATTGTTAAGTAAATTTGAAAAGAAAGATACGAAAATAGCAGAGAATATTTCCAGGAAATTGTTTGAGACATTCAGAAATGATATCATATATTTTTGAAATTATTCATATAAATTGCAATAAGTAAGTATTTTAAAAAAATGATAGAGGTCGCGGCGGCCTAGTGAATATTTCAATGTTGCTAAACAATCAGATAGTGATTGTTGTAAAAATTTAATATTAAACAAATTTTTCAATCTTCAGACAAAATTTAAACCTCTAAAACAAAGACACTTGGCAAAAAAATTTTGCAAAAAATTTGCCCAACATCATTCAAATGTTTTAAGCACTTTATTACGCAAATCTTTTCTCCTCATAATGTGATACATAAATTTCCGTTGTCATGCCCAAAACCCTAATCAAGCAAAAGAAATTTTTTACAAAAATTTCCCAAAAACTCCTTAATCAAGAAAGAAAATTTACTTTGTTTCATATCTTTTCAAAGATGTGCAAACTCATCTTCCCAAAAGTCTTCACCTAAAGATGCGAGACAATATGTCAGCTAAGAAAAATTTACAAAAGAAAAAATAAGACAAGATAATGAAAAAAAGACTGAATATAAGTAAATGAAATTTTTCGGCTAAAATGAGTGAAAAATCCAAAAAATGAAAAAAAGTTGTAAAGTACAACCGGCAAAACGTGATTGTACAAATGCCACCTACCGCTAAAAAAAAAACACGCATAAACGGGTGAAAAAATTATATGAAACTGAAAATTTGTTAAAACTTTAACACACACATGTACCAGTTACACTTGCATTCTTGTAAGTAGTCGCATGTTGCTAAAAGGACTTATGTCAATTTTTCGGAATAATTATATTTTGAAATGAAAATATAATTTTTACAAATTTATCATTTAAACACTTTTACTTATAGGCGATTTTATATACATTTTGAAAATTAACTTATATTTAGCACATGTCGCTCAATATTGAGCATTGGCTCAATATGCAAATATATGCACATTGTAAATATACTATCATAAAGCTAAAACTTCAGACTTTAGTTTGAAATAATTTTAGATTTCCACTCCTCTATTGAAGAAAGTCATTTCTAAGTACATTAAAATTTGTACAAAAAAAAAAAAAAAATATTTCAGCTAAGTAATATCCCGAACGTTCAAAAATGTTAGGCTATTTATTAACTTATATTTAAAAAAAATATTACTTGTATTTGGGAAGTGTTCCTCAATATTGAGCTTAGGCCACATATGCAAATAAAGAGTGCTCTAAATAAAATTTGTAGTTGGATTTTCTTAAATAAAAATCAAACCTTTTAATATAAAAACTCTACAAAATACGCAAATATAATGACATATTATACAAAATCATTTAGCATTAAAATGTTTACTTAGTACTCGGGTTTTGCAAAATTATCGACTTTTTTCGAAAACCCTCCCATTAAAGATTTTACAGTTGCTTCTGATACCTTTTTGGAGCATGTGTTCCACCTGCGCTTAAAATCGGACATGTTCTTGGAAATCTTTCCTGTGTTCTTCAATTCCTTTTTTACCAGAGCCCAATACCTTTCCACAGGCCGAAGTTCTGGACAGTTAGGTGGATTTGCCTCTCGTGGTACAAAAATGACATTATTCTTTGAGTACCACTCCCATGCCTTTTTTCCATAATGGCATGATGCCAAATCGGGCCAAAAAAATGTAGTCACTCTATGCTCTCTTAAAAAGGGTAACAACCGTTTTTGTAGGCACTCCTTTATATAAATTTCTGTGTTTATTGTGCCAGATGCCACAAATACTTTACTTCTTTTGCCACAACTGCAAATAGCTTGCCACACGAGAAACTTCTTAGGGAATTTTGTTTGTTTTTTTGTGCGAAACTCTTGCCGAACATTGCCCCGTTTATCAGCAACATAAAAATCTTGACCAGGAAGTTGAGAAAAGTCTGCCAGTACGTATGTTTCATCATCCATCACACAACAGGTGTATTTTTTTTATAAAATCAGACTTCAATTTTTTCGCTCGTTTTTTTGCTTCTAAGTTCTTTATAGCATTGCGATCTGGAACCTTTTGGACTTTGTATGTCTTCAGTCCAGCATAAGCTTTGACTCTATGTGCAAAATTCGTAGAACATTTCACCGTACGAGCTGCTTTTCTTATAGAAGTGTATGGCGCTCTTCGAAAGAGTCGCTCGACTTCTTTTGCCTTACCAATATCTGTAGGACCTTTTTTCCTCCCTGATCCAGGTTTTCTTTCAATGCTCAGGTTTTCCTTATACCGTCTGATGGCATTAGAAACCGTTCGAGGGTCAACTTTCAAATTTTTAGCTATTTTTTTAAAAGTCCATGACGGATTTTTTTGAAAAGTTTTAATTGTATTTTCACGAAATTTTTTTTCGCAGTCCATTTTGATTGAAATAACTATTGAAAATTAATAATTTCTAAAATAATAGTATCTGACATATCTATAGAAACTAACTTGATCAAAAAATAAATTATTTCTTGCACTATGGATAAATTTTGTCTAAAATAGTAAATGCATATTTTTTTAGAACACTCTTTATATGCACGTTATTAATATATTATCATAAAGCTAAGACTCCTGCCTTTTATTTGAAATAATTTTAGATTTATACTTCAATATTGAAAGAAGTAATATCGAAACTAAATACATAAAAATTTGTATTTCCAAAGAAATAAATCAAGTAAAAAAAAAGAAAATAAAAATATTTCAGCTAATTAATATTCCGAACGTTTAAAAATTTAAGTCTATTTATTTATTTATATTTAAACAAATTACTTTTATTTTTGTTAATATTGCTCAATATTGAGCTTAGGCCAAATATGCTAATATATGCACGTTATTAATATATTAACATAAAGCTAAGACTTCAGACTTTAACTAGAAATGATCTTAGATTTGTACTTCATAAATATGAAAAATTTTTATTTCAAAAACAAAACCAAGTAAGAAAACAGAAAATATATTTCATCTAAATAATATCCCGAACGTTCAAAAAATAAGGGCTACTCGTATTTATTTACTTATATTTAAAAACACTTGTATTTGGGTCATATTGCTCAATATTGAGCTTAGGCCAAATATGCAAAGATACGCACGTTGTTAATATATTATCATAAAGCTAAGACTTCAGACTATAATTTAAAATAAATTTAGATTTGAACTAATATTATCAAAAAATATCGCAGATACAACAACCTATATTATAACCTAACTACACATAGGGAGACCAAAGTATTCTGTGTCACCAAGGCCTATAATTTGTCTTGACGTTATTGGAGTTACTTACTAATAGGTATCTAGAGAAAATATTGCACTGATATAGCTCTGAATGTCTTGGTAGTATTTATTCATTGAAGTTCCTGGAAGAGTATATCATGGCAGCTTTTCTATATATACAGGGAGCTTTTAATAAAATGATGTGATAGCTAATTTTCTATCTTATCTGGGAGAGGACGTAAATTCTTCTTGACTTAGTTATTGTGAAGGTTTAAAGACTTATATCTAAATATGCAACAATGGCTGCAAAATCACAGGAAGTCTAAATTTTTCTGATAGCCAAGCTGGCATAAATTCCTTGGACTTTATCTAACTGACATCAACATTAGCCCTAGACTGCCACAGATCTCTTAATGAGATGACTTAGCAGTTAAGAATGACTTAGCAGTTTGAGATGACTTGGTTTAAGATGACTTAGCAGTACGAGATGACTAACCTATTTGGTATGACTCTGCAGTTTGAAATTTCTTAGCCTTTTAGGATGACTCAGCAGTTTAGTATGATGATTCAGCCGTTTAGAATGAATCAGCAATTTGATATGACTTAACAGTTTGAGATGACTAAGCCTTTTAGGATGACTCAGTAGTATAAGATGACTCAGCAGTTCGAGATTACTCAACATTTCGAGATGACTAAGCAATTTAGGATGACTCATCAGTTTGAGATGAGTTATACTTTTAGAATGACACAGCATTTGAGGATGACTCAGCAGTACAAAATGACTAAGCAATTTAGGATGACTCTGCAATTTGAGATGTGACTTAGTAGTTTAGGATATCTCAGCATTTTGAGATAACCCATTGGTTCGAAATGTATCAGTCGTTTAAAATGACTTAGCAGCTTGAGATGACTCAACCTTTTAGAATGACTTAGCAGTTCGAGATGACTCAGAAATTTGAGATGACTTATTAGTTCATGATGAGTCGGCAGTTTGGAATGTCTGAGCAGTTTCAGATGGCTCTGCACTAAATCTAATGTAGGTACTAGAGGACATGCCAGGAAACTTTAGAGCATTCGACTTTACCAGACTTGGGACTACCTTTTAAACTCCTGATAGATTAGAATCAAGTGGCATGCTTTTTCAATCTGCAAGACAATACTGACAGACATCTTTATCAGCTATTAATAGGGCTTTTGTCTGATAATATATACGGGTCATAGGTAATCACCTTTTGATATAAAAAATTCGCGCATGTTAAGGTTACTATCAAGACCAGTTGGAGACTTACTTATTTCCGTCATGACAGGACACAAGTAAGTCTCCAACTGGTCTTGACATCAGAAGTCGTGATGACTTGGGCTCTTATTTCTTTGGAAACCTTGTAATCTGACTGACAAAGATATTGGCGTATATTATGATAGAAAGAGTTTTCTATATATAAAATTGACAATAGGAAGAGTTTTCTATATAGAAAAGTTGATAATATGTTATTAATATGTTATTATCAACATTTCTATATACAAAACTCTTCCTATTGAAGAAGACTTTTCTATGTAGAAAAGTTCACAATAGAAAAACTTGTCTATATAGAAATGTTCACAATAGAAACCTTTTCTATATAGAAAAAATTACGATGGGGAGACTTTTCCGCAAAGAAAAAGTTAGAGTTTTCTGTATAGAAAAATTGATGGAGTGAGTTTTCTCATCCTAGTAATGGACTACACGGTTTAGGTGAGTCCGGTCACTTTATTCCATTTGTCATAAAGTGACTTAAGGCCTTGTTTATGCGAACAATTAATACATGTGAATGCATTCAAGATTTACCAAATATTTTGAAGTGTATAAAAATAAGCTAAACTTCCAGCTCATGAATGTAAAACAGCATCAACCAACTAAAAATAAAAAAAACGAGCGGTCATTGAAATTTTCTTAACGTATCTTTACCTTTTTGTGGCCGTAATCATTATGGCAAGAGATGCTGTTTGCAGTTATATCTTTTTTCTTTTTTTGTTGGTTTTTGGGCTTTTATGAAACAAAAACTACATCTCTAAACCAAAAACAGTAAGTAACGAGAAAAATCTTTCGTACAACAGTACAAGTACAACTAAGTAACTTAGCCAGTAACTACCAAAACTGACGCATTGGCGGTTTGACTGGCTGGATATTTGTTTTGGCGCTTGTGAAAAATACCCAAGAAAACAGTATATGATTTACTTTCTCCATTCAGTTGATATAATTTGAACTTTCAAAGTTGAATTACAAAGTTTTTTTTTTATCTGTATGAGATGTTGTTTTATTTTAACAAGTACATTTTACATTTTACTCGTAATATTATTGTTTAAGTTAAGTTAAACAAAAAAATTATATACATACAATATTTTGTATAAATAATTTTTAGCTGTTCAAAATGGGAAAATTGGAGTAAAATTGAAGAAAAAGTGAATGTTCATTCATATTCCCTATAGTTTTTTTTTTTAGTTTTTTGTATTTTTTTTAATTAAATATTAACTATATTTTGTAGAGAAAGAAAAATGGGTGGGGAGTTGGATGAATGAAATGTCATTTATTGGAGTAAAGTTTTGAAAATTAATTAATTCGCATAATATTGTAATATAAGTTATAAATACAATTGAAATGAAAGTGAATATTATACTTAAGGTTATATCCCTACGGGGTTTTTTTTTTGATTTATAACAAAATATTAAGGATATTTTTCAAAAATTTTAAATGGAAATTTTTTAATAATTTACTATTCTAATAGAAAATTTTTCAAAAATTTACTATTTTTTTTAGAAAATTTTTCAAAAATTTTTTTATTTTTATAGGAAATTTTGCAAAAATTTACTATTTTTATACGAAATTTTTAAAAAAATTACTATTTTTATAGGAAATTTTTCAAAAATGTACTATTTTTATACGAAATTTTTCAAAAATTTACTATTTTTAGAGGAAATTTTTAAAAATATTATTATTTTTATGGGAAAATTTTCAAAGATTTACTATTTATGGGAATTTATTCAAAAATTTTCTATTTTTAAAATAAATTTTTAAAAAATTTTTTTGTTTTATATCAAAAATTTCTTATTTTTATAGCCAATTTTTCAAAAATTTCTTGTTTTCATAAACATTTTTTAAAAAATTCTTATTTTTATAAAAAAAAATTTTCAAAAATTTCTTATTTTTATAGTTTTTAAGTTATTTTTTTTAAGTTTTTAAAACTTGACTATTTATATAGGAAAATTTTTAAAAATTTACTATTTTTGTAGGTGGTTTTTTAAAAATGTTCTATTTTTATAAGGAATTTTTCAAAAATTTACTATTTTTATTGCAAATTTTTCCAAAATTTCTTATATTTATTTTTTTTTATTTCTTATTTTTATTGGAAATTTTTCAAAAATTTTCTATTTTTACAGAAAATTTTTCAAAAATTTTCTATTTTTATAGAAATTTTTTCAAAAATTTTCTATTTTGATACGAAATTTTTTTTTAAATTTTCTAATTTTATAGGAAATTTCTTAAAAATTTTCTATTTTTTTACGAAATTTTCCCAAAAATTTTCCATTTTTATAGGAAATTTTTCAAAAATTTTCCATTTTCATAGGAAATTTTTCAAAAATTTCTTATTTTTAAAGGAAATTTTTCAAAAATTTTCTATTTTTGTAGGAAATTTTTCAAAAATTTTCTATTTTTATCGGAAATTTTTCAAAAATTTTCTATTTTTATCGGAAATTTTTCAAAAATTTTCTATTTTTATAGGAAATTTTTCAAACATTTTCTATTTTCATGGGAAATTTTTCAAAAATTTCCTATTTTTATAGGAAATTTTTCAAAAATTTCCTATTTTTATAGGAAATTTTTCAAAAATTTCCTATTTTTATAGGAAATTTTTCAAAAATTTCCTATTTTTATAGGAAATTTTTCAAAAATTTCCTATTTTTATAGGAAATTTTTCAAAAATTTCTTATTTTTATAGGAATTTTTTCAAAAATTTCTTATTTTTATAGGAAATGTTTCAAAAATTTTTTATTTTTCAAAAATTGCTTATTTGTATAGGAAATTTTTAAAAATTTCTTAATTTTATAGGAAGTTTTTCAAAAATTTCTTATTTTTATAGGAAATTTTTCAAAAATTTCTTATTTTTAAAAGAAATTTTTCAAAAATTTCTTATTTATATAGGAAATTTTTAAAAAATTTCCTATAAAAATAGAAAATTTTCAAAAATTTTCTATTTTCATAGAAAATTTTTCAAAAATTTTCTGTTTTTATAGGAAATTTTTAAAAAATTTTTCAATTTTTTTTATTTTTATAGGAAATTTTTCAAAAATGTCTTCTTTTTATAGGAAATTTTTCAAAAATTTACTATTTTTATAGTAAATTTTTCAAAATTTTCTTATTTTTGTTGAAATTTTTTCAAAAATTTTTTATTTTTATAGGAAATTTTTTTGAAAATTTCTAAGTTTTATAGGAAATTTTTCAAAAATTTCTTATTTCTAAAGAAAATTTTACCGAAAATTACTTATTTGTATAAGACAAAATTTTTAAAAATTTCTTATTTTATAGGAAATTTTTCCAAAAATTCCTTTTTTATACGAAATATAAAATAAGTTATGTTATTATCTTAACTTTATTAAAATTTTCTTTCATCAAAACCATTAAAAGCTAAACGACAAAAAATTTTTGTTTTCAAAAATGACAGAAGTCAATCGGTTTCTTTTTTTGTTAACAAAATCAAGAGAAGCTGTAGTCCAACAATAAAATTTAATGAAAAGTTAATGGTGACAGTGGAACTATTTCAATAATTGATTAGACACGAGTTATTTGTCTGTCTGTGATTCTGTCTGTCTGTTGGTTTATTTGTTCATATCATCATTTCCGTTTTCTTAAGACTTTCGTTTAAAAACTTTCTGCTTGTAAACTTCTTTAATTTACGACCATCGACAACATCATAAACAAACGCAATATATGAAATACTATGTTTTACCACATAAACACACACACTCACTTATTTTCTTAAATATTTGCTATAACTTTTTATGATAACAATAAATATTGTTAAGATTTTTTTTAGATATTTCTTTATTTTTATTTTGGCTGAAATTTTTCTATTGTGCCTTAGGAGTTTAAAATGTTAGAAATTGTAATTTTAACAAAATATGAAGCATTGAACTCGTATAAGAGGAGAGATGAGAAATTTTTAATGGCATTTCTTTGAAGTAAATATTTTTGAATGATTTGTGCGTTTTAAATAAATAAAATAAATTGTGTTTTTAATTTTTTTGTTTTTTTTTTTTAAGCGCGAAGGTGTTAATTTTGTTATTTTGTTCAATTGTTATATTTTTTAATGTTTTTATTTTAAGGCATGAATATTTTCTGAAAAATTAATGATGAAATTTGAAGTAGTGGCTTTGTTTTGGGGCAAGTTTTACTTTTTTTAATAATTATAACAACAAGGGGACTCATATGATTTTTAAATATTTTAAAACTTTCATACTTAGTAAGACAATATAAGTGAAAACTTAACTAAGCAGACATTCATCTCAAAAAGCCGGGTTGTCTCTGACTATTTAGCTAAACTAAGCTTGACTCATTGTCTACCTCAACACTTGGCTTGTTAACTTCAACCAAATTTATATTACGTAGATGTTATTAGTTAGTTAGATACTTAGACATTCATTCACTCTCTATGACGGTGTAATCGTCATAAAACAAAACTACGTTGTTGTGAATTAACATGATAGCTAGCAAATGTTGAAAGCCCAAATCCACTAACCGGCCACTAACTTAAGTTATAACGCAAAATGCTCATCATTACAAACAACACACACAAAAAAAGCAAAAGTCGAGGATGAAGATGGCCAATGTTTGTTTTGCTAGTTTTTAGGTTTGTGGCTTTGTAACGCTTAAGTTATTTTTATTTTCATATAAATACTTAGCTGCTGCTTATTTTGGTTTGGCCTTTTGTTTGTTTCTGTGCTTTTTGACCATTATACGAATTTCCCTTTTTTCTTAAACAAAAATGCTCAAGAGTCTGGTTTCTTCTATTTATTTCAATTGTAAAGATTTAGAGATAGTAGTTGGTTTTAGCTTCATTTTTTTAACTGTTCGTTATCTAAAATAGTGATAATTACGCAAATACATAATGTGCTAATTTGTTGGTTTTCAGTTTCTGTTTGCTGTTGATACACGAGTTATTCGTATGAATGTTTTTATTTTTAAATGTGCATCTTAATTGAATTAACACTTGGTTTACGTTGTTGGACTTATTCAAGAGTTTGTGGAAGTGGGTATATAGAGTTGGTAACCAGGGAACAGTGGTTTTAAAGTGACTTTTCATATTAATTTGAAAATTATCTTGATTAAAAATATTAATATTTGATAGATTTTTAAAAGATTTTTTTAATGTTCTTTAAAAAAAGTTCGTCGTTTAAGACTTTTAAATGTAAAATTGGGAATTGGCTTTAAATGCATGTGTCTTAAGCCTTTTGTTTCGCATCCATTAAAAAAATTATTTTCTACAGCTAAATTTTGAGTAGGAAAATTCTTTTCGAATCGATGATAAACAAAAGACTTAAGACACATACACCTAAAGCCAGTTTATTCAAATATTTTAGAAAATTTACTGTTCTTATAGGAAATTTTTCAAAATTTTATTATTTTTATAAGAAATTTTTCAAAAATTTTCTATTTCCTATAAAAAACATTTTAAAAAATTTCCTAAAAAATAAGAAATTTTTAAAAAATTTCCTATAAAAATCAAAAAATTTTTGAAAAATTTCTTATTTCGATAGAAATCTTTTTTTTAATTTTTTTATTTTTATAGAAAATTTTTCAAAAATTTATAATTTTTATAAAAATAAGAAATTTTTAAAATTCAATCTGAAAAATTTTCTATAAAAACAAGAAATTTTAAAATAAAAATAATACATTTTTGAAAAAATCCCTATAAAACTTAGAAATTTTTTCAACTAAATTTTTTTAATACAATTTTTTAAAAAAATAAGAACTTTTTGAAAAATTTCCTGTAAAAATAAGAAATTTTCGAAAAATTTCCTCTAAAAATAAGAAATTTTTGAAAAACTTCCTCTAAAAAAAATAAATTTTTGAAAAATTTCCTATAAAAATAAGAAATTTTTTGAAAATTTTCCTATAAAATAAGAAATTTTTGAAAAATTTTCTATAAAAAATTAGAAATTTTTTCAAAATTTCCTATGAAAATAAGAAATTTTTGAAAAATTTTCTATAAAAATGAGCAATTTTTTTAAATTTTCCTATAAAAATTATCAATTTTTAAAAATTTTCCTATAAAAATAAGAAATTTTAAAAAAAATTTCCTATAAAAGTAATAAATTTTTGAAAAATTTCCTGTAAAATTAAGAATTTTTTTAATAAATTTCCTATAAAAACAAGAAATTTTTGAAAAATTTCCTATAAAAATAAGAAATTTTTGAAAAATTTCCTATAAAAATAAAAAAGTTTTGAAAAATTTCCTATAAAACTAAGAAATTTTCGAAAAATTTCCTATAAAACTAAGAAAGTTTTGAAAAATTTTCTATAAAAATAAGAAATTTTAAAAAAATTTCTTATAAAAATAAGAAATTTTTGAAAAATTTCCTGTAAAAATAAAAAAATATTTGAAAAATTTCCTTTAAATATAAGAAATTTTTGAAAAAATTCTTAAATAAATAAGTACTTTTAAAAAAAATTCCTATAAAAATAAGATATGTTTACAAAATGTCCTCTAAAAATAAGAATTTTTTGAAAAATTTCCTCTAAAAATAAGAAATTTTTAAAAATTTTTGATAAGAATGAGCAATATTTGAAAATTTTCCTATAAAAAAAAAAAAATTTAATAAATTTCCTATAAAAACAAGAAATTTTTGAAAAGTTTCCTATAAAAATAAGAAATTTTTGAAAAATTTTCTATAAAAATAAGAAATTTTTGAAAAATACCCTATAAAAATTAGACATTTTTGAATAATTTCCTATAAAAATAAGAAAGTTTTGAAAAATTTCCTTTAAAAATAAGAAATGTTTGAAAAATTTCCTATAAAAATAAAAAAATTTTGAGAAATGTCCTATAAAAATAAGAAATTTTTTAAAAATTTCCTATAAAATTAAGAAATTTTTAAAAAAATTTCCTATAAAAATAAGAAATTTTTTGGAAAATTTCCTATGAAAAGGGGAAATTTTTGAAAAATTTCCTATAAAATAAGAAATTTTTGAAAAATTTTCTGTAAAAAATTAGCAATTTTTGAAAAATTTCCTATGAAAATAATAAATTTTTGATAAATTTCCTATAAAAAGAAGACATTTTTGGAAAATTTCCTATAAAAATAGTAATTTTTTTTTTCAAAATTTCCTATAAAAATAAGAAATTTTTAAAAACTTTTCTGTAAAAATAAGACATTTTTGAAAAATTACATATAGAAAATGTAAATTTTTTAAAAATTTCCTTCAAAAATAAGAAATTCTTGAAAAATTTTCTATAAAAATAAGAAATTTTAGAAAAATTTCCTATTGAAATCAGAAAATTTTGAAGAATTTGCTATAAAAATAATAAATTTTTTAAAAGTTTCCTATAGAAATATACGAACAATTTTCAAAAATTTGTTGTTTTTATAAGAATATTTTGAATATTTCATATTTTTATAAAAAAATTTTCAAAAATTTAAAATTTTTATAGGAAAATTTTTCAAAAATATAAAATTTTTATAGGATATTTTTCAAAAATTTATTTTTTTATAGCACATCTTTTCAAAAAATCTTCTATATTTTAGTAAATTTTTTATTCTAAATTTTATCTAAAATTTTTCAAAATGTCTTATTTATTGTAAAAATTTTTTTAAATTTTTCATATTTTTTTTTGAAAACTTTCAAACATTTTTTATTTTCATAGAAAATTTTTAAAAAATTAAATTTTTTTTTAAATTTTTTAACAAAAGTTCTAGTTTTTAGTAAATTTCTTATTCTAATTTTTATCTAAATTTTTTCAAAATTTCCCATTTGTGGTAAAAAGTTTTTAATATATAGGAAATTTTTGATATTTTTTTTGATAGAAAATTTTTCAAAAAATTTTTATTTTTAAGGAAATTTCTTATTTTATAAGAAATTTTTTTTAAATTTCTGATTATGATAAGAAATTTTTGAAACTTTCTTATTTTGATTTCGTTATTTTCTTTATAAAGTATGTTTGTTTCTTAAGTCTTTTGTATATTGTATTTAAAATTGTCTTTAGATGCATGTGTCTAAAGTCGTTCGCTTTGGTGTTTTATCCATTTTTTTCTTAGTCCCAAACCACTGTGCATTAATAAAATCTGATAATTTTCGTATATATGTTTTAGTATTTGCTGTGCGTGGTCTTAAATATCATATTGGATGAGTAAACATCGTCATCATGATGATGATATTTTTGGATTATCATGATAATCATCATCATTATCAACATCACAGCAAAATATGAATAAAAATATTGAAGTTTATTTATAAGATTAAGAGTTTTGCAACAAAAATAAATATGAGTTTTAATATAATTTTCAAAATTTATATTTATTTTTTAAGAAATCGTAAGCATTTGTGGTTAAATATAAATATTTCCTTAAGTAACACATCAAGGCATGACTTCTTTAACCGAAGAGATATTTTTTATTTATTTATTACAAGGCAATTTCTGAAGAAATATTTGTATATTTTTAAATATTACATCATTAGTTTGATTAGTAATGTATGAATAGACAATTACTATATCTAAAATTTTGCCTGAATTATGTTAAACTCTTTATTTTCAAAGTGATGATTTTTTTTGCTTCTACCTAGAGATAAATGTGGTTAATGCCATTTTATAACTTTATCTTCCTCAAAAGAAAGAAAAATGTCTAGCTTCAAAGAAAAAAAACGGCTCCTTAAATGTTAAATAAGAGGAGAAAGATTTGCCATGGAAATGAAATACCAATGGATGGATGGACGGACGAACGGATGGAAAGACAGACTTCATATACTCGTTTCTATATAAAACTCAGGGAAAGTTTTTCCTTGAATGTACATAATGATGAATGAAACAACAACTACAACAACAACAAATATGCGAAATTATGAAATTTAAAACACAACTTCAACATAATGGAAGTAGTTTTGCCACTGCCACTTTTTAGATATGAAAAATTTCTCATCGCCACCAAAACCGCCACAATGTTAATGAACTTTTTATTTCAGTTTTTTTTATTTATTTCTTTCATCTTCATCATCTCGTCTTCCAGCATTTACATCTCCGCCGTAGACTTGTTCATTTGCCATATATTCCATCATTTTCATTTTCCATTTAATGTTCATTACATTTTTTTTCTGCTCAACTTTGCTTAAGTAGTTGTTGTTGTTTGAAGTTCGGAAAATGATACAGGAAAAACTTTTCGCAAAAAGTTTTTCTTATTGTTTCTTAGTTTTATATTTTTTTTGCTTTTTTCTACTAATAATTCACCTTAATGCAACCGTTAATTTGTAAGGTTCATGTAACGTCTAACAACATGTTGGAATTATTACATTTCTGGTATTGAAAATGAAAATTTTCTCTGTTTTCAATCTTGTTTTATTATGCCCGGCCACTAGAAACTTCTCCATGTTATATGAATATTGTTGCAGTTTTGAAAATAGAAAGAATAAAATTGCTAGGGAAAGGAAAATCTTCAATTTTCATTTCTATTCCAGCCAGAGATTGATTTGAAATTTATTTGATGCCATAACAATATGATTGCTGTTTGATTAGAGTTTAAAGGTTTACCGTTGAATCAACCAAGAAAAAAGGAAAATAATTTCAATGAAATAAAAAAATCAAAGGATAAAAGGTTAGGGAAAAAATATTCAATATGACGAGTAATTTGTATTGAAGAATGAAAGTTAATTTTAAAATGTTCCCTTTTGTACATAAAATTATAAAAATGGGTTCTTAGTAAAGAAATAAGAAAGTTTTCAAAATTTATTTTTGGAAAATTTTCTAGCAAAATAAGAAATTTTAGAAAAATTTTCTATAATAAAAAGAAATTTTTGAAAAATCTTTTATAAAAAAAAAATAAATTTTTGAAAAATTTCCTATAAAAATAAAAAGTTTTGAAAAATTTTCTATAAAATTAAGAAACTTTTAAAAAATTTCCTATCAAAAAAAGAAATTTTTGAAAATTTTCCTATAAAAATAACAAACTTTTGAAAAATTTCCCATAAAAATCAGAAATTTTTAAAAAATTTCCTATAAAAATATGAAACTTTTAAAAAAATTACTACAAACATAAGAAATTTTTTAAAAATTTCAAAAAAAATAAGAAATTTTTGAAAAAATTTCCTTAAAAAATACGAAATTTTTAAAAAAGTTTCCTATAAAAATAAGACATTTTTAAAAAATTTCTATATAAAAAGGAAATATTTTATAAATATCCTCTAAAACTAGGAAACTTTTGAAAAACTTCCTCTAAAAATATAAAATTTTTGAAAAATTTCCTATAAAAGTGGGAAATTTTTACAAAAGTAGGAAATTTACGAAAAATTTCCTAAAAAGTAGGAAATTTTTTGAAAATTTTTTTAAAAAAATAGGAAACTTATGAAAAATTTTCTATAAAATTGGAAATATTTTAAAAAATTTCCTCTAAAAATAGGAAGCTTTTGAAAAACTTCCTATAAAAATGGGAAATTTTTGGAAATTTTTCTATAAAAGTAAGAAATTTTTTTAAAAAATTTTCCTATAAAAATAAGAAATTTTTTAAAAATAAGAAATTTTTGAAAAATTTCCTATAAAAATAAGAAGTTTTTAAAAAATTTCCTATAAAAATAAGAAATTTTTGAAAAATTTCCTATAAAAATAGAAATTTTTGAAAAATTTCCTATAAAAATAAGAAATTTTTGAAAAATTTCCTATAAAAATAAGAAATTTTTGAAAAATTTTCCTATAAAAATAAGAAATTTTGGAAAAATTTCCTATAAAAATAAGAAATGAAATGAAAAATTTCCTATAAAAATAAGAAATTTTTGAAAAATTTCCTATAAAAATAAGAAATTTTTGAAAAATTTCTTATAAAAATAAGAAATTTTTAAAAAAATTCCTATAAAAATAAGAAATTTTTGAAAATTTTCCTATAATATATTATATATATTATATATATATATAATTTTTGAATAATTTCCTATCAAAATAAGAAATTTTTGAAAAATTTCCTATAAAAATAAGAAATTTTTTAAAAATTTTCTATAAAAATAAGAAATTTTTGAAAAATTTCTTATAAAAATAAGAAATTTTTAAAAAAATTCCTATAAAAATAAGAAATTTTTGAAAATTTTCCTAAAAAAATAAAAAATTTTTGAAAAATTTTCTATAAAAATAAGAAATTTTTGAAAAATTTTCTATAAAAATAAGAAATTTTTGAAAAATTTTCTATAAAAATAAGAAATTTTTGAAAAATTTTTTTATCAAAATAAGAAATTTTTTAAAAATTTCCTATAAAAATAAGAAATTTTTGAAAAATTTCCTATAAAAATAAGAAATTTTCTAAAAATATACAAATTTTTTAAAAATTTCCTATAAAAGTGGTAAATTTTTGAAAAACTTTCTACAAAAGTAGGAAATTTTGAAAATTTTCCTATAAATATGGTAGGTAAACTTATGAAAAACTTCCTATAAAAATATGAAATTTTTGAAAATTTTCCTTATGAAAAATTTTCTGTAAAAATAGGGAATTTTTGAGAAATTTCCAATAAAAACAAGAAATTTTTGAAAAATTTCCTATAAAAATAAGAAATTTTTGAAAAATTTCCTATAAAAATAGGAATTTTTTGAAAAATTTCCTATAAAAATAAGAAATTTTTGAAAAATTTCCTATAAAAATAAGAAATTTTTAAAAATTTTCTATAAAAATAAGAAATTTTTGAAAAATTTCCTATGAAAAAAAGGAAAATTTTTGAAAAATTTTCTATGAGAATTTTTTGAAAAATTTTCTATGAGAATTTTTTGAAAAATTCCTATAAAAATAAGAAATTTTTGAAAAATTTCCTATAAAAATAAGAAATTTTTGTAAAATTTCTTATAAAAATAAAAAAATTTTGAAATATTTGCTATAAAAATAAGAAAATTTTTCAAAATTTTTCTATCAAAATAAGAAGTTTTTGAAAAATTTCCTATAAAAATAAGAAATTTTTAAAAAATTTTTTATAAAACTCAGATATTTTTGAAATTTTTCCTATAAAAATAAGAAAATTTTCAAGAATTTCCTATAAAAATAAAATATTTTTAAAAATTTCCTATAAAGATAAGAAAATTTTGAAATAAAATAAAAAACAAATTGAAAAATTTCATATTTTTTTTATTTTTTTAAATTTCTTTAAGATAATGTTTGTTTCTTTGGTTTCTTCTGAAAGTTATATTGGAAATTAACTTTATAAGAAGAAAATTCACTTATTATAATAAAATTTTCATAATTAGAGCTTTGAGGAAAACTTTTTAGGTCTAGTTAATAATAAACATATTTGCACATTTTCGAACTTAAATTCTATAAAAATTATATTTGTGTGAGAAAATCCCATAAAATATGTAAACCTCTAAACAAAATCCATTATTCTTTCTCTAGCAACAATTAATTTCAATTTCAAATATTTTTAGCTTTTAGTTGAAATTACTACAATTAATGGTTAACAAACTCAAACATTTACTTTCTTTTGACGTCTATATAATTTAGAAATATTTTTCAAAAAAACACTATTACAATTTCTTTAGAAAGAGACTAAGGAAAATGTTTAAGTTCTTTTGAGTCTTTAAACGATTACAAAGCTATTGGCTTTCAGAATCAAATCCAAACTAAGAACTATTTTTAAAACTAATTCATAAAATCATTTCTCATAATATTTTCTAATGGATTTACAGAGTAGGTATAAAGTAGAGCTTGGCAAGGTAAAGGAAGTTCATAACCAAGTTGTATATCTTACTTTCCTCTGACGATGCTGATGATGTTGGTGGTGGGTCTGTTTTATGAAAAATTGCGTGTTTACTCCATTAGCATCCAATGATTGTTGCTGTTGTTCGTGGCTGCTTTGGCCGATGTGTTGAATAATTTATCTTGTGTTGTTTTTTATCTGTATCTGCTCCTTTTCTTGGCTTCTATTTTATTGATGTGCTCCAAACTGATTGTTAAATTGGCACTTTAGTTTATTGAAGGTATATTATTTAAATATTTTGTAATCATTTGGTAGTTAGAGTACGCAACTTTGTATGTTGTATGTAATTTGATTAATCCTTCTACGAATGGGATGTCTGTCTGTCTGCCTGGTGCCTTTAATATGTTTAAGGTCTGACATAATGAAATAAATGGTATAGGAAGTGATTGTTTGAGAGTTTGTAGTGATTTAAATAAATTAAGGAGTTTGAGAACATGATATTAACGAGTGAAAGATAAATTTTCTCGAAAGTTCAATAAAGCAAATTTTAAAAATTTCTAAAAAAATCAAACAAATTTTTAAAAATTTCCTATAAAAAAAACTTTTCAAATTTAAAAAAAACAAGAAATTCCGAATAAAAATAGGAAATTTTTGACAAATGTTTTTTTTTGAAAAATTTTTGAAAAATTTCCTATTTTTATAGGAAATTTTTAAAAAATTTCTTATAAAAATAGGAAATTTTTGAAAAATTTCCTATAAAAATAGGAAATTTTTGAAAAATTTCCTATAAAAATAGGAAATTTTTGAAAAATTTCTTAGAAAAGTAGGAAATTTATGAAAAATTTCCTACTTTTATAGGAAATTTTTCAAAAATTTCCTATAAAAGTAGGAAATTTTTGAAAAATTTCCTATAAAAGTAGGAAATTTTTGAAAAATTTCCTATAAAAGTAGGAAATTTTTGAAAAATTTCCTATAAAAGTAGGAAATTTTTGAAAAATTTCCTATAAAAGTAGGAAATTTTTGAAAAATTTCCTATAAAAATAGGAAATTTTTGAAAAAATTCCTATAAAAATAGGAAATTTTTGAAAAATTTCCTATAAAAAAAGGAAATTTTTGAAAAATTTCCTATAAAAATAGGAAATTTTTGAAAAATTTCCTATAAAAATAGGAAATTTTTGAAAAATTTCCTATAAAAATAGGAAATTTTTGAAAAATTTCCTATAAAAATAGGAAATTTTTGAAAAATTTCCTATAAAAATAGGAAATTTTTGAAAAATTTCCTATAAAAGTATAACATTTTTGAAAAATTTCCGATAAAAGTAGGAAATTTTTGAAAATTTTTTTATAAAAATAAGAAAGTTTCGAAAATTTTCATATATAAATATATAAGAAATTCATGGAAATAGAAATAGTAAATTTTCAATAATTTACTATTTCTATTTCCAAATTTTCGATAAAAATTGGAAATTTTTGAAAATATTTCTATAAAAATAGAAATATTTTGATTTTCAATATATTCCTATTTTCCTATAAAAATAGTAATATTTTTTAAAAATTTCATAAAAAAATAAAACATTTTTGAAAAATTTCTAATAAAACTAGTAAATTTTTGAAAATTTACTTAATAAACTAGTAAATTTTTGAAAAATTTTTTATAAAAATAGTAAATTTTTTAAAAAAAAATTTCTATAAAAATAGTAAATGTTTGAAAAATTTCCTATAAAAATAGTAAATTTTTTAAAAAATTCCTATAAAAATAGTAAATTTTTTAAAAATTTCCTATAAAAATAGTAAATTTTTGAAAAATTTCCTATAAAAATTGTAAATTTTTGAAAAATTTCCTATAAGAATATTAAATTTGTTAAAAATTTCCCATAGAAATTGTAAATTTTTAAAAAATTCCCTATAAAAATAGTAACATTTTGAAAAATTTCCTTTACAATAGTAATTAAATAGTAAAAAAAAAATTCCTATAAAATGAGTAAATTTTTAAAAATTTCCTATAAAAACAATAAGTTTTTAAAAAATTTCCTATAAATATATGAATTTTTTGAAAAATTTCCTATAAAAATATAAAATTTTTAAAAAATTTCCTATAAAAATATGAAATTTTTGAAAAAATTCCTATAAAAATATGACGTTTTTAAAAAATTCCTTTAAAAATATGAAATTTAAAAAAAAAATACCTATAAAAATATGAAATTTTTGAAAAATTTCCTATAAAAATATGAAATTTTTAAAAAATTTCCTTAAAAATATGAAATTTTTGAAAAATTTCCTAAAAAAATATGAAATTTTTTAAAAATTTCCTATACAAAAATTAAATTTTTGAAAAATTTTCTATAAAAATAAGAAAATATTGAAAATGCTTGTTATTGAAAGTCCTATTTCTTAAATTTCCCTATAAATATTCATTTATCAAAAATTTTATTTTAAATAAATTTACTAATTACCGAACATTAAATTTCATTTAGATTTGAAACCGTTTTCCTTAATGTCTTCAATGCAAGCTGCCCAAAATTGCCTTTACCGCCAATTTTGCTTTTTTATATTTCAGGCCATATGTTTGGAGTTGATAATTTAAAATTTTGTTAATGTTTTTTGAACTCTACTTTTGGTGTCTTCTGGTGATTTTTTAAATCTTTTTATTTTTCTTTTCGATACTTTAGTTTTCAATGTTAAAACCTTAACATTAAAACGTTTGGATGGAATAAAAAAATAAAAAGCTAAAACCTTGTTAATTTTCATTGTTCAATTTGTAGCTGATATTGTGTTTTTCTGTTTTTTTTTGTTTGAATACTCTTAGAGTTTTTTCGTCAAGTTTCTTCCTCTGAATTTTTGTTCATTCAAAGCTAAAAAAAACCATAAGCCAAAATGCAGCAACTTCCTTTTAATAATAATGTTGCAAATAATAATGAAGTATTTGTATGTAGATTGTGGCAACAAGCGGCTGTTGCTGCTACTTTTGTGGGGATTTGGCAAACATTTGCATGATAGTGGCTTGTTTTGAATGTCTGTCTGTGTTTCTAACAAAGACAAGTGCAGTCAAGCGAAATAAATGAATGAATGAACGATTGTATAGTTTTTTTTATTGTTTTATAATTTTATGCCTTAAATTTTATTTTATTCAAATTTTTTTGGTTTAAATTTTTTTGGCTATAAAAAATAACTAATTTTCCATTGATGAAGAAAAAATTTTTATTGCTTTTGTAAAAAATATAATAAAATTAAATTTTTGTTTTAAAAAATTTCAAAGAAAAGCTTTAAAGTGAAACTATTTCGAAATTGTTAAATTCTTTTATTATTTATCTAATTTAAGACATTGTTGTTAATTTAATTATAACACTCTCACTATTTCCTTAAACCATTTTCATGCTTTAAACATTGACTGCAGCTGTTGTAGGCCACTTCTAATGCAGCATGACATGATTTTTGAGAAAATTGTTTAATGCTGCTATTATTCGGTTTCTTTAAGTGTTAATTGAAAACGAAAGTGTTAACAATTCATTAGTCATTTTCTTTATACTTATCCATTTTTCTAGTTATTTCTATTAATTGTCTCAGCCTTTGTCCATTTATCGACTCCACATTATAACTAAAGAGATCAGTCAAAGTTTCTACTTGGGTGTTTGGTTGAGCTCCAGTTATTATTTTTTAATCAACAATTTCCTAAGGCTTTCTTTCTTTCTTTTTCTTTTATAAAAGAAAGGTAAAAGCGAAAAATGTAAGTAAAAATATTTCCGTGTTTAATTAGGAAAATTATTGACATTTGGTTTTGTCATGATAAAAAGTGCACTAATGCATGACATCTAGACCAATGTATAACAGAAAGAAAAAATTGTGTAAAGACCAATCTTAGCTCCCTAGTTGTTTACCATAAGACCATTCGTTAGATTTAGAGAAATGTTAGCAGCAACAAAAAACAAAGTAGTAGTGATTTTGCTAACGCTGCTACTGATAATAATTACTAGTTACTTATTATGATAATCAAGTAAAAGTTTCTAAATAGCTAATGATGCATAGCCAATAATGGCTAAAGAAAATGTTTAGAAACTATAACATTGAAACTAAAAAACAAAAAAAAAAATGTATTAACATAAATATAGGGTAACTTTTTTAAATGAATAGGCAAATTGAACTAGAAAGAAACAAAGTTTTTAATATAATTAAAATAAGCTAAAACAATATACTCTCAATTTTCTTTTATATTTCCTATAAAACTATGAAATTTTTGAAAAATTTCCTTCAAAAATAGGAAATTTTTGAAAAATTTAATTCAGAAATAGTTAATTTTTGAAAATTTTCCTACAAAAAGAGAAAATTTTTAAAAAATTTCCTTCAAAAATTGGAAATTTTTGAAACTTACAATTTTTATTGGAAAATTTTGAAAATTTTCCAATTAAAATCAGAAATTTTTGAAAATTAAAAAAAAAAAAATATGAAATTTTTGAAAAATTTCCAATAAAAATAGGAAATTTTTGAAAAATTTCTAATAAAAATAGGAAATTTTTGAAAAATTCCCAATAAAAATAGGAAATTTTTGAAAAATTTCCAATAAAAATAGGAAATTTTTGAAAAATTTCCAATAAAAATAGGAAATTTTTTGAAAAATTTCCTATAAAAATAGGAAATTTTTGGAAAATTTCCAATACTAATAGGAAATTTTTGAAAAATTTTCAATAAAAATAGGAAATTTTTGAAAAATTTCTTATAAAAATAGGAAATTTTTGAAAAATTTCCTATAAAAATAGGAAATTTTTGAAAAATTTCCTATAAAAATAGGAAATTTTTGAAAAATTTCCTATAAAAATAGGAAATTTTTGAAAAATTTCCTATAAAAATAGGAAATTTTTGAAAAATTTCCTATAAAAATAGGAAATTTTTGAAAAATTTCCTATAAAAATAGGAAATTTTTGAAAAATTTCCTATAAAAATAGGAAATTTTTGAAAAATTTCCTATAAAAATAGGAAATTTTTGAAAAATTTCCTATAAAAATAGGAAATTTTTGAAAAATTTCCTATAAAAATAAGAAATTTTTGAAAAATTTCCTATAAAAATAGGAAATTTTTGAAAAGTTTCCTATAAAAATAGGAAATTTTTGAAAAATTTCCTAAAAAATAGGAAATTTTTTAAAAAATTCCTAAAAATTTCCTAAAAAAAATAGGAAATTTTTGAAAAATTTCCTAAAAAAATAGGAAATTTTTGAAAAATTTCCTAAAAAAATAAGAAATTTTTGAAAAATTTCCTATAAAAATAGGAAATTTTTGAAAATTTTCCTATTAAAATAGGAAATTTTTGAAAAATTTCCTATAAAAATAGGAAATTTTTGAAAATTTTCCTATTAAAATAGGAAATTTTTGAAAAATTTCCTATAAAAATAGGAAATTTTTGAAAAATTTCCTATAAAAATAGGAAATTTTTGAAAAATTTCCTATAAAAATAGGAAATTTTTGAAAAATTTCCTATAAAAATAGGAAATTTTTGAAAAATTTCCGATAAAAATAGGAAATTTTTGAAAAATTTCCTATAAAAATAGGAAATTTTTGAAAAATTTCGTATAAAAATAGGAAATTTTTGAAAAATTTCCTAAAAAAATAGGAAATTTTTGAAAAATTTCCTAAAAAAATAGGAAATTTTTGAAAAATTTCCTAAAAAAATAGGAAATTTTTGAAAAATTTCCTAAAAAAAATAGGAAATTTTTAAAAAAATTCCTAAAAAAAAGGAAATTTTTGAAATACTTCCTATAAAAAAAAGGAAATTTTTGAAAAACTTCCTATAAAAATAGGAAATTTTTGGAAAATTTACTAAAAAAATTGGAAATTTTTGAAAAATTTCCTAAAAAAATAGGAAATTTTTGAAAAATTTTCTAAAAAAATAGGAAATTTTTGAAAAATTTCCTAAAAAAATAGGAAATTTTTGAAAAATTTCCTAAAAAAATAGGAAATTTTTGAAAAATTTCCTAAAAAAATAGGAAATTTTTGAAAAAATTCCTAAAAAAAATAGGAAATTTTTGAAAAATTTCCTAAAAAAAATAGGAAATTTTTGAAAAATTTCCTAAAAAAAATAGGAAATTTTTGAAAAATTTCCTAAAAAAAATAGGAAATTTTTGAAAAATTTCCTAAAAAAAAATAGGAAATTTTTGAAAAATTTCCTAAAAAAAATAGGAAATTTTTGAAAAATTTCCTAAAATATAGGAAATTTTTGAAAAATTTCCTAAAAAAATAGGAAATTTTTGAAAAATTTTCTAAAAAAATAGGACATTTTTGAAAAATTTCCTAAAAAAGTAGGAAGTTTTTGAAAAATTTCCTAAAAAAATAGGAAATTTTTAAAAAATTTCCTAAAAAAAGGGAAATTTTTGAAAAACTTCCTATAAAAATAGGAAATTTTTGAAAAATTTCAAATAAAATAGGAAATTCTTGAAAAATTTCCTATAAAAATAGGAAATTTTTGGAAAATTTCCTATAAAAATAGGAAATTTTTGAAAAATTTCCTATAAAAATAGTAAATTTTAAATATATGAATACATTTTGTATGAGGAATATTTTCAGGTTTGTTGTCTAAGTCTTTTGTTTTTGTTAGACCAGTTTGAAAGAAATTGTTGTTTTTATTTAAATTAAATGGAATTAGATGTTTGCTATTTTTTTCCAAAAGTCTGTCCGCTGCCTAAAATCTTGTTCTATTACCTAATTTACAAACATTTTATTCTAAAGCCGTGTATCAAAAATAGTCATGCTAATATAATATTTTATATTCTATATAAAAATTATACCAGTTTTGGTATAATTTTGTCGTTTTTTGTTATTTGTTGCCAAAATTAAATTTTGCGTTTTATGAATGTTAATATAATATTTAACAATTTTGCAAAGGAAGACACACAAGAAACGAGACACCTTAAATCAATTATCAGGTTAGAAGTTTAGAATCAAACCAGTTAAGCTAGATGATAATAATTATAAGATGTTAAGTATGATAATGATGATGATTTAAATATAACTTTTAAATTAAAAATTCTTGAAAGATTTAAATTAAATATTTATTAAATGTTAATAAAATTATGAATAAATGCATTATTTATAAAGAAGACTTGCTTTTACTATAAATTAATATAACAAAATTTTAAAAGAGATTTTTGAGTATGAATATTTTAAGAAGATAAGTTAAAGATAATAAAAAAGATAGAAGAAATATTTTCTTAATTAATTAAATAAATAAAGAAATTTAAAATTAAATTTATGAATTTATTTACAAGATTTTAAGGTGATAACAAGAAGAAAAATTTTTAAAGACTATAAAAATAATTTAAAGAATTTTTATAGTCTTTAAGAATTTAACAAATCTGAGATATTTTTTAAATTTCTTGTCTAAGTTTCTTGTTTAAATTTCAGTTTTTTGGTTAATCATTTATTGCTTTTACTATAAATTAAGAGGAATCAAAATCTTAATAAAATATCGCAAGTTTATATCAAGTTTGTTGCCTAAGTCTTTTGATTTTATTAGAATATTTTATAATATGTATTTTTTTTTATATAACAAAGTTAAAAACTTTGAGGACAAATTATCTTTAATGTCATAAAAATTCTTGAAAATCTTATGTCCTAAAAGTTTGTTTTTTAAGTCTTTTGTTTTCATTAGAGTAATTTGAAAAAAATTTAGTTTTTTATTGAAAAAGTTATAAAAACGATTAATTTCTTTATAAATAAGACCGAGTATATTTCAACTTTCTTATCTTAGTCTATTGATTTTATTAGAGTAAAAGAAAAATATTTCTATATTATTTTAGAGAAATCTTTAAGCGAACGACTGCTAAGACCGAAATGAGGGTCAAAAAGTTTATGTTGTGCGTATCGAGGGATTTGAACCTGACCCAACGGTCACTTAAGCTGTCACCAACTGACCAAAGTAGACATTTTTCTTCTTATGTTATTCTTTACTTCCAATAGAGCATATGGCTTCAAATTAGAGCAAGAAGTGGCAAATATTTAATAAAATTTAGTTAGTAGGAAAGGTGTTGAGTTCCACCATGATCACGTCATATATATTTTTAATGATCCGGAAAAAACAGACAGAGTTTGTCTAGGAAATTTTGAGGCTTCCATAAAGCAAAATATCTTCGAGTTTTTCGCCTATTAACAACAGAAGCTCTAAAATTATGAAATTATGAAGATATACGAAAAATGACCAAAGATCATTCATAATAATACAAAAAATGTACTCAAATGAAATTGATTTTCTATAAAGAAAGATTCCATTCGAAAATATCGAAATTCTTCTAAAATTTTTCGAAGTTAAGTTTTTTCGTCAAGTTTGTTTTCTAAGTCTTTTGTTTTATGTTGAGTAATTTAGAAGAAATTGAATTTTTTTTTTTTTTTAGCAAAAATAAACTTATTTTAAAAGAAAAGAAGAAAACGTCATTTATGTTTTTTACGAGTTTGTTTTCCAAGTCTTTCGTTTTTATTTGAGTAATTTTGAAGAAATGGTTGTTTTTATTTAACCAAAATGTTTTTGTTTACTTAAAAATTGAAAAGAAATTTATAAACAAGAGTTTGCTGCCTAAGTCTTTTGTTTTGAATTGAAGAATTTAGAAAATATGATTTGTTGTTATTAACAAACTGCGAAATAACTTAATTTTGTTTATGTTTTTATACTTTTTATTTCAACTGCAGAAAGAATTAGAGTTTGTAAAATATTATGGAATTGTTTTTTTTTATTATTTCAAGCAAAAATTAAAAGCCTAATTTGATGGTAATAAATATTTTTGTAAAATTCATGTTCAAGTGGCGTAACAATTATTAGTTTCATGCGGCTCGCCAAGAATTTTTTAATAAATTTACAATGAAAAAGAATTATAGTTATGAGTTTTTTTTTTCAAACACTAAAAAATTGCGTAATAAGGCAGATAAGAAATGAACGTAAAGAAAGAAGAAATTATAATTACAGAAAATTTGATATGATAGGATTATTAAAACAAAAAAATGATTAAGGAAACAAGTACAATTTTTTAATAGATAACAAATAATGTAAAATAAGAAATTAAAATTTTAAAACCTTACATTGAATTCTCGTTTATATCAAGATAAAAGGAAACTGCACCTTATGTTTTAGCAAGAAATCAAAAATTAGTTATCATATCCTAGAATAAGATCTTCAAAGAATTTTTGTTACCATCATTTCCTTAGGGAAATGATTTGATAATTTATTTTCAAAATTAATTGAAGTTTTTAAGCAATTTTTTTAATACAAACCAGAATCGTTTTGTAAAAAATTCCTAATGATGGTCATCAACTTTTTCTAGTTTCTCATTAAATTTCTAAAGATTTTGTTCTTTTCTTCCACTTTTAGCAGAAAAACCCATCATTTAGTACTTAAAACATTATTTTGCGTTTATATATAAATCAATTTCAATAATATTTTTTTAACAATAAAAGTTCACTAACCGTTAATTGCAAAAAAATTATAGATTAGAGATTTTAAAAAGTACAAAGCCTTTTAAATATTTCTTTAAAAAGCAGATTTTCAAAGCTTTTATTAATTTTATTATTTAGAAATTACTAGAAATCCCCTTAAAGTTCAAAAAACTTTCCTCTATATAAAAATAAAGAAAGATTCATCTAAACCATTTCAGTTACAAATTTATTGAAGAGCTAATTAGAGTCTTAAAACTACTCATTAAATATGATGTAACATAAAGTAAATTTTTTATTATATATAAAGAACTAAGCCATTGCTAATTAATCAAAATAATTTATTAATTTGCTAGAATATTTAGGCATTAAATGAAGTCATGTGAGAACTTCTCTTTTTGCTATGTAGAAATTCTAGAAAAGAACAATAACTTTGAAATTCCCACATTTGCTAATAAAATGTTCTAATTTGAAAAGACTTTACATCAAAACTAAGTTACTAACAAAATAGTTTTTGGATTTTGGACCTTTTTTTAAATTTATGACCTAAGGAAAAATTTTTCAAAAGTTGATGATTTAGGCAGAATTATAAGAAATTGCGTATTTATAGAAAATTTGAAAGTAAAATGTTATTTTTAAGTGAATTTTTACTAAATAAGTTTGATCTTTTTCTTCTAATAAATATCAATAAAATCAAAAGACTTAAGAAGCGAAATTCTCTTAATCTATTGAATAATTTCAAAAGTATTTATGAGACAAAATTTCTCGTAACGAAATTATTTATATACTATACTAAAATATTTCCTAAAAAATATAAATTTTTGAAAATTTTCGTATAAAAATGAAACTTTTTTCAAAATTTGAAAAAATTTCTATAAAAATAAGAAATTTTTGCAAAATTTCCTATCAAATTTCCTATAAAAATAAGAAATGTTTGAAAAATTTCCTATAAAAATAAGAAATGTTTGAAAAATTTCCTATAAAAATAAGAAATGTTTGAAAAATTTCCTATAAAAATAAGAAATTTTTGAAAATTTTATTATCAAAATAAGCAATTTTTGTAAAATTGTCTCTAAAAATAAGAATCTTTTGAAAAATTTCCTATAAAAATAAGACATTTTTTAAAAATTTTCTTAAAAAAATATGAAATTTTTAAAAAATTTCCTATAAAAATATTAAATTTTTGAAAATTTTCTGATAAAAATATGAAATTTTTGAATAATTTCCTATACAAACAGAAAATTTTTTAAAAATTTCTTATAAAAATAGGAATTTTATGAAAAATTTCCCATTAAACTAAAAAATTTTTGAAAATTTTCCTACAAAAATAAGTAATTTTTCTAAAATTTAAAATAAAAACAAGTAATTTTTCAAAAATTTAAAAAAAAAAATAAGAAATTTTTGATAAATTTCTTGTAAATGCAACAAGATTTTGAAAATTTTCCTATAAATATAAGAAAAGTTTGAAAAATTTCTTATAAAAATAAGAAATTCTTGAAAAATTTCCTATACAAATAACAAATTTTTGAAAAATTTCCTATAAATATAAGAACATTTTGAAAATTTCCCATAAATATAAGATATTTTTGAAAAATTTCAAAAAAAAATAGAAATTTTTGATAAATTTTCTATAGAAATAAGAAATTTTTGAAAAATTTCCTATAAAAATAAGAAATTGTTTAAAAATTTCCTATAAAAATAAGAAATTTTTGAAAATTTTCCTATAAAAGTAAGAAATTTTTGAAAAATTTGCTATAAAAATAGTAAATTTTTGAAAAATTTTCGATAAAAATAGTAAATTTTTGAAAAATTTCCTATAAAAATAGACAATTTTTGAAAAATTTTCTGTCAAAATAGGAAATTTTTTTAAAATTTTCTGCAAAATTAAGAAATTTTTGAAATTTTTCCTATAAAAATGAGAAATCTTTGAAAAATTTTCTTAAAAAAAGAACTTTTTCAAAAATTTCCTATAAAAATAAAAAATGTTTGAAAAATGTAATATAAAAATAAGATATTTTTGAAAAATGTCCTATAAAATAAAGAAATTTTTGGAAAATGTCCTAGGAAATTAAAAAAAAAAATCCTATTAAAAAAAGTTTTTGAAAAATTTCCGTTAAAAATGGGAAATTTTTGAAAAATTTCCTATAAAAATAAGAAATTTTTGAAAAATTTTCTATAAAAATAAGAAATTTTAAAAAAATTTCCCATAAAAATAAGAAATTTTTGGAAATAAGAAATTTTTTAAAAATTTCATATAAAAATAGGAAATTTTTGAAAAATTTCCTACAAAAAAAGGAAATTTTAAAAAAATTTCTTATTAAAACAGGAAATTTTTGAAAATTTTTTTATAAAAATAAGAAATTTTAGAAAATTTTCCTATAAAAATAAGAAGTTTTTCAAAATTTTTTATAAAAGTAAGAAATTTTTCAAAATTTTCCTATAAAAATAAGAAATTTTCCTATAAAAAGAAGAAATTTTTGAAAAATTTCCAATAAAAACAAGAAATTTTTGAAAAATTTCCTATAAAAACAAGAAATTTTTGAAAAATTTCCTATAAAAATAAGAAACAGAAAACAGAAGAATCATAAAACCTATTGTCTATTTTGAAGTTTTTAAAAGAAAAATACAATTTAGAAGAATTTTTTAAAGCAACAAATTTTGTTTGAAAATAATTGTTATAGAAAACAGATAAGAATGTATTATAGTCGGTCAAGCCTGACCTTACGAAATTTGTCGTTTCTTTAAAAGGAGTTTTAAACAGAAATTATTAAAAAAAAATTGGGAATAGTTTTTTTTATGAGCCGTTAATAAACGTCAAAGAATTTTTAGTCAAAAATAAGCATAGAAAATTATTGCCTTTTTGGAATTTCAAATGGAAAGATTTATTTTTGAAGAATTTTTTAAGATATTTTGTTCAAAAATAATTATTTTGGAAACTAAAAGAAATCAAAATTTTTTGCAAGAAATAATTTCACACAACGAAATTTTTTCCATAAGAAAAAAATTTTTGAAAAATTTCCAATAAAAATAGTAAATTTTTGAAAAATTTCCTATAAAAATAAGAAATTTTTGA